>JARHVA010001026.1:3175000-3542500 GCA_037957365.1 Torreya grandis
TAAGTGATCTCATAGTCATAACCCATGAGTTTGCTAACCTATTTTTATTGTGATGGGGTAGCGACCCATTATTATAAGAAATATTTTAGACTGTGGTGATCAATTTTGATGCAAAAATGATTCTCTAGTAGGTATAGCCACTACTTATATATTACATGTAAAATGGCCATCATTTCCTTCTCATAAGTAAAGTATACTAAATTCTTGCCAAAAAAGGCTTTTTTGGTGAATGCAATAGGTCATCCTTCTTGGAGGATAAAAACACCAAGTCCATTGCCTCAAGCATCATTCTCAATAGTGAAGGTCTTGGCAAAATCTAGCATAGCTAGAATAGGGGTAGTACACAACTTTTTTAATTCTTTGAATGTACACTCAATAACTTGTGTCCATATAAAAGCATCATTTTTCAACATAGCTATTAGTAAAGCTACAATCTTACCATAATCCTTGAAAAACTTACGATGGTATCTAGTTAGCCCCAAAAAACCATGGAGGCTCTTGAGTTTCTAAGGATGAGGCCAATTTATCATGGTATCTATTTTTTTAGGATTCACCTAAACCCTTAGGTTGAAATAATATACTCCACTTCATCTTAGAAAAAATAAAATCTTGACTATTTTGCATAGAGATGATGATTAGATAGAATTTGTGGTGTGAGCTCTAGATGTTGGAGATGCTTAGACCATGTTTTACTATAGATGAAGATATCATCGAAGAAGATCAGAATGAATTTTTATAGGTAGGGATAGAATATTTTATTCATCAATACTTATAATGTTGGAGGAGCATTAGTGAGGTTAAAGGGCATGACCAAAAACTTATAGTGGAATTCATACGTGCAAAAATTTCTCTTAGGGATATCGTCCTTATGAAGCCAAATCTAGTGATATCCAGAGTGGAGATCCAACTTGGAGAAAAAATGAGCACCATGAAGCTCATAAATAATATGGATTAATAACTTATCCTTGATTGTGATGTGATTAAGTGCATGAAAGTTAATGCAGACGCACCATGACCCATCCTTTTTTTGGACAAGGAGAACTAAGGAAGAATATGAGCTGATAATAGGGTGAATAATGAGTTACTTTAATAAGTATCAAATGAGCATCTTGATCTCAGTATTTTGCTAAAATGGGTAGTGGTAAGACCTAATATTGGGAGGAATGCTTCCAAGAAGGAGCTGAATATGGTGGTCCTTTGGCCATGAAGGTGGCAATCCCATTGGTTTGGTAAAGACACTTGTATACCTCTATAGAATGGTTTTTAGATCAGGAGTAGTGGAGACCATTGATGGTTGCATTTGAATGGAATGGAGATAGATAATAACACCATGTGAATTATTCTCAAGAAGCTTTTCCATGTGATGTGAACTTATGATGATGAGAGAACCCAATTGTAAGCCTTTTAATGTTTGTTTTTCCCCATTGTCTAAAAATTGCATCCAAAGTTTAGCAAAATTCCAGAAGATGATTCCAAATGTGTGTAACCATTGGGCTCTTAAAACAACATCATATCTACCTAAGGGTAAGAAAAACATGTCAGAGCACAAGTTATAATCTCCAATAAAGATATGCACATTATGACACCTCCATTTATAAGGTAATGTGCCCCCATTGGCAATCATGACTTCAAAGTGGAGGCAAGGATGGATAAAATAATCACTCTATTTAGAAATTTGAGGGTCAATAAAGTTATGGGTGCTACCCAAATCAATGAGTATTATGAGAGGGATATTCTTGAAGTAACCCCTAACCCATATGGTTTTTAGGGTGGTGACTCCTATTAAGGCATGTAAAGAGATCTTTGGTTGGTCTTCCTAAGAAGTAGGTTTCATAATCAATGGAGTTTATTTTAGATCATCTATTATATCCTAAGCATCTTTGAAAAATTTAGTTTTAGGTGGAGAAATCACATCCAGTAGGTAGATATTTTGCTCTACACATTGATTTCCTTGAGTGAATTTGTCATCATAATTATAACATAGTCATTTTTCTCTACGAACTCGCATCTCTACATCAATCAAATGCTTGATAGGAGTGATTCTGGGGGTTGACATCATTCGAGATCATTGTGGAGTTGTATTTATGAATGAAACAAAATTAGATTTGAATTTATATTGAGTTGTGATCTTGTCCTCTACTAACTTATCCAACCTTAGGGATTTTATCATTGTATTAGGTCAAAAAAATTTACCTTCGATCAAATTGCATCTTTTAGTCCATTGATAAAACAACTCTTAAATAATTCATCAGACAATCCCCCTATATGATTATCTAGTTTTTCAAAATTTGTTTGATATTCTCTCATGGTTTCTATTTGGCAAAGTTTAGTGAGTGTTCTTGTGAAGTCATCAAAATAACTAGGGTTAAACCATTGCAAAATGAGGGTATAAAAAATGGTCCATATGGGCTCATCATGAGCCTTGGTATACCAATAATACCATTGAAAAGAGTCATGTTCCAAGTGAAAGGATGTAAGAAAGACCTTGTTGGCATCAAAAGTATTATGTAAACTAAAATATTATTCTACCTGATAGATCCATCCAATCAGATTGACACCAATTAATTAAGGAAAATTAAGTTTTGACCCATGAAAATTGTTGGAGGAAGGAAACCCAATGTTTGAAGAGGACTATAGATGCCATCTGTTGTTCATGGTGGTATGTTGAAGACCAAAGCCAAGAATTTTTCATCAAAATCTTTGATGTGGGTCTTGAGAGTGGCAATTTCATCCTCCATATTTTTTTCTCCTATTGGGGTTACTACCATGACCAGAATAAGAGATTTGTTTTTGGAATGGGTAGGAAAACTAGAGTTAAGACACATTTAGTAAGGGAAATTTTTAATTTGGGCAAAACTGAAATGGGTAAAGGTACTTTTACTATCTTTTTTGAATAGTGGGAGTATGATTGATGAAGGCAAGGATAATTTTAGGAGTGAAAATGAAAAATCTAAAAAAATTATCAAAGAGGGTCAAAGGAGTAGAAAAGTGAGATGAACACTAGAAATTTTTTGAGGAAAATGGACAAAAATAGAAGTTATGGCAAAACCTAAAAAATGGGTAAATTGAGATTTGCAGGAATTAGGAGTGGAATCGAGATATGGGACCTCAAGGAATAAAATGTGGAGATTGGAATTTTAGGTGTCTAGATAAATTTTAAGGATCAACGTGGATATAAATAGAGAGATATAGTTTAAATATGAGAAAAAAATTAATCTGGTTTCTATTTATTGTGTGCTTTAAGACAAATCTACTGGGAATATGCTAAAATTGATATGGCAAGTCTGCATATCTAATATGGTAGTTTTTAGATAGTCTACTAGTAATATGCTAAAACTAGTATGACAATTTTATTGATACTCTATTGAGAATATGATATGATAGTTTTTTGATACTCTGTTGGTAATATTTTGAAACTGGTATATGGCAAGTCTGTTGATAACATATGAAGATCTGACATGGCAAGTTTTTTGATACTCCATGGATAATATTTTGAAACTAATAGAAATGGGCCCCAAGTTTTAATGATTTCTTAAGGGTTTAAAGATATCACTTTGGAAACAAATGTCATCTAAGTGAGTACTGCTCTCTAGAATTTTTTTGGCCACAGATTTACCTCTCAGTGATAGCTCTTGGGTTTCCTCATGGATGGGAACTACTCAATTAGGAAGGGGCCATTACTTATTTCACTGGTATGCCCTCTCAATAGGATATCTAATTTGGGGTTATTATGATACTTCTCACAATGAGTTTTAAGGTTTTCACCTAAGCACTTCCCATAGTTATGTAGTCATGTTTTTACCCTAATCCAAAATATATTATTATGATACATAAAATTACTCAAATGAATTATGCAGTAGAACAAAGTTAAAACTTTCTAAAAATTACTTAAATGAATCATGTAATAAAATAGACTTAAGACTTTCTAAAGGAAAAAAAATTGGCCCTGGAAATTTCTTTGATACCATAAGAGAGGATCTTCCTACATAAAATTAATGACAATGCATGAAATAACATATTTATATAATTAACAAAAGAACCAAAATATATTGATCATAGGCCACTTTGAATGGGTAACCTCCTTTGAGAAATCTCAATACAATAACTTTGTGGATGCCTTTATTGACCTCAACACTTACTTATATACTAATTCTAATCTAAGCAAATACTACTTCTCATGAATGTGGGATAAAACAAAATGCTCACGAGATGGCTTACAAATCATATGCATCCATAACAACTAATATACTAACAAAGTAAAGAGAAGAGATCACATAATTTCCTAATACACTTAAGCATCCTATCCCCTAGTGCCTTAGGTTATGCCACCTAGACACTAGTGTTATAATTTTAAAGTAGCACCAATGGCAATAGTGTTGGGTGTTATTGTCTTTTTCTTGCCTTTTGTCACCAATAGATATATTTTTGAATCAATAACTACGTAGGGTTTTCCTATACCTCTTTCAAGTCCCACAAAATAATTATAAATATATATATATATATACACACACACACACACACACATGGGTTTTATCCCTTTTTTCATTAAATGGAAATTAGATGCAAATAACATAAACTAGCTCATAAAAAGTTGTGCACAATCAAGGTTATTAATCCTTATTCTTCTTTACTTCTACATACAGCCATCTGTAATATTCCTAAGCTTAAAAAACATAAATTTCTAGTCTCAACCCTCACTCAAATCACTCAAGCTAAAATTCTTACTAGATTCACTTGTACTTGTACCAATTCTTAGGTGGGGAAAACTACATTAAGCTTGATACCTCTTTGGAGTATTGGTATATAGGCAACTCTCATCACAACGGGGTGTTGAAGATGTCTAGCCTAACCCATTAACATCACACTTTATTATTTGTGTCAATATAATACCCTAACAACATGTATTTATAGTTTTTACACACAAAATTAGTCAAAATAGGTTTCTAATAGGGAATAAGAACTTGTGTGCACAGGAATAGGCTTAATAGACTCTAATATAGGTGTACCTAGAATCATAGAGTAGTTCTACATAGAGGACACTAACACCAAAAGGAGGACACTAACATCATTATTGATACTATCCAGTTAGGTTACTACTATCTATGAAGGGTTTTGACACTTTGATCCTATTCGAGACATTTAGATCAGCTCATGTCCTAGTTTACAAACTCCAGATTTTTTATCTCAATCAATTTCTATCTAAGTACTTATTTGCATCATATATTACTAGTTTTAGAAATGTCAAATTAGGTCAATTTATTTACAAATATATGGTTGTATTTATTACATATTTTATACCATAATTTATTGTACTCATCCCCTTTAACAACCTAGGGCTTAAACTCCATAACCCTAAAAAGTTAAATCAGAAAATTAGCAAAAACACACATAAACTTGAAAATAAAAGCAACATAAAGCATTTTATAATTAATCAAGTCAATATCCATGTGTGAAGGCTCAATGATAAAGATAATTGGATGGTTATCTCATTAAATGACACATTTAAGTGGATGGAATGGGGATAATATACCATGGAATAGGTTGCATAGTTTAATTTCCCCAAAGAGGGCAAAAGTTGTGAGCTAGAATGGATTTTGCTTAAGGGTAGATTTTTTAATTAGCCTGTTCTCAAAGAGAGAGGATTTATGGGAATGGACACATCTTAATGGCTTATTAAATTATTTATTAATGATTAGGTTTCTCAAAAAAGGTCAAACTTGGTAAGGATGCATCCCAAGATAACAAAAAAATTGAATCAAGGGTTGTTGACTAAATTATGGGCAAGACAAATGTTTTGGAATTTTGTGGATTTATATATTTTTTGGATATTTTAGATTTTTATAATTTTTATTAGTTTTATATTATATTAATGTTTTAAATTTTTGGAATTAGTATATACAAAGGGTTACTAGTAAAGGGGAAACTTTTTCTAGTACTAGAAATGTTGAAATGATAACAAATGTAATGGATTTCAGGACAATGATGATTGATAATGGACTATGATGGAAGGGACTAGGAACATCCAAGTACCATGTCATATGGGAACCAAGTGTCTAGTTATCAAATTATTGAGTAGATGATATGCCAAAATGTTTCCCAAAATAGTGCTCAAAACATCTTCCACTTCCTTATTAAATTCAATATGGGAAGAAAAGATGTGCATGATAGGATATATAAAAGGGTTTGGATTGGATTTTATGGCCAAAATGTATTTAATGGAATGGATATAAATGTGAATTGGGATGTACCTAAGTATCAAGGTACTTGTAGACAAATAATTATTTACACATGATGTTAGAAACCTAGTTTTTATCATGGTAATTACTCAAGGTGTCATAAGCATGTTTTTCACAGTTATAAGAATTATTTATCTTTATATTTACATTTTTAATTTTTTAACATCTAAACTCAATGGAGGATTAATATATGCATAATGTTAACCTTTTCATGTCTAACCCATACCCACTCTAGATAACTTCACTACTAGAATCATGTTGTTGATGTGCACTACATTGATTTTGTTGTGATTTTTTATTGTTGTTGTTGATTTTACTTCTACCAAACCTTTAAACAAGGTGTCTTTGTATCCTCCATAAAATGAAGTGCTACCAGGGAGGGTAAAGTGGGATAGGCATTGGATGAAGGATATGATGTGATATTATGATATAATATTTGATTAAAGGATGTGTTTGTAAAAGGATATATACTTATTGGGGGACCAATGGAAATTGGGTTTAAAAATCACACATATCATTTTTGATATTGGATGTTCCAATTATGACATGATTTTAAATGTTTTTGGGTCAAATACCTCTAAAAATTATTTTAATAAGATGACAAGATTTTTCTATTCCTTAGGCTTGAGAGTTGTTACAATCTTGATGATCTTTAGATGATCAGTTATGTTGATATTAGATTAAATAATGTCCTCATGAAAAAAATAACAACTAAGTATTTCAGATATTGTCACCTTGAATAGGTTTTCATCAAAAAATTATTATCTATTTTGATTATCCTCTAGCACCTAAAATAAGGTTTCACTAAAGGACATTGAATTTTGACTTAGATTATCCCCTAGTGCCTCAATGAAGGTTTCACCAGGAGATTCTAATTTTAGAATTTTATTATCTCATATTGCCTCAATGAAGATTTAAATAGGAGACTTGTCTTTGGATTTAGTATTGTTTTGGATCCCCCAAAAAAATTCAACTGACATGTCACCATGGAAAAAGGCCAATAATGTGTGATTTTGTCAGCCCCAATCAATGGTTGTGAGAAATTAGTTGTCAAAGGAATGGATAATTAATGTGAATATACTGAGTAATGGTATTATAAGGGTAAAAGGAAACAAAATCCTCATATAAACTACTATGATAACTTGTATTGATGGCAAATGAAACTTCCTAAAAAACTATGGAAGAATAATTGATGTATTTAAATAGACATGCCATAAATGTGTAGTAAATATCATAATATAAACTAATGTATTCCAATTTTGAAGTTGAGAAGACTCAAGTGGATCTAAATCCAATGTTGAGATTGACATTGATTCTACTTCTAATGCTAAATATGATGTTACTTCCAAAGTAGAAATTGATTATGATATTAGTTCTAAAATATAACTAGATTCTGATTCGACTTCCAAGAGGATTGTTGTTGCTTTTGATATTAGTTTAAGAGTGGGAACTAATTCTGATATAGAAGTGGTCACAAATATGGAATGTTGGATTGTGTTTCCCACATGTATAATTTTCACTTTTTGATTAGAAATGAAGACTTTGGGGTGATGTAATTTTTTAAAATTGGGGATGTTTTATAATGGATGAAAGATGAAATGTTGCTCAATAATGGGGTCTTCAAATATGGGATCATCAAATATGTGTCCTTTATCATAAAGTATTCCTTGGTCAAAGGGTACCTCACCAAACATTGAATCATCAAGGATGGGTGATTAGACAAAAATGCTGAAAATGAGTTTATTGTCTTGACCTTGACTTGGAAGTGGACAAATATAATCCTTCTTGGGAAGAGGATGACGACATATCCCGATCAAGTAGTTATAAAACTTGGATGCAATTGGGTTTTAAAAAAATAATGGCCCTTTTAATGACTAGTTATATTTTGGCTCTAAGGTTGGAATGGATTTTGGACTAATGGATGAAATGTTAAGAGTAGATACTAGGTGGAATAGTTGTTAGTTAAATTAGGAGAGGTGGTCTATCATCTCTTGATTAAATAATGGAAATGATATAACAAGTTTAATATTGTGAGATTCCATGACTCAAATTAACATTTGAATAATGCACTCAAGTAAGGATACATGCAAAGGTAGATTAGAAGTAATTAACCCCAAAGAGGGTGGATGTGTTTGTCTAAAATGTCCCCAAAGAGGGCATATTTTATTGATTTTCTTGGTTTTGGTCAAATTTGGCATAATTTGAATTGATTAGCTCAAAGTAGAAATGGGGTCAAAAGTGACCTAATGTGGACAATTTATTTCAAACTAGATTTGGTTCTAAATAGACTTGATTTGAATTGTTTTCAATTAGACAACATAATTGTTAAAATGATCTAGAATTTGGGTAGAATAACACCTTATTGAGAATATGTGTAATGACAAATTTAGACTTAGGATAATGTTGATTAGTTTGAAGTGTAAATTATGTAACACATAACACATGGGTATAACATTCAACCATTAATACAATATATACAATACAAGACTTATTTTTTAATGGTAATATGAGTGTGAAATGTGATTTAGGCCATGTAACTACCTTAGTTTAAGTGGGGATAGATTAATTTAACTTAACCCTCAATTCAAGTTGTACTCCATGAAATATTGAGGGAGGTTATTTTCCATTTCACTACAAATCATTTACATCCAATGGTCTTAATCTAAATTTTTACAAAGCTACCTAAATGGTCACCAATATATTTTTTGGTATGTGGGGCTCAAAATTTAGTGAAGAAAAAGGTTTAACAAGTAGCATGAAAGGGTTTAGTCCCTTTGTTCTCACTCCAACCATAAGGGTTTCAGTGGAGTGCTTCTATAAAAATCAAGCCTCAAGAAATATTTTATGAGGTTTGTGTTGGAGCATGAAATCCTTACCATTTCAAAGATGCACATAAAACATGCAAATACTTAACTAAAAATGGCATAATATAACCTCAATTTATATACCTCATCAAATATATAGGGTTTGTATGTAATTTGGGGAATGAATTCCCAATCGCCATGACCTATAGACTTATGAGAAGGTTATGAACTCTACCCTGCATAGCTAAAATAAAAATAAAGAAGTGTTATTTTTGATTCTCAAGACCTAACGAATGGTAAAGAGAAGAGCATAATCTAATGTTCTTTCAGATATAAAAAACCATAACCTACATTCCTTTGCTCACCCAGGATCCATAAAGAGGGCAAAGGGAGAGCATACAGATAATATATTATTCATAAGAAAATAAACAACAAGAACATGTAATATTAGTTAGATAATATTTCTTTATTCCTAGGTGTTTTTTATCTTCCTATGTGTAGCTCAAGAGTCTCTTAGGAATATGAATGGACTGCTTGGTAGGTGTAGCTCAAGAGTCACAATTTTGGTTTTATAATGTTTAATTTTGATTCATTTCAATTTGAATCATGAAATAATAATTTTATTTCCATTCTGTATATGATTTGGCCTATCATTGGTATCAGAGCCTAGAAAATTTGAATTATTTCATTCTCTCTTTTAATTCATTTATATGGCTTACAAAGATTTGATCTTACTCAATAGCCTATTGTTCTATGTTCTTTTATAGTGAATCTATCTTCAAGAAGGCATTTTGGTCTAAAGGATGCATTAGCCTACATAGCATGTTGATAAGGTGTTGTGATTAATACCCTAACAGTGAGATTAGAATTGTCAGATTCTAGCACCTAGATTTCCTTAGCACAATAGAGCGATGGCCTGTCATTGGTATACATTTCACCCAAACTTGAGGTATTCTGATAAGGAATTTTTGATAGTATTTTTTTTGTACTTTGCTCATACCATAATTGGACATGGCTTCCATTGGTTTTTTCTGGACAAAATGTATCTATTAAATGACTATGTAGAGGTTATTCTGATCAAAATTTATAGTTAAATATGTAAAAATTCAATCCACTTTATATGCGATTGGGTGGCCATGGCAGTGGAAGCATGGATGTGAACATTTGCACTAATATTGGCATGGAAAAGTCTTGGCAGTTTATAAATTCCTTTTTTATAAGTGTTTTGTATACTTCATGTGATGTGTGGCCTTTTTTGAAGATTCCTTCCCAAAAAAACATTTGTCATTAGGAGGAGGTTGTTTTATATTTCCAATATTGAAATCTCAGCATTATAAAATATAAGGAGAGGTATATATATATATATATATATATATATATATATATATATATATATATATATATATATATATATATATATATATATATATATATATATATATATTGTAGACACCGCAAACGTGTCTACACCTTGGTCCTCCCCCTTGTTCGCCTCAACCCCTATCCTAACCCTTGGCCTTGGTCCTCTCCATCCATTTGATTAAAATAAACTTAAATATTTTAAAGTGGCCCCCTTTCCACCCCACCCTTGCCACCTTGGATCCTCCCTTAAATCCCTCCACCTTCCCCCTAGCATTTATTATGTCAAATCCCCTCATTATCTTCCCCCCACGCCCATTTAAGTGTCTTCATAACCGTTCTTCCCACAACCCCTCGCTCAGCGGCGTGCAAGAATGGGCAGAGGCTATTTTTAGCCTCTGTCCCCATTCTGCGACCGCCGACGTCGGTGACCCTTCGGCCGACGTTGGCAAAACTGCCAGCGTCGGCAGCCTTCATTACCCCTTTCTGCATCCGTTGCAGCCCCTAGACCCTTGAGCTCACAAACAAAATTCTCTTGGCATTTTGGCATTCGTCTCTTCTCCATTTGGACCTCGTGCAACAGCAGCAATAGGTGCAAAGGCTCTAGACCAGGAATCTCCTCTTGCAACAAGCCTTCTGTGGCTCCAACAACAGTTCTCCCACTCTTCATTCGGCAAACAAAAAGGTAAGCACAGTCTTTATTTCATTTCATTTCATTTCTTTAGCTTCCAGTTATCTGGTATATCTGCTATTTTCTGCTCCCTCTATTCTTCCCCCTGAGAGGCTGAAAAGCCTTCTCAGGCCCTGTCCTCTGTGCATCTTCCTCTCACACTGTCCCCTTTTCTATACAATCCCAGGGAACTTCCTCCTCACCTAATCAGAACTAGCCCATTCCCCAGTCCATCCAAATTCGTCCCCGAACTCTGTCTCAACCCTATTCATAAACCGGACCCGTCCACAGTCCAGAAAGCAACCCAGACCCGACTACAGGCCACAACCCCGACCGATGCCGGTCACTTCCCCAATCGACGTCGGCAGTATAACCGACGTCGGCAGATCAGATAACCGACGTCGGCGACATTTCCGACCTCGGCGATTGTCATCAGCCTGACATCTCCTTCAGGTAATCATTTTGTTTTTTCTTTCCTTTTTAATTTGTTTATCACTTCTGTATTCTGGCATTCTGCTTTTCCTTGATCTTTTATCTGTCTGTTATCAGTAGGTTGACCTCCCTTGAGGAAGTTTTCACACTTTCGGGAACAAGCTTTCGCTTGGCAACCCACCGCCTATCCATCTAACATTTTCTTGTCCAAGTTCCTTTTCTTTGCAGGTGTCATTCCTCCATAGCCAAAGAGGGGTGCTCACAAGCGTCTGGATTACGGTGCGCGATATTCATCTAGGTACTTCACATGCCTTGTCCATTATTCTTTAGTTTCTTCTCTCTCTTTATAATCTGAAAAAGCAAATTTGAATAGAAACATTCTAGCACGCCTGGTGGGACCCTAGGTTCCTCCTGGGTTCCTTTTCTTCTTCATTCATTTAGGAGCATTAGGTTCTTACCTTTTCTCCTCCTTCTTTTCTTCTCAATGACACTATAAGTAGGAATTAAAAAGAATCCTTCTTTTCTTTCTTGCACATTCTAGACTAGTCCAACATCATACTCTCGACCCTTTCTCAAACTTGTCTTCATAACAAACATCACATTTCAACTTGGGCATTAAAACACTTTGCATTCATTTCTGCTTGTGCTTGCATCTTCTTAGTCCACATCTAGTAACTTAGACGCATATTGAATAAACCATAGACACTTGATGTTACACTACCAAACCACATGCACTAAAACGAACATAAAACTTACTTGAGACAAGGCCCGACTGGGATTTCATCCCCCAGCGGATACCTTACCCGTCCCGGTGACCCTACTTGGATTTCATCACCAAGGGGGAAGCCCACTCTGTTCTCTGGCGGAGGATAAACTCTAGGCGAGGTATATCTTGGCTAAGCGAGACCAGCTAACCACTGGAATCGTGAAGTGAGGGGAGCTTGCTCCTTAGCACCAGGCCACGTACCAGACCCTAACACAGATTTTTGAGCACCTAAAACAACACCTGAAACCATCTTTAGACCGCCTTCTTCTAGGACCCTTCTTATAGCCAATCTCCCCAAACATTCATCTAAGGCATAAGCCACAAATTCTAAAGTCAATTCCTAGGATTTATCGCTTAGGCTTGTCTGTCTCTCTCTGTTTTCCTCTTCTCATCTGTTTGTTTGAGTGAGTGAGGACGCTTTCTTCTTTGTCTTTCCAAGAATCTTCAAATCTTTTGGTTCTCTGGAAAGCACAGTCACCGACATCGGTTCTGCCACCGACGTCGGCTTTCCCCTGTCACCAGCATCGGTTCTTTCACCGACGTCGGCTTTTTCTATTATCGGCATCGATTATCTGACCGATGTCGGCCATATTTTTTACCGACATCGGTTTTTTAACCGACGTCAGTCTCTGTCACTGTCCTTTTTTTTCAAAACCAGCAGCCTAAAACCTATCCCTTCTCTGCCAAAGACTCCATCCTGGTTTTCTGAAATTGAACAACACAGTTCCTGAAACTTGAACCTTCTTTGCCTTGCATGGTTTTGACTTGTAGCCAAGCCAAAGCTCTTGTCAACCACGCCAGCCGTCAACCACTTCCGTCTACCCCATCCGTGACCAAGCCTACAATGGAGTTCAACTCGGAGACCGAAAGAACTCCTACCCATCCAACCCCACCGCAGACTCCCATTGTCCAAGAAGGGGACCAAGATTTCGAATGATTCTTGGACCTCAATGTCAAGGCCTTACAACACTATCTCGTGCATAGCCGAACGCGAGACTCCTTGGGCAATCCAATCTACGGAATGCCAACCTCCCTTGCTGTAACTACGGCTGTATCGATAGCATCCGTAGTTCAACCTTTGGACACTCAAGCCATCACTTCGACCGCTGACCAGACTTTGACCAATCCTCCAGGTGTGGCCTCTCCCTCTATCATTGGGCCCACTTCCACCGGGGTTCCGGCCCCCTGTCAACCCTAACCCGCTCAACCGCTATCCACTCCTTTTCAAAACCTTATCATCTCTATTCCGCCTACCCTGGCCCCTATCAACACCAGGGTGGCCTCTTATCCATTGGCCCCCGTTACCACAGTCCAACCTCTCGTGGCAACATCGGGCCTAGCTATGTCTTCTACTCAACCACCTTTAGCCTCCACCTCTGCCCCTGCGACTAGTCATCCGTACATTGTACAATCGACTATGTCGCATACCTCCCCTAGCCTCTTCCAAGCACCCTACAACTTAGGGGGCGCGCCACCCATCAATCCGTCGGCAAACATCATCAAAATGCTGATGGACAAGATGACCAGTCTAGAGACCTCTGTTTCTGGCTCGCACAACGCTCTCTCATACAAGCAGATCTGCAACGAGCCCATTCACCCTTCTATCCCAATCAGACCATATCCTAGCCAGTGGGAGCTTCTGAAGTTTTCTCGCTTTCAAAACAAGGAAGACCCACAGCAACACTTGCGGGCATTCAGACATGCCTGCTACTTCATTGGCCATGATGATGCGTTGCTCTTATGCACATTTCCTATGTCTCTCTCGGGTGCTGCGCTCGACTGGTATAGCTCCCTTCCCAGCCATTCTCTCTTCTCATTCACACAATTGGCTCAGCTCTTCCTCGATCACTTTTCCATCAACATAACCAAGAAGGTCTCAATCACAGACCTCTATTCTATCCGGCAATTCGAGGACGAGTCCATAGCCGACTTCGTTGCTCGATGGAGAGGCCTCATCAATCAACTCTCCTTTTCCTTACCCCAGGCCGAGCTTATTGAACTCTTTTCCCAAGCCTGTGCCAGACATATTTCTTCCACCCTGAGGGTTCAAACCTTCCGCACTTTTGACGAGGCCTTCACAATGGCCCGCAAACTTGAGTTGCGTGCCATCGAGGAGAATAAAGTCAAGTTGCGGAGCAAGAATCCCAGCTCTAAGACCAATGACTCTTCCTCTGCTAAGACATCATCATCCAATTCTAAATCCAAGGCTTCAGCTAATGCCATGGTTGTTAGACCTTCCTCTTCTTCGACCAATCAGCCTGAGCCATCCACATCTCAGAGTGCCACTCACCAATTCCAGCAAAGATACGTGCAACGACGATATACTCCTCTTGGAGAATCATATGCATCTGTGCTGGAAAAGCTTGTTAAACAGGGGGCCCTCAATCTCCCTCAAGCCCAACCTCCTCCACAATTCGATCCCTCACGCGCCATCCCCGCGTGGTATAGGGAGCAAGACTTCTGCAGCTTCCACCGTGTTAAGGGCCATGACATGAAAAATTGCAAAACTTTTAAGAACATAATCCAAGACATGCTTGAAAAGGGGGATCTCATCTTAGACAATCCAAATGCACCTCCTAATCAGGCCATTGACATCTTCAAACAACCTTTCCCCAATCATCCGCCAACTTAGAACAATGTCCAGACCTTAATTGACGACAATCATGAACACAATATTTGAACAGTCAATACGGTCTCTCCCTTCGTCCCCAATCAACCTCAAGAGGTTAGTCCATCAATCAGTCCATCACATGTGGACGGACCTCTTTCCCCGGCTAGTTCTTTGTCGACCTCTCTCATCTTGGAGGACGCCTTGGCTTTACCAGCACCACCAGTCTTGCCATCCTCCTTTCTACTGCCTATGGAGGACCCGACCCTTCCTACTCCTCAGCCGCAAGTGGAGGGCACCATCATCCCTGCCCTTTATCTGCTGGAGGAGCCTCGCTCCCTAGTTTCTTCTCCACCCGGGGAAGAACCTGTCTCCCCTTCGTCCTCATCTAAATCTGTCATGACTTCACCACACCATGCATCTAAGACCACTACACCCATCTCGTCTTCAACCTCGCAACCATCAACATCTTCTTCTCAGCCATTTTCCTAGTTAGTGGAGAAAATTGCACTTCTCTCTCCGAGGAAAGTGACGCCTCAGGTGTTGTGGGAGCATCTTAAAGCCCTTCAACATACCTGCGCCCTCTCATCACATGCTGCTAATCCTCCCAAGGCAGAATCTCGTCAGACTCTTGACAAAGACCAAACTCTCAAACCTCGACCAAACCTGTCCAAACCGAAACCTGCATCTATCTCATCTAAACCCATCAAGTCATTTGGCGTTCGTCCTGTCTCCACCCTCACTCACCCGCAAGTGAAGGTGGACCTAGGCTAGACCTCGACTAGCAGTAGTCTTCCAACCAAGTCGAAGAGGACTGCCAGACCACAGAAACAAACACCTCCTTCTCCGTCACCATTGCCATCCATTTTGGGCCCCCATCCTTTGACCTTGACCAGCATCCTTCCCACTCCAGCCTTCAAACAAAAATCGTTGCCTCCTTTGCTTCCTCTGCCTACCTCTAGTCGTCCCTCTCCCAAAAAGGCAGTATCAATCACCAAGAAAGAGTCATCTCCATCTGTCACCGTGCCATCAACCCATAAGGTGGTACGGAAACCTCTTCTAGCCTCGCCAAAGCAAAAGTCACCGACCTCGCGCATATCAAATAGCATGGACCCTCTATTGGGCTCATACTCGTTGATATTGCACTGACTTCTGCAGACCTCTGACATAACCCTTCTGCCCATCAAGCCTTTCCAACCTCTCGGGTCCAAGCCCTCCTGGTTCAACGACACAAGAATTTGCTTATATCATCGTACACCAGGACACGACACCGAGACTTGTTGTGCCCTCAAGGCCGTCATCCGCCGCCATATGGAGAAGGACACTCTTCTCCTTGAGGACACTCTTGACCAGACCCCGACTCCTTCCCATCCAACCTCTTCTACCATGCCAACATCTCACCAACAAAACATGACCCCTTCTTCACCTCCTATTTTTGAAATCAATGCTATCCATATAACTACTAGGTCGCAAAAGGATAAGGCAAAAGAAAAAGTTGCCATTCCTTGGACCTATCCCTTTGTCAAGTCACCTCTTGCGCCCAAGCCTAAAATTTCTATCCTTGGCGCGTCCCAGCCTTCTTCGTCTTCCTCTGGGCCAATTCACTACTTCATGCTTAAGCAGCTTCACCAGACACCTGTAAAGATGTCTCTTTATGACCTTATCCAAACCTCACCTCAGCACCGTCAAGCCCTTATCCAAGCCTTACAAGCAGCGGAGGTCCAACCTAAGGACCCCCAAACACTTACTGCCCTCGTCCATTCTTTATCTCCTATCGCCTTCATCACATTCAGCAATTCTGAGATTCCCGCATCTAACACGGAAGATCAGGACGCCGCCCTCTTCATCACTGCCTATGTTGATCAGACACGCATCAAACGCGTTATGATCGACGGTGGCGCTAGCATCAACATTATCTCTACCCATGCCTTTGATCAGCTGGCTCTTCCCAAGAATTGTGTCTCCAAAACTGACGTGATCTTATGCTCTTTCAATGACACCACCGCCATGACCATTGGCACAGTCATCCTTCACATTCGCGTTGGTCCATGCACAATCCCAGAGCTCTTCTATATCATCAAAGGAGAGTTTCAATACAACCTTCTACTGGGCCGACCTTGGATCCGTGCCATGGCTTGTATACCCTCCACCCTGCACCGTTGTGTGAAGTTTGAGCATGATGGGCAAGTCCACACCATCCCCGCTGACCCTTCACCCTTCAAGACTTGCAACACCACCTACCATCCCAATGATGTCCTCATTCCCATCAAGTCGTCAACTCTGGCACTGCATCCATCTGCGGAAGCTTTGACCAATTTGCAATCGGCGGTCGCCCTCACCCCTCCTCTTCAAGCGCTGACCAAAGACCCCATGGAAGACATCTTCCAATGACTATCACTTGGGGAATATCGCTTGTTGACCTTAGACATGTTTTAAACTCTACAAGAGTATGGACGCCTTCACCTCAGTCCCAATTACGACCATCAGATCGGGATGGTCGTGCCTTATGGTCCTCCTCACTTCCAGACCAACTTTGTCTATGAGGGGCTTAATCAAGCTCCTACCAACGGCAATTCCCTCTCTTCACCCCAACCTTTCACATCTGATTTCTCATTTCTTGGCAACCCCGCCTTTACACACACTTACCTTCACAGGTGTGCATGGAAGGGTTTCAGTTTCAGACGTTATGAGCAGGGCTCCCATCAACCCATCGAGCCGCTCAATGATCACGATGTCAAGAAACGCTATGGCCTGAGATATCATGACCCCACTCAGGCTCCTTTCGACCTTTGTCTCGAGCCAACCATCGACCAATCTCCTCCAGACTCGCCCATTTCTCCTTCGTCACCTACAGAGTCGGTGGTTTCCATCCCTCCTAGTTTTTTTTTTCCATAAACACCATCTGCCTGGAACCCCTGACCTATCAGCTCAATGGGGTGCCCAGGTCTCTCCCTCTCATTTTTCCTAGCATGGTAGAGGATGAGTCAGCAACCATTCACACTGTCCACTGCATTGACGATGACGCCATCCTTTCCTACATGGGTGCCGACGACTCTTTCATCCAGCGTTTCCTCCCTTCCAAGACCCAGGTTATGTTAAATGAATCCACCATTGACATCAACCTCCCTTATTCTTCTGATGTTCCTCATGTCTTAAAGATTGGCCAATCTTTAGACGCTCAGGAACAGCTTGACTATGCCCAGTTCCTTTCCAACCATAGCAAGGTCTTTACCTGGACTTACAGCGACATGCCTGGCATCGACCCCACCATTGCTACCCATAACATTGTCACCAAACCAGAGGCTAAGCCTGTTAGGCAAAAGCTTCAAAAGATGCATCCTCACGTTGCGCTCCTTGTCAAAGAGGAACTTCAATGCCTTCTTTCTATCTCTTTCATCCAACCCATCGATTATCCATAGTGGGTCTCTAACATCGTCCCAGTTACTAAAGCAACTGGGGGGATTTGGATCTGCACGGACTATCGTGACCTTAACCTAGCCTGTCCCAAAGACGACTTTCCTCTCCCTAACATTGACCAGCTTGTTGATCTCACGGCCGGCCATGAGATGCTATCTCTCATGGATGGGTTTTCAGGATACAATCAAATCTTGATCGCACCGGAAGATCAGCACAAGACTACCTTTATCACCCCATGGGGGACCTTCTACTATCGAGTCATGCCTTTCGGCTTGAAAAATGCTGGTGCCACCTATCAGTGCGCCATGACCTACATTTTCCATGATCTCCTCCACAAAATCATGGAGGACTATGTGGATGACCTTCTCGGCAAGTCCAAACTTCGTTGCGACCACTTGACCATTCTCACAATCATCTTCTCTTGCCTTCTTCAATACAATGTCCGTCTTAACCCCAAGAAGTGTGTCTTTGGGGTCCTCTCAGGCAAACTTCTCGGCTTCATCGTTTCCTTCCGTGGTATCGAGATAGATCCCGCCAAGATCTGCGCTATCCTCGAAATGCCACCCCCGACCAATCTCAAGCAGCTTCGCAGTCTACAAGGGAAGCTCCAGTCCATTCGCCGTTTCATCTCGCAGCTCTCCGACCGCTGCCAACCTTTCCATCACCTCCTTAAGAAGGACGTCTCCTTTAAATGGGATAAGGACTGTCAAGAGGCTTTTTAAGCCCTCAAAAGCTATCTGGTCTCTCCACCAGTCCTCATTCCACCTAAAGACGACCAACCCTTCTACCTTTATATCTCTGCTACCAACCATTCGTTAGGTGCCATGATCACGCACCGAGACGAGCATCATCGTGAGCAAGTGGTTTACTACATCAGCCGAACACTGGTCAACTACGAAACTTGGTATACTCATACTGAGAAACTCTATTTGGAATTAGTCTTTTCCACCACCAAGCTCTGCCACTATCTTCTCAACCACAAAACCTTTGTCGTCACTCGCACTGACCCTCTCAAGTACATGCACTCCAAGCCATATCAGAATCAATGTATGGCTCGGTGGCTCATGCTGCTTGCAGAGTTTGACCTCAAATTCATCCAACAAAAATCTATTAAGGGGCAAACCATCACTGACCAACTGGCAGATGCCCCTCTTTCCGACAACCAACCTTCACACTGTGAGTTCCTTGACGAGTCCATCGCTACCCTTTCCACCGATGACACCGTCTACCAAATGACCATGTTCTTTGACGGCTCCAAATGTCAACTCGGTGGGGGTGCGGGGGTCATCCTCATCCCACTCGAAGGGGAGCCCATGCCTCTATCTTTCAAGCTTGACTTTGATTGTACCAATAATATGGCCGAATACGAGGCCTTAATTTTGGGACTTCAGACTGCCCTTTCCCTCCACATCAAGTCTATCAACATCTTCGGTGACTCGCAGCTCGTCGTTAATCAAGTTAACGGTTCATATCTCTATAAAAACAAAGTTTTACAGAGGTATAAGAATCGTGTTGACCTTCTTTTGGCATCTTTCAACCATTACCTCTTGCAGACTGTTCCACGCTCTACGAACAAGTTTGCCGACACCATGGCTTCTCTTGCTTCGCATATCCCGTCTTCATCATCATCATCTCGCCTTTTTATCACAGTGCATCGTGTACCTTTTCCTTCATACATCTCTCCTCACATCGACCATATCAACACTATCAATTCTAGCCCATGAGATGACTGGTATAAGCAACTCGTGGACTACTTGTCTCTTTCTGTCACTCCTCCCAACCTCTCTAGCAATGCGCGGTGAGCTTTCATCAAGCGCACAGCTCGCTATACCATGCTAGGGGGTCTTCTTTATAAGCGAGGCTTCGACGGCCTCCTTCTTCACTGTCTAGCCTCCACTGAAGCTCCTCAAGCCATAAAGCAAGTCCACGATGGGATTTGTGGTGGACACTTCAGTGGAAACTCGGTTGCCAAGCGCATCCTTTGCCTGGGTTATTATTGGCCCACCCTTCATCAAGACTGTAGCGACTATGTTCGATGTTGCATCAAGTGTCAGCAGCACTCTAACCTGCTTCATCTCCCCAGCCACGCCTTGCAAGTCGCTCAGGATTTTTGGCCTTTCTCTCAATGGGGTTTGGATCTCATCGGTGAGATCAACCCTCATTCGTCTCTTCGTCATCAGTCCATCATCACTGCCACTGAGTATTTCACCAAGTGGGTGGAAGCCATTCCTCTTGTCTCCACAAACGCTGACAAAATTGTCGACTTCATCAGCAGCCACATCATCTGTCGTTTCGGTGTCCCTCACAAAATCATCACCGACAACGAAGAGTCCTTCAAAAACAAGACTGTCCAAAAACTATGTGACTCATTTGGCATCAAACTTAGCTTTTCTTCGCCTTACTACCCACAAGCAAATGGGCAGGTAGAGGCTTCCAACAAAATTCTCACCAAAATTCTCATGAAGGTGGTCAACGATATAGGAAGGGATTGGCACATTCATATTCCCTTCGCTTTGTGGGCCTACCGCACCAGCATTCGAACCTCTACGGGTGCTACTCCCTTCTCCCTCGTGTATGGCACAGAGGCTATCTTACCTCTCAAAGTACAGATCCCGTCTCTCCACATCTCCCTGCATGACATTCTCTCCAATGATGACTTTCGTCAAGATCGCTTAGCTCAACTTGAGTTACTTGACGAGCGCCGTCTTACTACCCTCAATCATCTCCATGTCTACCAAAGTCGCATAAAGCGAGCCTACAACAAAAATCTATGAGAATGAGACTTCAACATCAGAGACCTCATCCTCAAAGAGAATCAACACGTGACCAATATGGAGCAAAGTAAACGAGGCAAATTCACCCCCAATTGGCTTGGACCTTTTATCATCACGCACAAGTATGGGTCAGGGACATATCGTCTATCCTCCCTCGACGGATGGCCAGAACCTGAGCCTCTTAATGCGTTGCATCTTCGACCTTTCTTCTGTTAGTCGAGTACTTGTCTACTTGACACGTAATTTAAGCTCGTCCCCTGAGCAATCCTCGTCCTCTTAATCCTCATCCCTTTCAACCCTATGTCCCTTTAACAAGTCCTCTACAACCCTTTTATGATGCATGGATGCTTTGTCCTAATAAAAGGGGAGTCCTTGAACTTCTACAGCCTTGTCCATGACTCAAATCAAAAAAAAAAAAAAAAAATGGGTCATGGACTTGGCTTGTAGTTGTCTCAGGGTCTCCTATAAAAAGGGGCACGGTTATTCCTGCTCTTAAACTAGGTTACCCTATCCACCTCCTATCACCTACTCAGAGGACTTCGAGCTCACTTTAATGTCAAAGTGATTCGATTACCGTTCTAACACCACACTGGTCAACGACGTAATGCATGAACAGGGCTTTGGTTCTCATAACCCCTATCTATGCTTCCTTTCTGGTCCTTGTCAATGAAAGAGCAATTTGCCTTTCATCTTTTCTCTACACTTTGGTCACATTTAACCACATCAATTATCGACTCATCCTTAACCAAGCCATTTTCATCATTTTCAGCTGACATCATCCTAGTCCATTTCACATAGTTTCTATGGACACCAATACACATGGAAATTACCGACCAGACCCAATTTATGTTAAGTATAAACCAATACTTGCTGAAGCATAAATAGACTTCCATTCATTTTTAGCATACATCCATCACGACTATGGAAACTTGCTAGAGATGAAAGACCTTTCGACCAATATTGCAGAATACACCATTTGGAAAAGGCTGCAGCATCATCTTATCCTCATCTTACCCTCATCATTTTGACACTTGACCACATCCAATCATTGATCAATCAGACCTTTAGTCCGAACTACATTGGTCTAAGGCCCTATGACTAGGGCTATGTAGGCAGCACTCAGATAACACATTTTCTGAGGTTAGCTCGACCACCCCCGTTTGTTCGTCTCTATGATGGACAAACCTTCTCTTCTTTGACTTTTATCACGCCCAACTCTGTTGACTTTGACCAAGACCAATCATTTTTCTTCGACCAAGACCAATCATTTTCCTTGACCAAGACCAATCAGTTTCTTTGACCATTCCTCCCTTTTAGGGAGAACTACATTGGCCTGAGGCCCTTCACACAAGGGCTATGTAGGCAGCACTCAGATCACATGACATTTTCTGAGGTTAGCTCGGCCACATCCTTTCTTCCATCCATCCCCTTGACCCATGACCATTGGAGATCATGCGTATCTCCTTCGACCTTCGACTACTTCCAAGCCAATGTTGCCTTGGTTGTTTTTGCGCGTATGTTACCTCACGGCTGGTTAGCAGAATTGTCTACAGACCCTATTTTTGACCCTTCGCAAGTATAGGATCGCAAGCCGGTTGATCCCTACTGCTTGTGTCCTTTTCGTGTCTCTGGGAGCACTTCCTGATCCTGGGATACCTAGAACACGATGACCATTTGGAGCTTTGGCTTAGATTGAGTGACCCAATCAGCAGAGGACTAAATGCTGGGGCCCAGTTACTTCAATTTTGGCACTCCTTGACCATGTGACAATTTGACCCGACCCTCCCGTGAAGTGGACTACGCGCAATCACGACTACTACAACATCTTCACCTACTCTCTTCTATCCATTTCTCTATCAAATCGACACTCGATCTTCAGTTCCCTTCTCTCGACTATCGCTTTGAGGGGGGAACACCTCATCCTTTTCCTGGGGCAACCAACTCCTGTTTTTGTCTTGCAGTTCATCAAGAACAACCAACAAGACAAAAAGGGGCAAATGTAGACACCGCAAATGTGTCTACACCTTGGTCCTCCCCCTTGTTCGCCTCAACCCCTATCCTAACCCTTGGCCTTGGTCCTCTCCATCCATTTGATTAAAATAAACTTAAATATTTTAAAGTGGCCCCCTTTCCACCCCACCCTTTCCACCTTGGATCCTCCCTTAAATCCCTCCACCTTCCCCCTAGCATTTATTATGTCAAATCCCCTCATTATCTTCCCCCCACGCCCATTTAAGTGTCTTCATAACCGTTCTTCCCACAACCCCTCGCTCGGCGACATGCAAGAATGGGCAGAGGCTATTTTTAGCCTCTGTCCCCATTCTGCGACTACCGACGTCGGCGACCCTTCGGCCGACGTCGGCGAAACTACCGGCATCGGCAGCCTTCATTACCCCTTTCTGCATCCGTTGTAGCCCCTGGACCGTTGAGCTCGCAAACAGAATTCTCTTAGCGTTTTGGCATTCGTCTCTTCTCCATTTGGACCTCGTGCAACAGCAGCAACAGGTGCAAAGGCTCTAGACCAGGAATCTCCTCTTGCAACAAGCCTTCTGTGGCTCCAACAACAGTTCTCCCACTCTTCATTCGGCAAACAAAAAGGTAAGCACAGTCTTTATTTCATTTCATTTCATTTCTTTAGCTTCCAGTTATCTGGTATATCTGCTATTTCCTGCTCCCTCTATTCTTCCCCCTGAGAGGCTGAAAAGCCTTCTCAGGCCCTGTCCTCTGTGCATCTTCCTCTCACACTGTCCCCTTTTCTATACAATCCCAGGGAACTTCCTCCTCACCTAATCAGAACTAGCCCATTCCCCAGTCCATCCAAATTCATCCCCGAACTCTGTCTCGACCCTGTTCATAAACTGGACCCGTCCACAGTCTAGAAAGCAACCCAGACCCGACTACAGGCCACAACCCCGACCGACGCCGGTCACTTCCCTAACCGACGTCGGCAGTATAACCGACGTCAGCAGATCAGATAACCGATGCCGGCGACATTTCCGACCTCGGCGACTGTCATCAGCCCGACATCTCCTTCAGGTAATCATTTTGTCTTTTCTTTCCTTTTTAATTTGTTTATCACTTCTGTATTCTGGCATTCTGCTTTTCCTTAATCTTTTATCTGTCTGTTATCAGTGGGTTGACCTCCCTTGAGGAAGTTTTCACACTTCCGGGAACAAGCTTTCGCTTGGCAACCCACCGCCTATCCATCTAACATTTTCTTGTCCAAGTTCCTTTTCTTTGCAGGTGTCATTCCTCCACAGCCAAAGAGGGGTGCTCACAAGTGTCTGGATTACGGTGCGTGATCTTCATCCAGGTACTTCACATGCCTTGTCCATTATTCTTTAGTTTCTTCTCTCTCTTTATAATTTGAAAAAGCAAATTTGAATAGAAACATATATATATATATATATATATATATGCTTTTTTATTTATTTTTTTTTAAAAAAAGCAAATTTCCTTTTAAATGCTAAATTTTCAAATTTCAAAAAAAATTAATTTGAAAAGCATATAAATTTGACGAATATTTTTTTTATTTGAGGCATGCTACTCTAAGGAAATTTGGGAAAATAACAACCAAAATTTGAATTTCAAAGATAAATAAGGGGAGCTACTCTTTTTACCAATTTGTGTATGTTGAAAAATGTAAATTCGAAAATCAAGAAAAACTTAGTATATTGGTGTATGAAGTTTCATTTTTAAGCTTGTGTTAATGAAAAAGTGAATCCTTTTTATAAATTTTCATATATAGAAAAGGGGACCATTTTGGAGTGATAAAGAACCA
This sequence comes from Torreya grandis, assembly GCA_037957365.1. Taxonomy (NCBI): domain Eukaryota; kingdom Viridiplantae; phylum Streptophyta; class Pinopsida; order Cupressales; family Taxaceae; genus Torreya; species Torreya grandis. Next base: position 3,199,848 of record JARHVA010001026.1, read on the forward strand.
ATTAGGGTTAAACAAAAACCCAAAACTTCTAAAACTCAAAACCATGCATTCCATCAAATTCATTGTTGGCACTACCTCCACTAACAAAGATAGTTGGCTAGAATGGTCTCAACAAGTGGAGAACACACTCATCTTCAATGATCTATGGTTCAATATTTGTGATGGGACAACACAACCAACTGAACTAACAGGGAATGTAAAGAACATACTAGCATGGAAGCAAAAAAACTAGAAGGCTTTGGCCTTGATGAGGGCATCAGTGGATGGAGATGTGTTTTATCATATATAAGGGTGAAATATACCATGGGAAGCATATCAAAAATTGAAGGACCTATATGGCTTCCATTTAGATTTAGAATTCATTCAGTTGTAGTTGAAACTATTCAACCTAGAGTTGAAATATGGTGATGTGATGAGATTGGCTTTAGAGATATGTACTATCAAACATGATATTGAAGAAAAAGGTGTCAAAATAGACATATACATGACCACATTCATAAAATACCTTCTTCCCAACTATTCAACCTATTTAGAGTCTCTACAAGCAAGCAATCCATTGAAGACTCTCACTTTTGACCAATTGGTTGAAAGAGAAAAAACATTTGGAAGGAAAACATAAACCAAAATAGGTGAAAGTGTGTATTATGTAAAAAAAATTCCTCCAAATCATCAAACAAGGCCACATCCTCCAAAAATGAAGGCAATAACAAGTACAAGAACAATTACAAGGGAAAAGGTGGTCAAAATAAAAAATAAAATGATAAATAAAACCTCTATTGTGAACAGTGTGACAAAAAAGGTAGCCATGAGACTCACAAAATTAGGACTCCATGGGATAAAATTAAATCATACCATAAAAATAAAGAGGTAAATTCAAAGAAATAGTCAAAAGAGTCAAACTCAACCCAATTCACTATTGAATATGTGTTTTCCAATATAGATGATGAAGCAAATAATTTCTCAATTAGTTCCTCATGGTTTGATGCTTGGGTTCTTGATACTGGCACCATTCAACATATGACTTTCCAAAAAGACTTGTTTGAGGAGTACATTGAACAAAGTTATGGCTCAATATACCTTGCAGATATATCAAGTCTACAACCACATGGAAGAGGTACAATTTGACTCAAATGTCTAGGACTTACAAATTATAAACTTGAGAATGTTCTCTACCTTCCTCAACTGAAACAAAAAATTTTGTCCTTAGTGCTCATAAGGAAACAAGGCCATTCCATTATGTTAGATAATGGTGATTTCACAATTAGGAAAAAATGTGACAATACAATCATCTTGACTAGATATGAGGAATGGAAACTACTCAAAATGAAGGGTGAGCCATCAAATTCAAGGAATTATGCTCATCTTGTGGAAGAGAGAATGTCTCAAAACATGTTGTGGCATGATAGATTTGGGCACACTCACTATAACAAAATTTGTGTATTAAAAAGAATGGTGTAGTTGGCATGCCTATATTTCCCACAAAATCAGATGAGAAGTGTGAAGCTTGAATCTTAGCTAAACATGCAAGAGAACCATTTCCAAAGTCATAGTGGAAAAGAGACAGAAAATTGCAGCTTGTTCATTTAGACTTGTGTTCTCTTCCAATCCTCTCCACTGGTGGTCATAAGTACTTCATGTTTTTAATTAATCACTATAGTAAGATGACATGGATAGACTTTTTAAATAAGAAATAGAAAGCTTTTGATACTTTCAAGAAGTTTTGAACAATGATTAAAAATGAAGCACAAACCCACATTGAGACACTCAGGATAGATAATGGTGGTGAATTCACATCAAAGAAGTTTGAATCCTATCTTGAGAAAAATGGGATCAAACACCATCTCATAGTTCCTCACACTCCACAACAAAATGGAGTAATTGAAAGAATAAATAGAACTATGATGACTATGGTTCATATAATGTTGTATTTCAAAGGGGTAAATCTATACTTTTGGGCCAAATATACCTTCATAATAGATCACCATCAATAGCTCTTGAATCAATGACTCTATATGATATGTGGTGTGGTCACCTCCCTTCAGTGTGACATCTTTGGATTTTTGAATCCACCTGTTATGCATTAATTCCAAAGGAGAAGAGAAACAAATTAGACCATAGGAGTAAAAAATGCATCCATTTTGGATATTTTGATTCCTCCAAGGCATTTAGGATATATGATGAGAAAGAGAAGAAGTTTCTTGTCATAAGAAAAGTTGTCTTTTATGAGACTACAAAGTATAAATAGTATATTGATCGACATTTGAGTTGACTAGATAAATATGCAAAATTTTATGTCTACAAGGAGAGTAATTTGAATGTTCCAAAAAATGATTTGGGGACACAAATTTAGGAATATATTTATTTTATAGTGTCTCCCATACATGATTTTGATACCCCTCCTAAAGGAGAGAGTGAAAACTTCATTAGATATTGAACAGGTGCTAGCAGGATAGAGGGTAGATAGTGAAAGAACTTTAGAGGATGAACCTGAAGCACCTGTTCATAGAAAAAGATGCCTAATTGGGCCAATAAAACATTGAAATATGTGAGACTTGATAAAGTACAGAAAATAGGAACTCAAAGTGCACATGCAACCTCATCTCAACCAAATAATTTTATTGATGAAATTCAAGACATGATTGAAAAATCACATTGGATGATTCTCAAAAGGAACTTAATGTTGTGTTTTATTCATAACCAATAACTTTAAAACAAGCTGAAAAGCTTGACTCTTAGAGAAAAACAATGAAAGGTGAGTATAATTCACTGGTGAAAAATGGGACTTAGAATCTGGTTGATCTATCATATGGTTACAAATTGATTAGCTGTAAGTAGGTCTATCACAACAAATACAAGGCATACATCTCACTTGATAAGCATAAATCAAGGCTTGTCACAAAGAGGTATGCTCAAAATAAAGGAATTAACTACAATGAAACCTTTGTACCTACAAAAAAATGGACTACCATTTGAACCATGTTGACTCTGGCAGTTGACAATGGATGGAAAGTTCACCAAATAGATGTTAAAACTACATTTCTAAATGGAGGCATCAAGAAAACTATGTATATGACATAACTTGATGGTATTTTAGTAAAGGAACAAGATCACAATGTGTAAAAACTAGAAAAATCATTGTATGGTTTGAAATAAGCCCTAGAGCATGGTAAAAAAAATTGGTTGAGCACCTCATGAACATGAACTTAAAACATTTTGAGTTTGAACATGCAACTCTTTTCATCAAAATAATTGACAAAATAATTATATTTGTTGTGGTGTATGTTGATGATTTGCTCACCACAGGGAACAATGAACGGTACATTATAAAATTCAAATCAAAGTTGATGAAAAGCTTTAAAATGACTAATTTGGGTTATCTTCATTACTATTTGGGTATTGAAGTAATTCAAAAATAAAAGGATTTATTCATCACTTAGTATAACTACGTTGGTGACATTCTAAGAAAGTTTGGAATGGAATATTGTAATCCTCTCAGCAAACCCATGGAAAAAAATCTCAAATTTACATCTAAAGATTCAACAAATTTGGTTGATGCCACTAAATACAAAAAACTCATTAGAAGTATATGTTATGTGACTACCACTCAACTAGATATATCATATATAATTAGTGTCCTCTCAAGATTCATGCAAAAACCTAGGGAGAGTCATTAGGTATCAATAAAAATAGTCTTTAGATATCTGAAAGGCACACAACATTTTGGGCTCAAATACTCTAGGGCAGGAGACTTCAAATTGGTCAGGTATTCAAATTCTGACTATGCTAGTGATCATGAAGATGGAAAGTCTACCTTGGGTTTTATAATGAATTTGGGAACAATAGTTGCTAGTTGGAAATCTAATAAGTAATTAATACCGACAATTTCTTCAATAGAGGAAGAATATATGGCCACTTTAGAGGAAACTAGAGAGATTTTGTGGCTGAAAAGGGTTCCTTTAGATTTGTAAGAGCAATAAGCTTCATCAACACTCTCATGGTTGACAAAACTTCTACAATCCAAATCGAAAATAATATAGTCTTTCATGATCAAACCAAGCACATCAATACCAAATTTCATTTGATTTGGCATTATGTGAAAGATGGTAGTGTCAAGTTGCAACATTGCTTGACAGTAGAACAACCATCAAACATCTTGATAAAGGCACTTGGATGAGAAAAAACTGAAAATTTCAGAGGAATGCTTGGTCTAGAAAAAACCCCTATGGATTAAGTGGGGGATGTAATTTTAGTTATATAATATTTATTTATTCCTAGGTGTTTTTTTATCTTCTTGTGTGTAGCTCAAGAGTCCCATAGGAATATGAATGGACTACTTGGTAGGTGTAGCTCAAGAGTCATATTTTTGGCTTTATAATGTTTGATTTTCCTTCATTTCAATTTGAATCATGAAAAAAGAATTTCATTGCCATTTTATATATTGCAAGTAAAATGAAAATACAAGTAAGTTATTTTTACAAAACACCAAATGCAAGTGTTGGTTCTATTTATGTGCACCAAAATAAGTATTTAAAAGTGTTTGTTTGAATATAAACCATGTCTTTCTAAAGTAGAACCTATAATAAACATTAAATACTTTTAATTGTTTTCTTTGGCAAGTGAATGAGGTTTAAAATTGAAATTTTCAAGTCTTTATTCATATTTCCATTGTTTTGTAGGGTGATCTTGTGCATTTGCAAGTCAAATCTACTGTTTTACAAAAAATAGAGAACAAGACAACACATATTTTTTTTCCACCAATTAATAAGGTGATATCACCTATTAGTAGGTTGATATTACCAATTATAGAAAAACATATGTAGAATTAAAAAATAGAGATGATTGCCTCATTGATTCCACTAATATACAAGGTGATAACACCAATTTTTAAAGTGAATCTACCATTTTGATCATGATCCTGCCATTTTAACCACATTACTGCCACTATCAAATTTTTATGGATGTGTTCATCTTTTCAATACTTTAGATATATCACAAATGAGGTAAAATGGACACTTGAGTCAAAAATTATGGTTGTTGGAAGGCAAGCAATGCAAGCAAAAAACACTTCCTAGAGAAATGTTCATTTTGTAGAGAAAATCCATCATTTTTTAGAGTGAATCTACCATTTTCCTAAAAACATATAAAATTATAAAACAAAATAGAAAATTATACTGCCAATTAGCAAAGTGATACCATTGATTATGAGAACTAAATACACTAATTCATAGGGTGTTCTTGCTAATATGTAGGAGATGGAAAAAAATCTAGAAGAAAAAAAGTAAATTAGGATCAATTTTGATCTAACTTCATAATGATAATAATGATGGAATGTTCTAAAAAAGATTGTGGGGTGAAACATCCCACTTAATGTGCTATATGTAAACACACGAGTATGAGGGAGTTAGATTTTATACTAAGTTTTTTTCTTAGTATAAAATTGAAATCAAATGCATAAAAACCTAAAACCCAAGTGCATGTCCTTGGATTGAATAAGGACAAGGAAGAGATAAACAATGCATAAATAAGACAAAACAACAAAATTTTGCCTTCCTCTTTGGATGTCTCTAGCTTGTTATCATACAAGTTTGTTTGGCCTAGATTGTATATCTTGGAGTCTTTGTCAATGTCATGGTGTCATTCTTGTAATAAATGCCCTTGCACTATGTGTGTTTTATTGAAGCAATGAAGGAATGGGTGAAGCTTTTATTAGATTTTGTCATAGTAAGTATGCTCAATTTTTTTAATAAGAGTATAAGGTGACCCCTCTATTTATAGTTTTTTCAAAATGATTTCAACCTTCAAATGGAAATCTAGATGTGTGGTTGAGGTTTAGTCCAATTTGAATCTATAAAATATAATTAATTTTTGGAATAGAGTTTAAATTAATTGAGCATGGGTTGCATTTCTAATATTTATTTATATTTATGTTAACATTTGTTGATATTTTACAAAGCTTGACTTTTTGGCTCAATTAGAATCCACTTGCCACATGATGTCATGATGAATATATTTTTTGATGATGTCATGATGAAGATATTTATTGATGACGCTATGATGAAAATATTTGTTGATGATGTCACAATAAAAAATATTTGAATCCACTTATCATATGATTAGAAGAATAATTCAATTAATGAATTAATAAAATATGTAATTACAAAAATCTATGAAATCTCCCACTAGAAAAAGATTAGGTAAATTAAATTAAAATGTAAAGTGATGTGACTTTTGAAATTCAAAAAAGGATTACACCTAATTTGTCTAAAATGTCACTTTCAAACTCACAATTTGACTTAGGATGAATTAAATGAAGATTATGATTGGAAATGATGCATTTCTCCAATCATATATGTAATAATGTGTTTTAGAATATGTACATAACATATGCAATCGAATTTGGATGTTTTCATGATTTTTGACCTAAATTATATATTATTGCTAGAAATCATTTTGTTTATATTTTTGACACAAAAGAGATGAAATTGAAGTGTCTACAATAGGAATCATGATTTTGTGGCAAGACAACAAGAATCCTAAAAACTCTTAATGAATAGAATATTTTATCCAAAACATTAAGTTTCATTTATGAGTTTCAAAAATATATTGTTTGTATAGTTATATAAAGTGTCGTGCATGTGAAAAATATTTTTATGAATTTATTTTTTAGATCTGGAGATCCAAAAATCTTGATCAATTTTCTAAAATTTTACATTGAGCTCTAGAAAATTATACTTATCGAAGCCTAAGTTGGGTACTTGAACCTAAAAATGATAATAAAAATGATGTGTTTTGGGGCTTGTGTTACACAATGGAAAATTTGAAAGTTTCCTTGATATTTGTCAAGCCTCTTAAAAAACAACTATCTAAAAAAAATACAATAATTATTTAGGCTAGTGTAAAGTAATGTGTTGTTAATTTAAAATTTAGTACTACATTGAATGCTCTTTAATTGTTTGTTTGATTTTTATAGAATGCTTTTAAATGCTCAATAGATTAATGTCAACAAAGAATTCAATATCTTTCTCAAATGAAATGATACAAAAAAAGAGGTCAAACTTTCAGAGGCCATAAATTTTGATTTGTAGCTCCATTTAAGCCCATCTTAATGTCAAAATGACCTTCTCAAAAAATTCAAAGCAACCATAACCTACTTTTTCAATTTAGGAAAATTTGATATTTTTTAGAGGCCATACATGACCATCTGATGGTCCAAATTACAATTTAATTTTATTTTTGGGTTTTTTAAAATTTTAAAATTGTTTATTTTTATAACCAGACTGGAAATTTAGTTGAATTTCATTTAATAGGTTAATTTTAGTGTTTAATTTATTTTTAGAGATTTTTAGTGTTGCCTGCACTTACATGTTAAAGTTATTAAAAATAGCAGCGGCTAAAAATAACAGGTCAAATTTTATTTATTTTTAGAGTTTTGAATATTGTATGTCAACTCCAACTCTAAATTGAGGCTTATTTATGCATGGTTTATAATTATTTGAATCATTCAATATGAATCAATACTAGTTATTATTCAGAATATTGACCTATTAGATTTTTTATTTGTCTTGATAATATTCAATTTATTTATTTCTCAAATTATCTTTAAGATGTATATATATATATATATATATATATATATATATATGATATAAATTTAAATTAGGAACCTATTGATACACACACTAACTTTAAACAATTAAAAATGTGAATAAGATGAGATTATAAGGCATATTATACCAATGGACCTAAAACACATAAAACCTTAGAAACATATTAAATGTGTTTTGGGAGGAATTATTGATCAAAATTAGCCTACAAACAAAATTTTTGCCTAGATGGATCAGGTTACTCTCTTCGACCATTCAATAACCTTTCTACCCCCATGATTAGTCCCTTTTTAGTCATGACTTGATGATGCAATATAGTATCCTGGGAGGTCCTAGTGTGGTATGAGGATTTGAGTAGAGTCCTTGTGTAGTGGATGATCTAATGGTGGAAAGATAAGACAAACTTCATGACCCTACCATATGTCACTTGTATCTTTTGAAACACTTTAAGCAAGTTTTAAGGTGAATTTGGAGATTTTGAGGAAAAGGGCTAGAAATGGGTCTTGAATTGCAAAGTCCATCTAGTTTCCATGGTGTTCAATCATTCAGGGACATTAAGGACGTTTTCATAAAGTCTCATATATTCTAACAAGTTGAAAATGGTGTCTAGAGAAGTTAATTTTCCCAAAAGACCCCCAAAAGTGCATTAGATGACTTAAGGGTCTTCAAAATAGAAATTCTAAGTGAAAAAGTAAAATTTTTAGGAAGTCAAATTGGTTTTTAATTATTCCCACCTCCTCATGGTGTGTTTTACATATTTGGACATGTTCAAGGCCATTTCAAGTCATTTGGAGTGGAGGAGAGGAGTTTGGGAGCAAAAGGATGCATTTTGGAGCTTTGGCTAAACATGTTTTTGAAGGTTTATATTAATGTAGGGGATCAAAAATCATATGAAGGAATACATTGTGTCCCTAATATCCTCTCATAGGTCTATTAAATCAAATTAAATTACAAGAACTAACAGAAGTAAGGAAAACTTATTAGCTGCAAACTCGGCATGAAACAAGTTTTCTACCATTAATGGAGGTCCAATAATTTCATAAGGTTTCCATAAGGAAGAAAAGGTAATTTATATAATAAAAAATATTTATAATTTTTTTTTTCATAGACAGACTTCTATTTCTTCATGCTAAGGAAAAACAATTTTGGTTAGTTTTGGATAACTCTAGAAGAGCCTCAAGTTTTCACTCAGCACAGTCCAGCGAGATAGAGTTAGGTCAGAATATTTTGAGAAGTGATAGGGATCCTAATGTAATTCCAATTTTTGTAATTTTTGGTTTGTTTCATCTCCCCATATTTATGAACAATCACTAATAGTGTGGGGGTGTTTAGATGACCTACTCATCCAGACAGGGTCCAAGTTTTCTTTTATTTCTTCACTTCAGAATTTCATGAAAAAGAATAGTTTTAGGGGAGTTATTTTAGGGTAAAATAGGACATATTAATTTTTTTTCCATCATATAAATAATTATATTAAGGTAATTATGTCATAAAACCTATTTTCCTTGTTATCCTTGTGAATGGTCCATTTGATCGGTTTTGGAGCAGAACTTGTGTTAGAAGACTAATGGAAACTCCAACTCCTTATGAAAAATAATCTTACTCAAGTGATATTTTCTCATAAATCCTCATTATTTCATCAAAGCCTTGATAGGTCAAATAACAATTAGTCTTGTATGGTAAAACACCATCTACAACAGTCTTTATCCTATCTCAAAGTGAAAGGAGGTAATGAGTAGTTTCAAGAGGTTAATTTGAGTGGAATTAATGATCACCAAGTGATGAGGGAAAAATGTTTTTCAAATTTCCAATGAAGATAGATAAATTCAATCATACAAATATTTCCTTGATCAAGAAACAACTTACAAAATCCCTAATTATCGTATATTAAGGTTTCAGGTGACGTACAAGAGACTAACCATATTAGAATGAAGATGCTAAAACTAGTTTGACATACTCCAATATGGGGAAGATAAATTTTAATGTTTTGGGGATGCTTAAGATTAATTACAGACCCATTTTATATGCACATTATCCATATCTCATCCTCATTTTCAAAAAGACGTAAAGGTAATTATGGAAGAGTTTGATCATGTTGAAGATCCTTCTTAAAATTTTGAGAATGTTGAAGAAGTCATAGCAATCAATGGTCAATCCATGGAATGGTAAGAAAACTTGAAGAACCATGTTCATACATGGAGAAGGATTTTAAGGACTTGTTACCTTAAAAGCTCCAAAATATAGCCATGTTCACTGTAGACACCGCAAACGTGTCTGCACCTTGGTCCTCCCCCTTGGCCTTAAACCCCCTATCCTAACCCTTGGCCTTGGCCCCCTTTCCACCCTACCCTTGCCACCTTGGATCCTCCCTTGAATCCCTCCACCTTCCCCCTAGCATTTATTAGGCCAAATCTCTTCATTATCTTCCCCCCACGCCCATTTTGGCATCCTCGTGACCGTTCTTCCCATACCCCCTCGCTCGGCGGCGTGCAAGAATGGGCAGAGGCTATTTTTAGCCTCTGTCCCCATTCTGAGACCGCCAACGTCGGCGCCCCTTCGGCCGACGTCGGCGAAACTGCCAGCGTCGGCATCCTTCATTACCCCTTTCTGCATCCGTTACCCCCCCTGGACCCTTGAGCTCGCAAACAGATCTCTCTTGGTGTTTTGGCATTCGTCTTGTCTCCGTTTGGACCTCGTGCAACAACAGCAACAGGTGCAAAGGTTCTTCATCAGAGTTCTCTTCTTGCAGAATCCTCTGTGGCTTCAACAACAGCTTCTTCAACTCTTCATTCAGCAAGCAAAAAGGTAAGCAAGTATGTTAATTGATTCTGTTCTTTAAGCTTTCAGTTGTTTGTTGTTCCTATTCCCTCCATCCTTCCCCCTGAGAGGCTGAAAAGCCTTCTCAGGCCCTGTCCTCTGTCCATCCTCTTCTCACATTGTCCCACTCTTCATATCAATCCCAGACAACTCCCTCATCCCCCTTTTGCCAACAAAGACCCTGTACAGGGCAAGATCACTCCACAGTCCATTCAGACCCGTCCCCAAACTCTGTCTCGACCCTCTTAGCATCCCGGACTTGTCCACAGCCTAGAACACATCCCAAACCCGACCACAGGCCATTACCCCGACCGACGCCGGTCACTTCCCCAACCGACGTCGACAGGATAACCGACGTCGGCAGACCTCTTAACCGACGCCGGCAGCATTTCCGACCTCGGCGACTGTGATCAGCCCGACTACTCCTTTCAGGTAATCATTGGTGTTTTCTTTCATTTCTAATCTATTTATCACTTCTATATTTTGGCATTTCATATTTTCTTAGTCTTTATCTGTCTGTTATCTGTGGGTTGACCTCCCTTAAGGAAGTTTTTACACTTCCGGGAATAAGCTTTCGCTTGGCAACCCACTGCTTATCTATCTAACATCCTCTTGTCCAAGTTTCTTTTCGTTGCAGGTGTCATTCCTCCACAGCCAAAGAGGAGTGCTCACAAGCGTCTGGATTACGGTGCGCAGTCTTTAGTCTAGGTACTTCCCATGCCTTGTCCATTACTTTTTAGTTTCTTCTTTCTCTTAGATCTAAAAGCGAATTTTGAGTAGAAACATTCTGGCACGCCCGGTGGGACCCTAGGTTCCTCCTGGGTTCCTTTTTCTTCATTCATTTAGGAGCATTAGGTTCTTACCTTTTCTCCTCTTTCTCTTCTTCTCAATGACACTATAAGCAGGACTAAAATGAATCTTTCTTCCTTGCATTTCTAGACTAGTCTGAACATCATACTCTTGACCCTTTCTCAAAACTTGTCTGCATCACAAACATCACATTTCGACTTGGGCATTAAAACACTTTGCATTCATTTCTGCTTTTGCTTGCATCTTCGTAGTCCACATCTAGTAACTTAGACGCATATTGAATGAACCGTAGACACTTGATGTTACACTACCGAACCACATGCACTAAAACAAACATAAAACATACCTGAGACAAGGCCCGACTGGGATTTCATCCCCCAGCGGATACCTTACCCGTCCCGGTGACCCTACTTGGATTTCATCACCAAGGGGGAAGCCCACTCCGTTCTCTGGCAGAGGATAAACTCTAGGCGAGGTATATCTTGGCTAAGCGAGACCAGCTAACCACTGGAATCGTGAAGTGAGGGGAGCTTGCTCCTTAGCACCAGGCCACGTACCAGACCCTAACACAGATCTTTGAGCACCTAAAACAAACACTTGAAACCATCTTTAGACTGCCTTCTTCTAGGACCCATTTTTCAGCCAATCTCCCTAAACATTCATCTAAGGCATAAGCCACACTTTCTAAGGTTAATTCCTAGGATTTATCGCTTAGGCTTGTCTGTCTTTCTCTGTTTTCCTCTTCTCATCTGTTTGTTTGAGTGAGTGAGGTCACTTTCTTCATTGTTTTCCAAGAACCTTTTGGTTCTCTGGAAAACACAGTCGCCGACATCGGTTCTGCCACCGACGTCGACTTCCCCTGTCACCGGCATCAGTTCTAATACCGACGTCGGCTTCATCTGTTACCGGCATCAGTTATCTGACCGACGTCGGCCATCTTTCTAACCGACATCGGTTTTTAAACCAATGCCGATCTCTGTCACTGTCCTTTTTCTTCAAAACTAGTAGCCTGAAACCTGTCCCTTCTCTGTCAAAAACTCCATTCTGGTTTTCTAAGATTGCAAAAACACAGTTTCTGGAACCAGGACTCTCCTCTTAACCACTTTAGCCAACAGCTGCTTTCGTCTATCCTGTCTCTAACCAGTCCTATCATGGAGTTCCACTCAGAGACTGAAAGAACTCCTATAGGACCGACCCTGACCCCGACCCCGCCGCAGATTCCCATCATCCCTGAAGGGGACCAAGATTTTGAGAGATTCTTGGACCTCAATACCGCAGCCCTCCAAAACTATCTCGCGAGAAACCCAACGCGAGACCTTTCGGGTGACGTGGCGACGACATCCACACCATTCACCACCCAACCCTTTATGACTCAGCCTTTCGCCTCAACTATTAACCCAACCATGGCCAATACGCAAAGTTTGGCCTCCCCGTCTGTTTTTAGACCGACCTCCATCGGGGTTCCATTACCCCCTCAACCACCTGCAATTCAACCAAGTTCTACATCATATCAGAACTTGATTGCCTCGACTCCTCATACTCTTGCACCCACAAATATAGGAGTGCCAACCTATCTTGCTACCAGTGCCGCCATTCAACCACCTTTGGCAGTGCCCAGTCAACCTATACCTTCGACCTTCGTAATGCAACCACCTCTAGCCTCCACTTCCGCCCCTGCGACTAGTCATCCGTACATTGTACAACCGACTATGTCACACGCCTCCTCTAACCTCTTCCAAGCGCCTTACAACTTAGGGGGCACTCAACCCGCCAATCCGTCAGCAGATCTTATCAAGATGCTAATGGATAAAATGTCCAGTCTCGAAGCCTCCATTTTCAGTTCAAGCAATACTTTGTCATATGAGCAAATTTGCAATGAGCCCATCCATCCTTCCGTCCCTATTCGACCATACCCTAACCATTGGGAGCTTCCTAAATTCACTCGCTTTCAGAGTAAGGAAGACCCACAACAACATCTACGGGCATTTAGACATGCCTGTTATCTTATCGCCCATGACGATGCGTTACTTCTACGCACGTTCCCTATGTCCCTTTCTGGCCCTGCCCTTGACTGGTATAGTTCTCTTGCCAAACACTCTATCTTTTCATTCATCCAACTCGCCCAACTATTTCTTGACCATTTCTTAATCAACATTACTAAACAAGTCTCTATCACAGACCTTTATTCCATCAGGCAATTTGACGACGAATCAATTGTCGACTTTGTCGCTCATTGGAGAGGTCTGATTAACCAGCTCTCCTTCTCTTTACCTCAACCCGAGCTCATCGAGCTCTTTTCTCGAGCATGTGCCAACCACATCTCTTCTACCTTGTGGATTCAGACATTTCGCACTTTTGACGAAGCTTTCATCATGGCTCGAAAGCTTGAACTCCGTGCCCTTGAAGAAGATAAGGTCAAATTGCGTAATACCAACGCAAAATCTACTGACCATTCTTCTTCCAGACCTTCTTCTTCTGCCAATTCCAAGTCTAAAGGAGTGGCCAACACTGTGGTCATTAGATCACCATCCTCAACAACAACGAATTACTCTCAACCTTCGACATCTTCCAGCATCACCAAACAATTCCAACAACGGTACATTCAGCGTTCTTACACTCCACTTGGAGAACCATACGCTTCCGTTTTGGAAAAACTTCTTAAGCAGGAGGTCCTCAATCTCCCTCCAATCCGACCTCCTCAATTTGACCCTTCAAAGGCCATCCCTACATGGTATAGGGAGGCCGACTTCTATCCCTTTCATCGCGTCCAAGGCCATGACATTGACAAGTGCCGAACTTTCAAAAACATCGTCCAAGACATGATCGACAAGGGGGATCTTATTTTAGATAACCCGAACGCCCCACCTAACCAACATATTGACATCTTCAAACAACCACTTCCAAATCATCCGCCTACTCAAAACAACGTTCAAACCATAACCAAAGACTCTCACGACCATGACATTCATACAATCAACACTATCTTGTGTCTTGTCCCTGACCAACCTCCTCCATCACAGGATGAAGAACTTTCTTCTCCTACTAGTCCTCCATCTGCCTCTCTTGTATCGGAGGATGCTTTGACCACATCAACGCCATTAAGCCCACCTTCACCCGAAGACCATACCTTGCCTACTCCTCGAGCACAAGCGGAAGGCATGATCATCCATGCCCTCTGCTCACTTGAGGAGCCAGACTCTCCTATTTCTTCTCCACCAAGAGAAGAACCAGTCTCTCCACCCGTTTCAATCGAGGAAGACCCAGTCACGGTTTCCTCTTGTCCTTTGCCTGAGATTGTTACATCTCGTGCACCTTCGTCCACATCCAAACCCAAACCCACATCTAACCTCGCCTCGCACAACGGTGGCCCTCGACCCAAACACACGAAAGCTACTAGACCACATCGGAGAACTCCTCCCCCACCTTCGTCATTACCTTCAATCTTGGGCCCGCATCCGTCCACTTTAATAGGAGTGCTTCCCACTCCCATCCTTCACAGAGGCACATCGCCTCCATTACTTCCTCATTCCATCAGACATACATCTCATCCGAACTCTCGACCTATGCCTCTTTCACCTCCCAAACCAACGTCACCAACCCTCACTGCAATAAAGCATCTAGACCCATTAGCAGGTTCATATGCCTTGCTCTTGCGGCACTTGTTGCAGTCCTCTCGTATCGACCTCCCGCCTCTTAGACAATATCAATCTCTCGGACCTAAACCACCATGGTTCGATGACACTCGCATTTGTGCGTATCATCGCATGCCTAGGCATGACACGGAGCATTGTCATGCCCTCAAGGTCGCCATTCGCCAATGTCTTGGGAACGACACCCTTCTTCTCGACCACGTTATCAACAAACCCTCAACACCACTCCAATCATCAACTCTCGGATTAAGACCGTCTTGGTTCGACAACTCCACATTCTGCCATTATCATCACACTCCGGGACATGACACTGAGCGTTGTTGCACTCTTAAAGCTGTCATTCGTCAGCACCGAAAAAAGGATTCCCTTCTCATCAAGGGTCCTCTTGACCACCTTTTCGACAAAACATCAACCTCGACTCATGCCTCTCCAACCTCATCACCTAAATTGGGATCTCCATGCCAGATTATGGTCCCTTTACCGCCGTTGACCCCCTTATTCGACATTAACACCGTCCATCTGACCACTAAACCTCGACCGACCTTAACCAACCTTTCAAACATTCTCCCTACCCGTTGGGGGAATTCATCCTTTATTCAAACCTCGACCAACTGTTCAACCCAGTCTCTACCACATATCAATCACTCATTTCATCTTAAAACCCGACCAAGTATCCACCGACCCAACCCCCAACCAATTATTCGACTAGTCTCAACCAAACTTCAACCAAATATCAATCACCCTGACCTCTCGACCAAGCATTCAACCTTTCTCAACCAACCAACGACAATGTCAACCAGCTTCACATCCATTAATCAACACCTGACCAATCTGGGAAGAGGCAAATGGGGCAAGTTCACCCCCAATTGGCTTGGACTTTTTATCATCACGCACAAGTATGGGTCAGGGACTTATCGTCTGTCTTCCCTCGATGGACGGCCAGACTCTGAGCCTCTTAATGCGTTGCATCTTCGACCATTCTTCTGCTAGTCGAGTACTCGTCTACTTGACACGTAACTTGAGCTCGTCCCTTGAGCAATCCTCGTCCTCTTAATCCTCATCCCTTTCAACCCTATTCCCCTTTAACAAGTCCTCTACGACCCTTTCATGATGCATGGATGCTTTGTCCTAATAAAAGGGGCGTCCTTGAACTTCTACAGCCTTGTCCATGACTCTAATCAAAAAATAAAAAAAAAATATATCAAGATGTCAAAACATATCCATGGTCACAAAATCAAGTCAGAATCAAAAAGACAGACTGCTCCCTCGAAGGACAGCTGTACTATCATTGCTGTATTACTAGACTGATCCCTTGAAGGACAGCTAGGCCAACTTATCAAACATTATTAAGCAAAAATATAGACCACTCCCTCGAAGGATGGCTATGACTAAATCTTGCTACAAACAGCGCCTTTCTTAGAAGCTTCCCGCATTGATCAGCTTCGCAACATGACCACTGCATCAAAATACATCTTTATGTAGGCTTCCCGCATCGATCAGCCTGCGCAAAAAAAAAAAAAAAAAAAAAAACGAGTCATGGACTTGGCTTGTAGTTGTCTCAGGGTCTCCTATAAAAGGGGCAAAGTTATTCTTGCTCTTAAACTGGGTTACCCTATCCTCCTCCTATCACCTGCTTAAGGGACTTCGAGCTCACTTTAATGTCAAAGTGATTTGATTACCGTTCTAACTCAACACTGGTCAACGACGTAATGCATGAACGGGGCTTTTGTTCTAATAAACCCCTATCTATGCTTCCTTTCTGGTCCTTGTCAATGAAAGAGCGATTTGCCTTTCATCTTTTCTCTTCACTTTGGTCACATTTAACCACATCAATTAACGACTCATCTCAAACCCAGCCATTTTCATCATTTTCAGCTGACATCATCCTAGACCATTTCACATAGTTTCTGTGGACACCAGTACACATGGAAACTACCGACTAGACCCAATTTATGTTAAGCATAAACCAATACTTGCTGAAGCATAAATAGACTTCTATTCATTTTTAGCATATATCCATCGCGACTATGGAAACTTGCTAGGGATGAAAGACTCTCGACCAATTCTACAGAATACACCATCTGTAGCATCATTTTATCCTCATCTTACCCTCGTCATTTCAACACATGACCAATCTTCTCAATTTGTCCAAACTACATTGGTCTGAGGCCCTATGACCAGGGCTATGTAGGCAGCACTCAGATAACACATCCTCTGAGGTTAGCTCGACCACCCCCGTTTGTTCGTCTCTTTGATGAACAAACCTTCTCTTCTGCGACCTTGACCTTGACCTTGACCAAGACCAATCATTCTCTTTGACCAAGACCAATCATTTCTTTGACCAAGACCAATCAATCCCTCTGACCCTCCCTCCCTTTTAGGGAGAACTACATCGGCCTGAGGCCCCTACGACAGGGGCTATGTAGGCAGCACTCAGTTGACATGGGGTCTTCTGGGGTTAGCTCGGCCGCATCCTTTCGTCCATCCATCCTCTTGACCAATGACCATCCTTCGACCTTCGCCCACTTCCAAGACAATGTTGCCTTGGTTGTTTTTGCGTGTGTGCTACCTCACGGCTGGTTAGTAGAATTATCCACAGACTATTTTTGACCCTTCGCAAGTATAGGATCACGAGCCAGTTGATCCCTACTACTTGTGGCTTTTTCGTGTTTCTGGGAGCACTTCCTGAGCCCTGGATACCTAGAACACGGCGACCATTTGGAGCTTCAGCTTAAATTGAGTGACCCGATCAGCAGATGACTAAATGCTGGGGCCCGGTTACTTCAATTTTGGCACTCCTTGACCCTCGACATGCGACAATTTGACCTGACCCTCTCGTGAAGTTGACTACGCGCAATCACGACTATGGCAGCGTTTTCACTCACTCTCTTCTATCCCTTTCTCTGTCAAATCGACACTCGATCTTCGGTTCCCTTCTCTCGACTATCGCTTTGAGGGGGGAACACCTCATCCCTTTTCTGGGGCAACCAACTCCTGTTTTTGTCTTGCAGTTCGTCTAGAACAACCAATAAGACAAAAAGGGGCAAATGTAGACACCGCAAACGTGTCTGCACCTTGGTCCTCCCCCTTGGCCTTAAACCCCCTATCCTAACCCTTGGCCTTGGCCCCCTTTCCACCCTACCCTTGCCACCTTGGATCCTCCCTTGAATCCCTCCACCTTCCCCCTAGCATTTATTAGGCCAAATCTCTTCATTATCTTCCCCCCACGCCCATTTTGGCATCCTCGTGACCGTTCTTCCCATACCCCCTCGCTCGGCGGCGTGCAAGAATGGGCAGAGGCTATTTTTAGCCTCTGTCCCCATTCTGAGACCGCCGACATCGGCACCCCTTCAGCCGATGTCGGTGAAACTGCCGGCGTCGGCATCCTTCATTACCCCTTTCTGCATCCGTTACCCCCCCTGGACCCTTGAGCTCGCAAACAGATCTCTCTTGGTGTTTTGGCATTCGTCTTGTCTCCGTTTGGACCTCGTGCAACAACAACAACAGGTGCAAAGGTTCTTCATTAGAGTTCTCTTCTTACAAAATCCTCTGTGGCTTCAACAACAGCTTCTTCAACTCTTCATTCAGCAAGCAAAAAGGTAAGCAAGTCTGTTAATTGATTCTATTCTTTAAGCTTTCAGTTGTTTGCTATTCCTATTCCCTCCATCCTTCCCCCTGAGAGGCTGAAAAGCCTTCTCAGGCCTTGTCCTCTGTCCATCCTCTTCTCACATTGTCCCACTCTTCATATCAATCCCAGACAACTCCCTCATCCCCCTTTTGCCAACAAAGACCCTGTACAGGGCAAGATCACTCCACAGTCCATTCAGACCCGTCCCCAAACTCTGTCTCGACCCTCTTAGCATCCCGGACCTGTCCACAGCCCAGAACACATCCCAAACCCGACCACAGGCCATTACCCCGACCGACACCGATCACTTCCCCAACCGACGTCGGCAGGATAACCGACGTCGGCAGACCTCTTAACCGACGCCGGCAGCATTTCTGACCTCGGCGATTATGATCAGCCCGACTACTTCTTTCAGGTAATCATTGGTGTTTTCTTTCATTTCTAATCTGTTTATCACTTCTATATTCTGGCATTTCATATTTTCTTAGTCTTTATCTGTCTGTTATCTGTGGGTTGACCTCCCTTAAGGAAGTTTTTACACTTCCGGGAACAAGCTTTCGCTTGGCAACCCACTGCTTATCTATCTAACATCCTCTTGTCCAAGTTTCTTTTCGTTGCAGGTGTCATTCCTCCACAGCCAAAGAGGAGTGCTCACAAGCGTCTGGATTACGGTGCGCAGTCTTTAGTCCAGGTACTTCCCATGCCTTGTCCATTACTTTTTAGTTTCTTCTTTCTCTTAGATCTAAAAGCGAATTTTGAGTAGAAACATTCACTTTTGGAATTATTATTTAATGGGATGCCATAAAGACTAGATAAGTTTGAAGGATCTTATCTTGTAACATAGGCATAGGAGTGAGAATTTATAAAAGAGAGTGGGTGTTTGACCCCAAGAGATGATGTAAAGAAGGTTTCTATCCCAGACACTCTTACATTGCACTTTTTCTATGTTCTCTATAGTATAGTGAATCCCAAATGACCTTATTATCTAAGGTGGGATAGCAAGAACATACCTTTATGGTAGGTAATCCTTTGAGGTGAGGAAGACATTTGTGGTTACTAGAACATCAAAAATATTGAAAGGGATAACAGGTTCAATAGGATTGTTTTGTGACCTTTCTCAAGGTTATTTCTACTTCAGTCCATATAAACAGCCTGAGCAAATCTCCATATACAACCATGGTTTGAGAAGGAAAGGTGATACTCCATTTGAAGGTTTTGGTTTAATTATCTCTTCTTACTAGTGTAATGATATTGAAAACCAATAAAGAATTGGTTTTATACCAATAAAATTGTCTATTATGATGACTTGCAGGCCTATGATCATGTCTTCAAAAAAGATACAAAGTCTGTACAGTAGCATGTAGGGTATGATGCAGATGAAGATGTTTGTCTTGGTTTCTAGATGGCTTAGATGAGATCTTTATGAAGATCACCAATATGTGTAAGGGAATCAATATTGAAATAAATATTGTGAATGTGTTTTCAACAAGGTGGAAATCCTAAATACCTTGAACATCCACCTACATCCATCCTTATGGATGGCTCAAACAATGGTACCATGTGTGAAATGGATTCAAGGTTGTTTGGTAGAGAGGTGGAAGTCATTAAGATCTATTGAACCATGTTAAGTAAAAATGTATATTTTGAAAACCATTATAGGAATTGGTTTTTATTTTGTTTAGCTACCTCAATATACCCACCTATAGGTTGCTTTCCAAATAGTGACCTACATTTAGCTTGGCACTTAATGAGTGACTAATCTTAGGAAATCAGAGACAGTATTGAGTTTCATTGGTCTATTATGAATAAGAGAGTAGTATCTTTTAATCCAAGAGGGTTTCCATAACCTCATGAGACTATCCATAATTTAAAGTCACATATTTTGACATATGGAACCCTACAGGCCTATTAAACTCAGAGTTGCACTTACATAGCATTTTAGTGCTTGGTGTAAGCCAAGTATGCAAAGTGCTTAATATAAGTAAGTGGAATAAATAGACAGAATTTATAGGTTTATATGAATTAATTTAAGGGTATAATACACTCACAAGTTCCTAGTATAGTAGAGTTTACTTGCATTGGACCTAACCTAAGGTGACAATCTAGTTTTAGGCTAGTTTGGAGGAAAATTGAGAGGTTGGAGGTCTTAAATAAGTGATCAAACTTTCCAATTTATCATAGAGGGTCCTCATGACCTAAGGAAACTATTAAAGGTTTCAAATTTACCAATAAAATATGGCAAACATCCTTTGTTTTGTCTCAGAGTTTAGGTACTTTTGAAAATCAAACATCTTGCCAACCTAGTGAATAGTGCAAGTCAGATTAGAATGCATAGTGAGAGGTATTGGAGACATCAGGGAGTTATTTTTAAGGTGTGTTTGGAGGTGAATAAATTTTTAATCTCAATTAAACATGCTCATACCATCTAAAGATACTCCAAGCATTCAAAAACTCAGCCTAATGCATACCTACAACTACCTTTTGGTTTGGACAGTGAATTGGAGTTCAAGATGGTTTCAAGTTTATTTGGAAAGAGGTTAGAAGCCATTAAAAAAATTTGACGAAGATGACATAAATTATAATATTTAAATCCAATAAAGGAATTGGTTTTCATCTAAAGTAGACTTGTGTTCAGGGTTTAAAGGTGAACAATGGAGGTAGAACTATATAAAAGAAGCATGTGTGAAGAATGGGAAGGAGTTGGTGATTGATATGAGAATAAATATGAAACTAAGTTATATTTTGAGATAAATTAGAATAGGGGATCTATACCCAATAAATTATGGAATAAATCTCTCAGGTGGAAGGGAATGTTTACAATTTTGTGTGTTTCTTGTATATACAAATGTAGCATGACTATGCTCACAATGTTAAAAGAAGGAGTTTTCATAATGTATTATTTTATGGTGCTTGGTCTAATTTGGCGAGTCTCTTTCTCATTTTGGAATTTATTTGAGTTAATTCATGTGATACTATTCATATCAATTAGTTTAGTGAACCATACAGACATATGTAATAATGCTTGCATACATAGTCCATACATAAAGATTGTTTGAAAGGGTTTGCAAATGAGTCTAAGGACACAATAAATGAATTAAATAGGTGTATGGGGTTATGATAAGGCCTAAATAATGTTAAAATGTATTTTGGATTATATATATTTTTTAAAACACAAACCAAACCCTCTTGGGCTCTACAAATTGTGTCTGCACACTCAACAAACACAAGAATTCAAGTTTTTTTTATAGACATAGATTTCAAGAAGGAAGTCTAATGATTAAAACACATGAATTAAGTTTTCACAAGGTATGATCATTCACTATAGTGGTATAAAACTGATTGGCAAAGTTAATGCCCCAAGTTTATCCCTCTTGGGTTACACAAACTATATAAACCTTGTTTCTGGGTTTCAAGACTAAACTATGTCTATCTACAAACTTAGCTAATGAAAATTAACCATATTTTGTATTTTCATAAGGTCAAGGGTATAGATACTATGGATATCTTGGACCATTTGAGTATATTATAGTACAGGATTTGAAGACTACATGTGTGAAAGAGGTGATAGAGGCCTATTAGGCCTAATAGAGACCAAAAGAGGGCTTGAAAAGTGTCTTGCAGTTGGAGTTGGATTTTGAAACCTGGTACGAAGCAAAGGGAGGATAGAGGTTTATTGATATGGACTTTAGTTTCTCAAATTGAACTTATATTTGTCTTTACAAGAAGGATTTTTCCAAAAAGGGGCTACTAGATGAGCCTAGACAAAACAAGAAAGCAAGAGTTATGGTAAGGTTGTGAAAAGAGAGATTGTGTTGAGTGAGTTAAATATCAATGAGGACTTGAAGGAGAAGGATAATGAGTTGATTCATTCTACACAAATTGATTGAAAGACAAGGTGTTAAGTCTTTTGTGGATTTGGTAGGCTATGAAGCCAAAGAGGAGAAGTAAGCAGTCAAGTGGAAGGGTGATATATGAATATAATAGACAAATAGTGGGAATTGTTTTGATGGATTGGTCAGATAAAAGGAGTGATATATTTATGGAAAACCAATGAAGGAATTGATTTTCCATTTAATGGTGACCTAAAACTAGCTTAAAGACAAGCTATAACCAATAAGATGAATAATGAAAAGGAGACCTCATGATGGAGACCTTTAATTGGAGGAAATTGTGACTATAGAGATATCATGTAAAAGGGAAGGACACCTTCACACCTCTTGTCACCTATTCCCAAACTTTCTAAAGCCTAAATCATTACCATAGTCTGTACAATGACTGATCAATAAAGGTATAATCAAGCATTGAGGTTGTGAGGTCTTAACATGATCTTTGGTTTCATAGGGTTTTTATCATACCTAAGGTCTCATAAATTATTATTAAAGAGATACATAAAGCTATAACCTCCAAACACCAGACTCATCCAAACTCTCATAGAGCATCACCTACAACCTTCAACTGCAGGGTTTCCTTCAAGCTAGAGCATGAAAGTTGATGGCACAATGTAAAGAAGGATTTATATGTTTTGATTATGTTAAATGAAAGGTAATCAAGTAAAAATTATGATATAGGATAATTAAGAGGAAGAAGATAATTCTCAAGGGCAGACTACAATTAGTTTCAACACAAATGCACACCTACAGCCTTCTCTAAAGCACATAAGTTTTCCTTCAAGTTGGAGTTTCATGACCAAATGATGAAATTAATATTCAATGAAAATGGTTAAAATAATAAATATGATGGAATGAGGTAAAAATATCATGAATAAGTACTTCAAACAAGAAAATCCAAACTCAAACTGAATTGTGCACCTAGAGCCATGTTACCACAAGCTTGTACAAAATATGACAATATTTGAAGCCTAAAACAAGTCAAGAAGCTAGAGAGGGATGACAGGTTAGTTTAAAATGGTTTGAGTCATCATAAAAACACAAATTATTTATGAGATGGATACTAAACTTCTTGAAACCTCATAATCATTACCTACAACATTGTTTGTACATAGTCAAAATGAGGTTCTTGAAGGAGCTTAGGTCATACATGAGTTGCATAAGTATAAAGAAAAGTCAAATAAGGTGAAATTTTTTCAAGGAATGTCATGTAATATTAATTTTTTCAATCCCAAATGAAGGAAAAAAGGAATAAAACTCAGTCTTGAAACTTGACCAAGGAGGCAGCTCAAGCTAGGTTTTAGTAAAAGAGGTCTACATGCCAAAATATGCATGATCTAATCATGAAATTTGGTGGAGAGACTCATCACGAAATAATAAACCTATAAAAAATATTTTTGAGGCATTTTGATATGGGAAGCATTCACTATTTTAGCATAGTCAACCTCATGTCTAATCATAGTCAATATTGGAGCCTATCTTGGAGGAATTGGCCATTTTGAGGCATCTATAGGTCAAGTTAAAACATGAAATTTGGTATGAATATATAACTGAACCATAAAATCATTCCATGCCATATTAAATTTTCTAAAAAGAGTGAAATTATTGTTTGTTCTTACACAGACCTCTTGCAGTAAAAAAGGTAGCCATTAGAGGCCAGTTAAAGCTTTGTTAGGTTTGAGTGCTAATGAGGAGTTTAAGACTTGGAGAAGTGTTAAAACCATGAATTATGATGTTTTAAACCTGATATGTTATATGGAAGTGATAATATTCAATTTTTTAAGAAATTTTTTTGTTGAGGGCAAGTTTAGGCATGAAAGAAGCAAACAGACAACTCAGGGTAAAGTTTGAGAAAATTCATCTACAAGCTAAAGAAAATTCATCTACAAGCTAAAATATGCATCCTCCAATCATTAAAATTGGTAGGATTGGTCATAATTACCTAATATACCTATAAATATATTTTTAAGGTCATTTTAAAAGTGTAAGTGCCCACTATTTTGACACAGTCCCCTTCATGTATCATAACAGTCACCATTGGTGCATGCATGCTTCTTTAAGGTTTAAGGTATAACAGAAGGTTTAAAATTATTTTAGGTGTTTTAAAATAATATTAGGATGGTTTTAATTATCTAAAACACCTTTAAATAGTTTTCATACTTAAAACTCTATGCAAACATACATACAAGTAGTCATCCCCACAGGGAGTCTCAAAGGCATTAACGACAAAGTTAGATTTTTGATCATTTGAAAAGGATAATACAAGCTGAATCAGGTAAGGAACATGTAAAAATGGTGTTTTAACCCCATATCATCATAAATATGTCCAATAAATTTAATATTCAAATTTGGCCAATTAGGCCTTAAAGCTTGTTTGAAGGCCTATAACACCAAAAGACACTCTCATACCTTCCAATGCAAGGTGAGTTCATGATGATGTATTATGATATTTTTAAGGTTACATGAAGATTATTTAGATCAAATAATATTAATTGGAAGGTCAAATTGGTCCTTTGAAGGAATTCAAGCTTTTCAAGTTTAAGACAACCAATTTTAACCCCTCTCAAATGTTCGTATCTTTCATACCATGAGGAGTTGGACCAAATGATTTTAATATATTTTTATTAAACCTATGCAATTTATATTAATTTTTAATTTAATTTATTTAAGTTCTTTATATTTATAAAAAAAATTAAGAGCATAAGCATGTCTAGAATGTTTGCAAACCCTACAGGCAGATTTCTTTACGTATGTATCTTTTCTTACCTTCTGCATTGGAGCCAAAAAATTTCAAGGATATTTAAGGGTTATATGTAATAAATATACATGAAAATAATTTATATAATGGTGGTCTACATTTTATGAACAATCATCAAGAAATTGACCCTGCTTGAGTTGCCAAAGGAGTTTTTTTGACCAATTTTTATTTTTTGGACTCATAGGTCCATAAAATGGCCTATAATCACTGTAAAAAACCTAAAATGTGTAGATAACTCCTTAAATATCATGCATAACCTATTTTGTAGAATAATTTGACATGTTTGGGTGTTTGAGAGGCCTAAAATGGACCAAAAATGCCTATTTTTGCATGTCTTCGAAGAGTGAAATGGTCTAAATGACTAAAATAGGCCTAATGAAACATTAATAATCATTATATGGAACTTGGAGCCATTATAAATGGTTTATAGGGTGCCTTGCTGAGCTAAAGGATTGAAAACTCAAGTTTTTTGACATTTTGTGAATTGCTACAGGTTTAATGCTATTTTCCACCATTGTTGCAAGTTTTGAAGGTTGTATAAATCTTCATTTTCTTCCTCATATGAAATATATGGATGTCTGGAAGTCTTCTATAGGTCTAAAAGTGGTTCTTATAGTGTCAAATAGTCTTGGGAGCTAGTTTTAGGGTAACTGGTTGAAGGTGGCTCAAGCTTGAGACCTCCATCAATGGAGTCCAAGAAACTTGGAGGTTTCATGGAGTTTATTGTAGGTTGGAGGAGAAAAGATGAGTTGAGTATAAGGGAAAAATTCAAAAAACAAATATAAAGCTTAACTTCCATGGTCAGTTAAACATCAAATGCCAAGTCAATTGACCATATGCTAAGCATCTTCTAGAAGAGCAAGTGGAGGGGGGCATAGAAGTCCAAGAGAGGAAGTTTGGAGGTTGGAAGAGCAAGTGGAACATTCAATGTGTTTTCCAAGTCTTTAAAGACTTTTCTCACATGAGTGGGATATGACATCATCATCCTCAAATATTTTCATCTTCTAGTGTCTTTCTAAGCTAATGAGAAGGCTTGAAGACCTTTTGGACAAATGCATGTTAATTTGTTGAGAAAATATTAGTGCTAATTGATCTAAATGTGGTTGAGACTCCATGGAAGGTGGTTGTGTCTCATTTATTGATTTTTGAGTTCTTACTTCTTCTCTCTCTCTTCCCTTTTCTCCTATATCTCCCATTTCTCCCCCATTTTATAAATATATTCTCATTTGAGAAGGCAAAACCCTGTCAAAATTTATAAAAATTGCCTTTTGAAGCAAATAAGATTATTTTTCACCTATCTCGTCTTTAACTTGTGTTTAACAAGCTTGTGTATGATGGCTTTGTGAAGAAGTGTTTTGCCATGTTCATTGTCCTGCTTTCTTGCCTCTTATTAGGTGTTTTCAAGCTATTTGTAGGTCTGGACTTGAGCTTTTTTCACCATTAATGGATGCTTAGTGTGAGTTTTAGAACCCCTCTTTGTTTCATCTATTGCTTAGTGAGCCTAATTTAAGAAATACTGATGTAAATTGGCTAGTTTGTGAGATTGTGTAATTAAAGATGGTCATTATATTGAATTAATGTTTGTTTCAAGCTTTTTTGAGTGTCATTTAATTTAGTGCATCATTCTTTTAGTGTTCTTAGTCATCCCATGCCCCTTTCTATCTATTTTCTAAGCAGAAATATTAATTTAGGTGATCTACCAAGAAGAAGTCACCTTTCTTTAGAGATTCAACCTCATTACAAGATACCCACAACTTAAAGGTGCTCCACTATTATAACTGGGAGTGAGAGATCCTGAAAAAATCTTCCACAAAAATGCAAAAATTATAACAGAAACACCACATAATCACATAATTTTTTAAAAAAAAGAACAAAATAACACACACACATAAAGTTTTAAAGGTCTACATATAATACTTCGGAAGCACACACTCTCTTAAATGTGGGCACTCGCAAACGAAGGTTTCATGTAAATGGTATATTTTGTAAAGGTAAGATATATTTTCGTAATCAATCTCCTCCCTCCTCTTATCTTCATTTTTATTTCAATAAGATTACTTCTGATAAGCTTTTCTTTAGGTCCAAGAATGTATCAATATTAATTTATTTATACACAAACACTATCTCAAATTCCGAAATTCCAATGACACACGAGAGACGTACATCCAAATCTAAATCCAAAACTTTGGATTTAAGGTTTTTAAGGGCAAAATCCTCATCTGAAAATATTGTAGTGAGCCATGACTATCTCTTAAGATAGCCGCCTCGATCTTAGGATATTTAACTTTTAATATAGATTTTCATATTCCAAGATGTAATAATTGATGGGGATGGTAACGAGGCTTCGTGATTCGATGATTTGTTTAATTAGTATATATGTTAAATGTAAAATAAACTTTTTTAATAAATAATAAATTTAAAAAAATATATAAATAATAAATATTAAAATTATTTTTAATATCTCATTCTTCAATTATAAATTAATTAATATATAAAAAATAATCATTATTACAAACAATCATAAAATATAGGGTCATCTTCTTGATACCTTCTTTCATTCCAATAATTTAATTCAATTTTTTTCTCAAATTAAATATTGTTAGAAACAATATTTTTTTCACTTACAAATTAAATATTATTGGAGACAATATTTGTATTATTGAAGATAATATATGTTTTGGTTTAGTTGATTAATGTTTTAATTGATCTTGTATAAATTGTAGGGTTTGTCAAAATCTTTCTTTTTAACCTTATCCAAAAACAAAATATATCACATTAAAAAAATAAAATTTTAATATTATATATATATATATATATATATATATATATATATATATATATATATATATATATATATATATATATTTCAACATATATTTTTAGATATTTTATAATCTCTACAATATGACCAAAAATTTATGAAAATAAAACAAGTTTAAAATGTTTCTTTAATTAAAATATATTGAATCTTGTTATTTTCAAACATTTAGTTTTTTAATTTTTTTTGGTTAGATGATGATTTTTTATTGGAGCGTGAATTGGTTTGGGATATAATCAAGTTATCAACAACAGTCACAATTGGCTTTGAGAATAACTGCCAGTTATTAATAGTTCTGAGAATACAACCAACAACCACCACTGACTTTATATATCTTTTTAGAAATTTGAACCTAGGTGGGACTTGAAATAATTAAGCCACTTAACCAACTCACTTACATCTCATTGGCAAATGCTACATAACAAGTCTATTTAACCAAAACTAGAACCAATTGTGAAGAGTAGTCCTAACTATAGATTGTGACTTATCTCATCACATTGAACACATGGTTCAAGACACCTACCAGCCCTAGTCACATTGAAAACCAAACTGGCTAGTCCACCATATTGGGTACCCTCACGATTAACCCCCTAAAGCCTAGTATAAAAATGATACTATAAAGGTTGTCAACACGGAGAATGGATTGCAAGACTTCCTACTTATAACACTCACCTCACACACTACTAAAATATGTTAGTATATAAAAATAAAATTAAAAAATAAGAAATAAACATACAAAATAAATGGTATCTTTATAAATTTTAACAAATGCCATTTATTTTGTTTGATGATTATTATTATTTTCTTTAAATTGTGATGTTATGTTGTAATAACAAATGCCATTTATTTTGTTTGATGATTATTATTATTTTCTTTAAATTGTGATGTTATGTTGTAATACCGTGTGTGTGTGTGTGTGTGTGTGTGTGTGTGTGTGTGTGTGTGTGTGTGTGTGTGTGTGTTATGTATATTATATAAAATTTTATTATATTTATATGAGAGATTCGATGCTTTCACAATTCATAATAGATAAAATATACATTTTTGGAAGTATTATGTATTAAATATTTTATTTGACGTTTCAAATCAATATACATAATTCATCTTCAAGAAGCATAATTATATTAACACAAAATTATACTTTTTGAAGATAGATCACAGATGTTGATCCAAAATATTGATTTAAATTTTTTAGTACACAATACTTTTCAAAACATATAATCTATGTATATTATAATAATTTAATATTATATACACTTTTAAAATTAAAATCATGTGAAATTATAAACATCTTCTAAAGATATATTCTATTTATTTAATGTTAAACTTTTTTAAAAAAAATTTAGAAGATAAAATTTTTTGATTTTTTTAAAGTGAAGGATGTTGTGTTTCTATCATTTTTTGGTATTATAATTTATGCATAATTTTCATATTTTTTGATATTTTAATATTAATTTTAATTTACAATTTGTAATATAATAAATATTTTTTAATTATTTATATATTATTTTTTATTATCAATAAAAACTTAAATTATTTATATTAATATCGTATTGAAAAAATATTTTAAAAAATTAAAATAATATATTTAGAAAGTAACTTTAATCAGCCATTAAAAAAATTATGATATTATCAAAACCACTAATGACATCTTGATGACATCTTATAATATTTTTGTAAATTTTTTTTTGGTATGCATGAATGATTTTATAGTTTCCAATCCCAATGGATCTTCCTCCTCAATAATTTTAATTTCTCTTACTATGAATGAGTGATTTTATAGTCTCCAATCCCAATGCATATCCTTCCTCAATAATTTTCAAAACTGTATCACCTCCTGTGAACAAGTAGTAGTTAACATTATCCAATGCAGCTTGGTACAATGTAGGGTGAAGGCTGTAAAAACAAAGAATAAGAAAAAAACAAATAATCATGCTTAGGGAATGTTTAACAATAATAGAGAGGGATAACCCTGACAAATAAAATAAATATCTATTTAAATGGCACTGTAAGGAAAATACCTTTTGAAAGCTTGTAGTGTATCACCACCGCCAAAGAACTTTTGAGTTTCATGATTGTTATCAATGACTTCATCCATTTTGCTAGTCCCATGCCAAAAATAGGGCATAAATCCCATCACGGCATTCACAAATATTGTCTTGGCTGTGTTCAAGGCTTCCATGACATCCCCATATTCAAATGAAATAGGATCCACATCCACTGTATATTTATATGTCTGGCCAGGTGCAAAGTCCTTATATATATATATGTTTGTTGTTGTTAGAAGTTAGAAATTTTCAATTGTTTAAAGATTTAGAGTAATAAAATTGAAATTAACTCTACCTTAACATTTATTGAGCGATATTGTCCATCCAATTTCCCTTCTAATGTATCACTTTCTACTATTGCTTTCATCTCCACAATTTTGTTTTGTTCTTTATCCTTTTTTACTAGCTCTTTTGCCAATTCGATGTCTGAATCCTGAAGAAATTTAAGGCTATTTAAAATATACTAAATAAAATTTTGATTAATAGAATAGACTAAATGATTTGTAAGTTACCTGCACACCAGCAATCTTGACACCATATTTGGCACAAAGATAAGTGTTGTATATGACACCACCTAAGACCAATTTATCAACTGTGTTGTAAATTTTAGTTAGGGGCCCAATTTTAGTATCGTATTTAGCACCAGCAACGATAGCAACAAACGGCCTTGAAGGAGTCAAGATTGCTTGGATATGGTACAACTCATCCTGAAAAAATAAATTTACTTACAACTTGTTTTTACTACAATAAATAAATTTTGATGAAATATAATAATTTAAAGGAAGGAAGATACCTGCATGCATAACCCTGCATATGATGGAAGGCACTTAGAAATATGATAAGTTGATGCATGAGGTTGCCATGAACCGAATGCATCATTGAAGAACACATCGGCCAACCCAGCTAATTGTAAGACCAACCGTTCAAGGTTTTTTCCTTTATTCTCCTCCCCCTATTATAATTGTAAAGAATTATTAAAATAAAATAAAACAAAAATATTTCTATCATATAATATATGCATATTTCGTAATATAAATAAACTTATATTAATGGAAATTCACACCTTTAAATTATATTCACAAAGTTAACCAATCTTTATATATAAGACAGGATAGAAGAGAGAATTTTAATAGTGTGAAGGAGAGTTATAAAGCAAGAAGAAATAACTTTAATTGTTCCAGGAAGAGTTATAAAAGTATTAGTAGAGTATAAGTACTAGTTAAGTATAGGAGTAATAGTAAATTTTAGTGGCTATTCTTTGTTAATTTATGAATATTTTAATTTAAAAATTGTCATTTAGTTATTGTATTAGGTGGTGAATAATATAGATTTGTTTAAATTATTTAAGTGTAAGTTAGTTTTTTAATTCAATTTATCACGTGTTAAAAATAAATTTCATGTATATAAATATAATTCGTCACTTTGTCGAAAGTTAATATGAACTTATTCATCATTATATATAATGTATAATCATTTGATGACCAAAATTTTAAAACATATCAGCATAATTATCATCTATTTATGAGTTTTTCATATAATTATATGTCAACATACCTTTTATAATAAATTACGTTTTGCATGCTCATTCATTTACATGTCTAAATATCATCCATTAATTTTTACCAAACTTTCGAAACACATACTTAAAAATTCACCAAAAAAAATCCAAACTCATTTTTAAATAAACTACTAAAATTTACTTTGATATAAATACATATTATTAAATGTAGTGTAGAGAATATTTAAGAAAAAATACTGACTGAAATATTGCCCCTGTTTAATAATATTAAGGCTATATGTTAAATGGTTTTAAAATAAAAAAATAATCATATTAATTAGAAAGTATATGTATGGTAGTAGAAGGGAAATTGGTTTTGTTGTTTTTTTTAAATAGAAGTTTGGATTTATAATATCTAATTTATAGAATTAAATATAAAATAATAATACAATGGGAAGGCTTTCTTAATATTTAAAAATAATAATAATAATTTTCAATTTTTTTAAATTAAAAAATTAGATTTTCAAAATAAAAATTTAGAAAGGTTTAAAAAAAAAATTAAAATATGTATTTTAAAATAGTTTTAATCAGATTAAATTTACATTATAAAATATGTATTTATATCATTTTAAAAAAAATTATCTTTTTATTAATAAAGAAAAATATAATATATTAGTATTATTTAATTTTTATTTATTTTTATAAAAAAACAATTTTTAATGATTTAAGTTAATTACATTGATATGTATTTTTAGAGTGGTATTTAGAAAAATTGGGAGGTGTAATAGTGTGCATCAACTTTTAATTTTTTAGAGTGAATAAAATAAAAAAACTTATACGTATTGAAAGGATTATAGTTTGATTGGTGACGATGATGGTTGTTTATATCTATTTACTAAGGTACAAATCCTTTTAGATACTCGACACAAAGAGTCAAGTGATTAAGTGTTCAGGATCATATCCTTGAGTGACGAGTCAAACGATTAATGTATTCTTATTTTCAGAATATATACTGAGATTGATTCCATATGAATATTGGTTATTGAGGCACACCAACCAAAAAAAAAAAAACATATACTCACCTTAATAATTATATAATATATAATGGATAAGTGTTTATATATTTAAAAATTAATCATATTATTAAATAATTAAATTTTTTAAAAAAATATCTAGTAAAAAATAATGATATGTATGGTAAAACAATTATAATTATATGTATAACACAATTATGTATTATAATGACAATCTTATTTTCTCATTTAAAACTTAATTATATTATTAAATAATTAATATTTTAAAAAAAAAATACATCCTGTAAATAATGATATGTATAGTAAAATAATTATAATTATATGTATTATAATAATGCAATCTTATTTTTTCATTTAAAAATTAATTATATTATTAAATAATTAAGATTTTAAAAAAATTATATCTTATAAATAATGATATGTATGATAAAATAATTATAAATAAAAAATTTATATATTTAAAAATTAATTAAACATTTTTTTAATAATTAAAGAGAGTCTTAATAAATTTTTATAGATCATAAAATTAATATAATAGTTTAAATTATTAAGTTAATATAAATTTATTATAATTTTTAATTATATATTAGAATTAATATACAAGAAGAAGAAGATATTTTAACATCCATGACGGTAAATAAATAGTCTATGAGATAACCAATCTAGTCATATTTGCCTATGCCTTGTATTCTTCTTTTATTCAAAGAAAGAATGAGCTCTCCAACTTTCTCCAAAGACCCCTCTATAAACAGACCATGCCAAGAGGTTGTTGTCAAGAAGTCTACATATTTTGTTCTGATGTCCGTATAAACGTCACAATCTAAAATAAAATGCTTTTCCGATTCAACTACCCCGCATTGCAAAATTCACATACTCTCTTCCCAAATTTTTATATAATTATCTAAAATATATAGACAAAACAAATTAAAATGTATATTAATACCTCAAAATCTTAACTTAAATTTTAAATTTTTCTCTTTTTTAATAAGACTGCTATTACCTTATTATATTATTTTTAGACAATATTAATACATATTTCTATTCGTACTTATATTGCCATCTTAAAAGATTTTACTTTTTATATATCATAAAGTATATTAAATATTTTTTAATAATATATTTATGTGGTCTGTAGAGGGAGGACAATAGACGTGCACTGATCACCAATGCTCTGACAGAATATATGCCGCCAACCAATGCAGAGGGAGGGACGCATAATCTATACTTGTTTTGAAATATAATTATATTCCCATTCCAGTTAACAAACAAACCAGATCACATCAACGCCATGATATTTATTAAATATGAGAAAACATAAAACATACCGCAAACCAGCGAGTATTGGGAAGGTAGATTCCCCCAATCTTCCGACTTCGTAAGTCCTTCAGAAGCCAATTGATTGACGTGTCAATGTCCATAATCCCATCCTTTTCCGTGGTGCGAAATTTGGGAACCACGAGATGGATTCGCATCTTGCGCTGCAGATATGCCACCACTGCATCAACCGACTCATCTTCTTCTGATATGTTAATGGACTTTGTTTTCTTGTCATATGGACGTCCAATGTGGCTCATGATAATTAACCTGTCATGATAATTAACCTGTTAACTGTTACTAATAAATACTTGACATAAATCACAGAACCAAATCAATATAATATTCACCTCACCTTCCTCCTCGCTCAATAATGTTGTACATTGTGGGCAAAGTGACATCGATCCGGTACTGGTCCAATATCTTCCCTGACCATAATCGCATCAATCATTTTAAATAATTTAAAAGTTTTTGGTGGTATTTGCTGAGCCATGTTATACATGGATAGAAGGGAGAAAAATTCTTCTGAAATGTTGTGATTTTATTTGATTTTAATTGAACATTAAAACCCTACCTTTCTTTACGACATTATGATCCACTCTGAGAAGCACAACTTTATCCTTGAGATCAGCTTCCTGCAGCAAAGGCAGCTTTGAATTGACATCAACTGGCCGTTCTGTGCCATCATCCACACAATAGCTCACTACAATCCCCTTCTCACAAGTATACGGAGCCATTTTCAATCCTGCAAATCACTAATCTCTATCCTCTCCGCGTTTCTGCACAATTTATAAACATCTTTTCACGAATCTTCCTTGCTGATTATAACAAGAAAACGTCAGAGCTTCCATTAACGCCAAAGCTGAGGCACCCGCTTCACGCGTCGCAAAGGATATACTTCAACAAATTTTGGCTTTCGAGGCCGTTGTGGCATCGAATTCACCAACGCCTCATCTCAGTACGTTGTAAATTCTGTTTGTTTGTGGGAATAACGTGCCGATTCTTCTCATATTTTTGCTCCTGTGACACGTTTCCCTACATTTATATCCACTTATCCGTTCTTCCGCTATAAATGGGATAGGGTTTTGAAACATGTCGCCACTACCGTATAAAGATGACTATGCGGGTTAGGAATGAATTTCGTTTTGAAGAGATATCGTTCGGTGTAATTCATAATCACAGCATGAAGTTTGATATGTGGGTAAATTTCTTTGACTTTGGTCTACATGTTCAATGTCCATGCATTCGATGGCAGCTGAATTATCCATATACAAGAACTTCGACGTTTTCGGAGTTTATGAAAATAATTAGATGATTTTTACGTGACAATTGTATGTAATTTATTTGAATGATGTGTTTCAGATCACTATTTATAATCTATTATTAGGGAAGAATTGTGATGATTCTTTCTTAATGATGAATTGTAGATGGTGATTTCAAATGCGTCAATCAAATAAATTGCACAAAGTTGTTACTATTTATGATTTATCATCAGGGAAAAATTGTGATGATTCTTTTCTAATGATGAATCACAGATGGTGATTTCAAATGCGTCAATCAAATAAATTGCACGCAGTTGTCACCTAGAAATTATTTGATTAGCTAAATTATACATTCATCAATTTTTGAAGTACAATCAAAGGATATTGGGAACACATATGATGCAAAATGTGTTTTTAAATTATTGGAATCAACACGGGTATATTTTATTGCCCCTTTTAAAATATTATCGACAAACATTCTTCCCGCCCACTAATCCCCCCGAAAGGAAAATGATGCACTCCTATGGTATTTGATATAACTAGCATTATGAGAGGAGGGGCGTGTGATATTTGTTGTTCCAATGAAGGGGAGTTTTGTAAATTAAAATTGTGTGAATCGATAGTCATGCTACATTCGAAATCTATGACCACTGAGCTTATTTCATATTTTGTGTACAAAAGTTAAATAACAATAATTCAATTTTTTTGGTAGAGGTGATGATGAGAAATGAGGTGCTATGTTCCTTCATACGATGTGATTATGCATTGCGCAGGAATGAGATGTTCTATTTCAGTGAGCTTGAATAATGATGAAGTGATGGGAAAGGGCAAGGCCATAGAGAACATGAAAACAATAAAATATTTCAAGGTGAACTAAGTAGTGATGATGAGGGAAAAGAAAAAAATATTATAGGTGATCAACTTGAAAAAGTGCAATGGTGAGGATGATGGTGTAAAAGGTGTTGCCTAGCCATCCACCAAGGTACAAATCCTAGGTGATACCAAAAAGGGATGAGGTTGGGATTGTGACCTGGGTGACTTTGGTGGAATGGATACTCCTTGGTCCTTGACACTAAGTCGAAGAAGCATTTTGTACATCTAATTTGTATAAAAAGCAGGGTTTCAATAAAAAAATCCACATAGATACATGTATAAAATTCAATGACATGTCATATATGTCAATGCAATCTTTAACTTCTAAGAAGTGTTTTAGTTAACCAATGCGTGATTGAAATAGAGGTCATCTCAATAAACACAAATATCAAAAATCTAATGACTCTTTTAAAAAAATAGAGAATGTACCAGGTGTTAATTTAGATTAGTCTCTAACTAAGTAAATGAAAATGTTGACTACTTTAACTATATAAAACCAAAGTAGGCAACTCTAAAGCTAGTTAGATGATTAAAAAAGAAATGGATACTAATGTAATATAGTATAGTAAAATTATAATATAATATATTAATTTATAGTATAAATACTATATCTAAAAATTTTAAAAAAAATACTATAATTAACAAGGGCATAAAGTGCCAAGTCCCTGTGGGGCAGTTTGTTACAGGAGTTTGGGATAGTTCTAGTTTATGAGATTGCCGAAGCTATGTAGTAGATGTTTTCTAAGGGACAAAATACTCCAACTTATGGGCATTGTAAATGACTTCTCCCTTCACTTGAAAGGGTAAGCTGGAGTGTAGCCCGAATTGGGTGATAATCTGGAAAATCAAAAGTAATTTCATGGCTAGTTTACATTGATAAGGTTCTAACCTAAACCAATCTTTAGGAAAAAGGCTTTTTTCCATTATTTAAATCTCAAAAATTGGATGGGGAAGAGGTAACTTAGTGAACTGGTGTTTATAGGATGTTCAGTAGGTAAGATTAGATCTAATATCAACGTTGACTTGAAATTTATTTTCAACACTGAACGGACTTTGTTCATAGGATAGTTCAACTCTTCTCCATTGGATTATTTTCCAAGAGAGGAATGAAATATGTGTGTTTAAAATTTAAAATTATTGAATTTAAAGCTTCATATATAAGCATGGTAGCTTAAAATTATTATGAGTATTGTAAAAACTATATTAAAAATCACATTTAGAGATGAAAACATTGCTCCAAAGTTGGGCCATATTCCAACAAAAGTATTTAGTTACCATTTGCGGTGCCAATGGTTGTAATTATATAATGGATACCAATAGGGACACAAATTTCATCTTCTATCCTGAAACAACATAACAATGGACACATTATTCCAATTGCTCTATTCAGGGTTTAAGATTATCATAAAATGAAAAAGTTCTTGTAGGGAATTACCAAAATAAACCCAAAATATGTACTTGCCTTGGAGAAAGCAAAAAATAAAGAGCAAGATTCAATCTTTGTTATCATGGAAAATAAATAACTCTCAAAATTGAGCATAAGAAAGCAGTTTTAGCATTGGAAATGAATAATTAAGCAATACTTCAATTATAGCCTTCCTGTGATTATTGATAGCCAACGGACTTGTCTTAATAATTTTGATATAAGCATTGCTAATTTGAAAATGTTTTAGAACATCCCACTAACTATAGTATAATTGTAAATGAATATATGAGTCTGAGGTCTCCTAGACCAATTGGCCTATCACTTCTCAATATGCAAATATTTTTTACACAATTATAGAAATGAGCTCATAATAGTCCCCTGTATTACAACTAATCCCTGGAGAAATTTAGAAGATACAACACAAAGCACTCGTATAGTTCAACACGTGTTTCCACTAGACTTATGAGATATATGTTGGCACCCACTTCATTCCTTGCTATGTTGGTTAAAGAAACTCAAGCATTTCCTAAAGATTATGACATGGTTTAAATGTTTTCAAAGACTTCTCTCTAAATTTCAAAAAAATAAAATAAAAATCCTCTGCTGACAAAAGAAAAGAAATAAAATTGTGTCTCCTTTGGATCAATGATAACATTCATCAGATCTATTTAGATCTTATTTTATGTTTAGAGTGGGTAGAGTGTTATCCTCTCCGAAGTCACCTAGTGTTGTGTAGTCCCTCTAGATCTTATTCACCATCAATATTAAGTTATCCATTTGACCTACCGATATTCTCACCCTGCTCTATTTCCATCGAGAAATAAAAGCTTCAGAATAGGCACTCTGAACTGCTTGCCATATCTGGATTTGAAGAATGTGATCACCTTATCTGCTTTAGGCTTGTCATGTTTTTATTAACCTACTGTGCATGATTCCCATCTGGAATGCACTACCCTCAGTGCACTACCCTTTTGGACATTAATGACTAATAAACCTAAAATAATGTCTAAAATCACATGCTACCTCGATTTGCTAAAAGCAAAAAATAACATGAAATTTATTTAACCAATCAGCGTTTGATAAAATATAATATTAAATTGAGTGGGTTATAATACTTGAACTTTGTTCTTTCAAAAGCTTCACACATTTTTAAACAGATAAAATGATGCATTTTGATTCACCAACACAACAAGAAATAATAATGAGTTAAGATAAACTGAGGACAATAGTCCCCCCTTTGGGACTAATAATATAATATATATATTTTGATATTATAAGATATTATGTAATAATAAATATATAAAATAAATTATAAAATATTGTATTACATTTTATATATTTATATTAACTATTCTTATTATTATTATAGATAACAACAACAACAACAACAACAACAATATAAACTAGCATACCTATCTTAGATAAATCTATGTAAAAGACATCAAAAGAAATCATTCTTGAGGTGCCTATATTATATTGAAGTTGTGACTTAAGCGAAATAGGCTCCTCGAGAATGATTTCTCTGAGTATTTTTAACATAGATTTATCTAAGATAGGTATGTTAGTATCATTTGTGCATTTTGTGTATTTATTTAACATACAATATGAGTTTTTTCATAAAATTTTAAATGTATAATATACATGATAAT
The DNA here is from genome assembly GCA_037957365.1 of Torreya grandis. Lineage (NCBI taxonomy): Eukaryota > Viridiplantae > Streptophyta > Pinopsida > Cupressales > Taxaceae > Torreya > Torreya grandis. The sequence goes on from JARHVA010001026.1 coordinate 3,238,924, forward strand.
AAATCATCCAAAAGTGCAATATATATTACATTAAATCACTCAAAATTATAATATACATAAGATAAAATAATTAAACTAAATAATTATTTAATACTCATGAAAATGTGTCATACACATCACATAAAATATAAAATAATGAATAAGCACATGAATATCCTCTAAGAGTTTTAATCTCTCTTATCTTTCTGTTTGGAAAGTTGTTTTCCATTTTTCATCTTTTCATAGTGGTCATATGTAAATGGCAGTAATATTCTTAGTCCTTCCAATGAATTTATATAGGATATAACCACAAATGTTCATCCCCTTCTTTATTTTTGACCTATATCAGTTGTGTCTTTTGAAAAAATCAAACCTTGTGATTTGTGTATTGTTAATGCCCAAATCAACCATAAGAGTAGTTGGTTTGTGCATCCCCTTTGTATTGGTGCAAATGGAATTTTATATGGAGTTTAATATTCAAAAAATATTCCTAAATAACTGTCAAACTTGACCATAACATATGTCATTGGTTCTGGTGGGGCACTCCTAGGTTTGTATATTATGCTTCTAATAACTCTAAATTTTCATTTACAAGACCTGTTTCTATAGATAAATATTGGAATTTAACATGACCTTTGCATCCATATAAATTAATATCTCCACATCAAGTTTATCATTTGTTCCTCTGACTGGTGCATTAGCACTTCCTATTTTGGCTGCAATGGTATGTGCAACAAGTCTTTTCAATGAATATAATTTTCTTTTGTTGTGGTTATGCACTTTATCATTTGCGGAAAATAAATGAATATAATTTTCAAACTCTTAATTGGTGGATCTATTTATTTCAACATTGGTTTTTGTCATTAATAGCTTCCAATAATCAAATATTGGATTTGTATCTCTTAGATTTGTGAGAAGTTGATGAAAATTTGTTGGTCATCACTTTCTCCTTCTTGTCCAAAGGTCTTATCCAAAGTAAAAGCTATTTTGAATTATTCTCTGTCTGTTACCATCATACGGTGGTCTACCACTAACATGAGGAAGATGACCCAAATCTCTAACCAAAATCATAGATATACCAAAAAAATTCATGTTTTCATTTTTAGGACATGCTTGATGGAGTCTAGGGTCTATGTTTTGTAGTAAATTTTTCCCAACGAAGCTCTTTTCATCAATCAATATGTATTTTATGTGGTGTATATCCTCTTAGAAAGTTGTAGATCATATTCCTCTAAATTCAAAAAAATCCATGATTATGAATTGAATTTGTGCATGGATAATTAAGGCACCAATATTGAATGCTAAATCTCTAGTTTGTGCATGTAATTGAAGTGGATACTATTCTGATAATGCTACATTTTTAAGAGCTCAACAAATGACACCAGTTAGATATGATTTTCCTATTCCTATTATTCCTTGGATTATCATGTGTAATGGTGAAGTATTTTGACCCATGTGATAATGTGTCATAATTATATCAAGTTCTTGTTTTTGTTTAGCACCCAAGGTTGCATAATTCATATTTGGTGCTATGACATCATCTATAACAAACCCCTTATATTTCATGATGCTTATGAATTTTATCATTTTATTTTTGTATTCTTCACCTTAATATTCATTATTCCATAATTCTCTCCTATCAATATATGTTCTTTGCAACATATCTATCTCATTAACTTCTATAACATGTCCACGTTGTAGCCTAGATATGATTTCTCATTCATGTTCCACTATGTTTTGTTGAATAGGTTGATTATCCTCATCTTCAGAATCACCATGAATTTCAACATATTATAGGATTTTTCTTCTCTTGACATGCCAATAATTATAATTGAATGAATCCCAAATTGATTTTATTGCTTCATTATCAATTCCAATATCTCTTTGTATATCATAAAATGTCTTGTAAAGTAATAACTTTGACCAAAAAAATTAATCCATTTATTTGATTCATATGTAGGGATGAAGGAAAACCTTGAGAAGAATCTCAAAATAGCTACAATACTCCTCAGATACCATTTTTTTTTTATCTTTTTTTGCCTTAGATTATATGTCCAAGATCTAGCTGCCTCAATAAGTGAAGTGTTTTCCATGTAAAAAAGTATATTCTTGTATCCATCAATGAAAGGCTTTGTATGTTCATCATGATCATATTCATATTTTTTGTCTACAGGTTTGAACACCTAACATGAAACATTTCAATTGATAAATAATATATTGGTCTCTACTAACGAAAGGTCCAATAACATGTGACATGTTTCTTATGCCCCAATGTTTCTTTTGACAATTGTTTTAGTTAGAAGTCTCCTATATTATATTCCTACTAATTGATTATAGTTTTCAATGTTTGAAATCCACATCAATATTTAAAGATAAGTTTCAAAACTCTTTTATGCCTTTGCTACATACTTGACAATGTATTTGACCACAACATGTTTGGAAATAACATGTTGCCAATCAATGTTTGCTCTCCATAGCTATAATATGTAGCAATTATGTGTATTTACTCTATCATCATTTATTTTAGGATCAAAAAATTTATCTCCTATCTCTGAGTCTTGATATAATTTTGATCCATTAAGATTCAATGGCCATGGTGAGCCATAATTATAAGAAATAATAACTTGGTTTTAACTTTCTACACAAATATTATGTCTAATTTATATACAACTAAATAAATTATTGAACATATTACCTATAAAAATTTTCCCCTCCTTTTTTTCATAGGCATGCACCCTCTCTACACATTGTATGTTGTTCTACACAATCAAGTATATCTTAATAGTCATGCTCCATATCCACTTGTGTAAGTTATCTTGTATTTCAAAGACATGGATGTTGCATAAAATTTTGTAATGCCTAAAATTCATGATGTATAATAATTTTTTAGTTAAATTGAGAAAATAAAAATATTTTATAAAACATATATTAGGTGAGGATCGATAACATACTTGTATGTTTCATTAGTGTGTATCTTTCTGATGATTCCATGCACAAACAATAGAATGGAAGTCTTTCTTAGTAGTTTTTCATTCATAATTATTTGTAAAATCAAGGTTATCCATATTTGGTGTTCTGTCTAACCATATGAATCCATGTAAATGTGGTGAATATTTATTTTTTCATTCATAGCTAGACCAATAATATGGTTCTTTCATTCCTTTTTGCAATATCTCCTTATGGAAAATTGAATGTCACAAGTGCATATAGTGAGCCACTATATGAGGATAACCATAATATTATTCCTTCACCATTTTTGGGCTTCTCATGGATATTTTTGTAGTGTTCTCAACATTAGTGCATGTAGATCAAGACAATACATGTTAAATGTACTCAATGTGAATAAAATGGTAGATGACCTAATTTGATGCAACATGTCCATTATTTCACCATAATTTTTACACAATAGGACCTTTTAACCCTCAATGATGTTCAAAAACACATCAAATGATAATCTAGATGGGAGTGGGATATATTATCCATTTGCTCACACAATTCGGTAATTATGATTGGCATATCTTGAAGGCCTTTTTTCACGAACATTGTAGATGAATTTTTTGCATGATGTCTGATGATCATGTTCATCATGTAATATATAAATCCTGGATGTTATTCAAAATGGTGATCTCTATATCAAAATAGATGCTTAAAAATTTCATGCAGATGTACCCATTTCGACTATGGTTCTATCTAATCACATCTTCCATCAAGAAATACTAATGTGGCATACTCATTTTTAGGATATGGCATACTAATTTATAGGATATTCTCCAATCCTTGACCAATCAATCATTGTTACAAGATCCACATTAAGGTTATTTACCCAATCATGGATTAATTCCATTTCCTTTGGGGAGTTAGGATTGCTGACCAAATTTGACTCCAAGTCAAATTTGTCCACCCCCTCAAAACTCAAACATTTAAGTGGTGTTGTCATGTATTATAATGTCCCTAGAATTATTCATTTAAGCTTGTTAGCATTATTTAAGGTTAGTTTGGAGAAGTTAATGTAAGGTCATATTTTGATCATATAGTGATCTATTAGTGTCATGAGGAAATAAGATGTGTTCAAGTTGTGTCATAGGTGATTTGGGGTTAATTAAAGTAATTTCATGTGCAAAAATCTTTTAATAATGTTTCATGAAGTCCTGTAATGTATGAATTTGATTTAATAACTTGAGGGTGTTAAAAATGCATATAAAGGGTGATTTTGGATAATATTTGTGTTTGTCAAAGTTAAATAAATTAAAAATATATATAGTACCCATTAAAAATATCTTGGATAAGTTAATCAACTTTTGTACCTATCAACTTATCAGATAAAGTTGGATTCTTGCATTTCTAGTTTGAGGAGTTATGAGAAGTTATATGGACTTGTGGAAGCTAATTGAAGGTGAAAATATTTCAAAGGTGTCATTTAATATCTTATAGGTCATAAAATTTATTATAATGATGTTTTATATCCAATTTTGTTTATAAAGTCACTCCCCTCCTCCATCACTCCATTCACAAGCTAATTAAGGCTAACTTCAAGCAGATGGTATAGGCCGTATAGGTAGAGTTTGGGAGTAAATTTTTGGATAAATTTTGGGACCCCTATGTGATTATAATTTATTTCATTGGTTATTTATATTAGTGATCCTATCTTTATGAGCAATCGCTAAGATCCTAAACTACTTTTTGAAGGAGTAAATCCCAATAGACTAAGTTTAAAGCAACTCCAAAAAAAATTGTAAAATCATGGATGATTGAAACTACTTGGAGTATATTTTTAGTTTTTTTTATATTCCTCACACATTTTTATTCATCTTGGTGGCACGTGTGAATGGTCCTTTGACAAGCAATTTCTATTTTTTGCATTGTCTGCAAGTGTTTGTCATATTTTATGTGTTCTATAATTTATTTAGATGGCAAAATGAATTTTATTGTCTCTCCATTTAACCCTAACCTATTCTTAACTCATTATAAGTCTTTTGATTAGTCACGTAATCCTTACTAGTTTCAAATGGTCACATATCTCCATTATAGACTGTGTTTTGTGCCTGCATAGAAATTTAGTTATTTTGAGTAGTTTATGTGTTTAAAGGAGTTTTAAAGTTGTGCCTTCATGTTTTATGTGTTAATTTAGGTAAAAAATGGTATTTAAGTCTATACTATTCATTTTGTACTTCTAAAACTTCCAAAATTGCAAATAATCTTCACCCTGTGTAGTCTATAGGTCTGCAACTCAATGGAAATACATGGTGTTAACATTCAAATTAAATGTATCTAGGCATGGAAACATGGTGTATTAAATATTAAAATAGTATTGGATCAATGAATACTTTCCAAGCACTTAGAGTCCAGAGTTGATGACAAGACTGTCCTAAAGGTGCATCTACAAGATTCTTTGTGTTGATAGTTGAAACATGGAGGATTGAAGATGTTTTGAGAATATTTTTTAAATTATAATGAATTGGTAGAAACTATCCATGATTTTAATAAATTTTATATGGCATGGTGGTGAGAAAGGTCCATTCAAGACCACTTTACTCAAAATTCTCAAAAGATAGTCACCTAATAATGCCTACATGTTGAAGTTGCCTCAAAAGAGATGTTCATAAATTTTAGTGTTTTTAGGCATTGAAAAGGATTTAAGACATAAATCACCACAAAATTGAGCCAATGTAAAAGTTTTAAGATTAGTTCTGATGATTTTAAGTGAGCCTAAAACTTGATACATAGTCAAACTACCCTAACACCACCTAAATCCTATTACAAAATATTTTACCTTGGATAGTGAATGTGGGTAAGGTTTGGAAAATTCAAGACATTAAAATGTGTTTAAATTCTTCAATAAAAACATGTTGGAACCTTTGAAAAGGTTTGAGATTAGTTTTTAAGGTCTAAAAAATCATAGACACAGTCAACTATCCAAAAGGGAGACCTACAACCAACAAGACTGTCTTACACAATGTTGATAATGAAAGTATAGAGTTTTAAAGTTGGAATGAGGTATTGAGACATTAAATACTAAAACAAAAGTTCTTGAGATTTTTAATGATTAATCAAAAATCCTAAAATGTCAATATCAAACAGACCAATCATAACCCAAGCATGCACAATCACCTATAGTCATTTGTAGGTCTATCCAGGCAACTAAAGACTCTCTAAAATATGGAGAGAAGTGATGTAGGTGTGATTTGTAAATGAGGGATATAACTCAATTCATTGAGGCCATTTAAGACCTAAATAATGGAGCATATATTTTTGAGATAAAAGATCCAAGTTTATCACACTCAACCCTAACATGCACACATGCTTATATGCCTATTTGAGTGACTTAATGTCTCTTCAAAACATGAGCAGTGGTGTTTGTATATCACTGAAGGATAGAAAATGATTCAAGATCTTAGGACAATAGGAAAGGAGTTTTGAATATGGGTTACATAGTTCTATATGCACACTTAGTCTTTCTATAGAGACCTACAGGTCTGCTAATTGATATGGGCTATTTCAAGCCTTAACAAAGAGTGATAGAGTTAGGGTGAGTATTTAAGTTTATTTAAAAAGGATATTGAAGTTAAAAAATTAATAAATACAAAATTATTTCTAGATAATATTCTAAGGAGAAAACCAAAATAGGGGTCATAACCCTACCAACATAGTCTGCATACCTTCTCCATAAGGTTGTTTATTTGAAAGGGTCTAAAGGACTTTATGGGATCCCAAATCAAGAAAGACCAATGGAGAGTGATGAATTCACTTCATGAAGAGATCAAACCCTAACATAATGAGAAAATAGAGAAACATAGTCCATTAGGGTATGGTGGACATACTAGTACAAGAACCCTAAGCCTAAATTAGTGGCATGGTTAGGGAGTTTGATGAAGAAAGGTAGAAAGATAAATATTGGAAGAGGCCAAGGAGGATCTCAAAGACCTCATGAAGGTCACTAAAGGTCAAATAAAACTAAAAAAAGTACTTATAGACCCCAAATTGTTCCCAAACCTCTTAGAATGCTTGTTTCTAATCGATAGGCCATCTTGCATTGTTTGGTATAGATCACACATACTGCATGGGAGTCTAAAATTCTAGGGGAAGTTTAATACCCTAGTTTACTTAAAGTTTTTTGAATTTTATGGAGGATTTATATTCCACCTTTATGAACTATCATTAAGAGTTCAAACCATTTTTAGGCTACCTAGGAAGACCATAAGGACTCAATGAGTGAGAAATGCAATTCTTTGCCTCCAGATAGATGAAATGGACTTCCAAACCACCCATAACATAGTCAAGACTCCCATGAATTTCCTCTCATGCTAATGGTTGGTATAGTACTATATGTAACTATATGAATTAGGGCTTAAAGCACTATTTTCACTATTTTATAGGTCTATACAGTGAGTCAGAACTTTAAATTTGGCATGGAGATAGGGGAGGATGTTTTATAAGTGAATCACATGATTATCTAGGGTTTGGCATGTGTGGAGAGACTGTAGAAGCATTTTTCACTTTATTAGTAGGGAGGCCTAATTTAAGCCTAAGTAGGATAGAGAAATGGTAGAAAAGGACATCTCCACTCACTTCCAGATCAAGAAATTTAACCTAGAGATGTAAAGCCATACCATGTACTAGAATATTATCTTATATTTTTAGGACCTTCTATAATTTTCTCTACACAAGGAGGTTTATACAAAAAAAGGCTATAAGGAATGAGGCCTAATTGAGGCTTTTGGTAGAGACTTGTTGGGGCTAGTTTGAGACCTTAAAATGCATTATTATAGATTTAATATGGTATGAATAGGCCATCCAATTTTTTTGGATGAAATAAAGTAACTAAAATCAAGTTTTGACACTTGTGTGCAAAATAGGTCTAAGGAAATGAAGAGCCCTCTAGACACCTTGCATGAGAAAGAGGTGATGTGTCAAGGAGTACCTATTTGTGTCATTTGAGAGGTGTTAAGAGAAGAGCAAAGAGGTGAGAGAAACTGATCAAATCACCAAGAAGGCCACTTGCCCTTCAACATGTCAAGAAGAAGAAAAGTTTCAAGAAGCTAGTCAAGGTGTCAAGTAACCATTTCAACTCCCGCATCACTTGGAGAGTCAAATAATTTATAGAGGAGATACACATAATATCTTAGACCTATTGAGGTAGTTACATAGCTCATCTTCTTATTGTAACTCACATGCCACTTGTCTATTCTCTCTCTCTCCTACACTCTTCTCTTCTCTCTCACATTCTCTATATATTGAGCCACTTTGGATTTGGAATATATCCTCCACCTAAGAATGGTGAATCCCTATTCATTTTCATCCTTTAAGTAATAAATAATGATCTATTTTACCTTATCTATGAGTTGTTTTCAATATATATGTTAAGTTAGTTGATCTTTCCAAGTGATAGTTTCTCTTTCTTAGCATGTTGTCCTTGTTTGCATCATATTCATCTTTGAAAATATATTTCAGGTCTCTTGAAGTGTTATAATGAATATTTCATGAGTTTAGTGAGTAGTATATGATGAGGCTAGGATATGCCCAATAAATGTATAATTAATGATGTCATCTTACTCTCTCTTTCTATTAAGTTTGATTGCATTTTGTAACTTTTATTTTGATCTGAGATGAGTTAGGATGTAATTATCCATATTTTATTGATTGTGATTCTAACGTTTAAAAAAACCCTATAATTCCTAACAAGTGTGTTGGAAAATTCAAGTTTTGAAATAAAACAGGTCATCATCAGGCTAAAGAACAAATATGAAGTAAATTGCATGTTTTTAGAAGCATTAGAATCAATTTAGCTTAGTTATAGAACTCCACCACACTATTTCAAGTTGTCACATTTTTGGACTTAGCTCCAAAACTCTATATTTAACTCTATAATTATATGAATTAGCTCTAGAACTTTTGCAGCTCGATATGGAATTGATAAGGATTTATTCCAAATGGCTAGCGATCTGTCAGGTTAATGATCCCATTAAATTAGGAGCAGATTCCCAATTTCTATAATTGCAGATCCAAGACATTTATCACACAGATGGACATCTAGACACATCTTGATTCAACATCTAATCTGGGCATGATTTAGTTCCATCGTATCTATGAAATAGTTATAGCCATCAAAGCATCTATATATACAAACTTAGGAATTTAGGAAGTAATAGAAAATCATTGAAGAATAGAGAGAAAAGGATAGATTAGTACATTTTATAATACAAAACATTTTATCAATGAAATAGCCATTTTTGTTTTGAAAGCAAATTAAATTGTTCAATCTGTTTCTAGGCAGAGCAAGGGCCCACTCCTCCAAAGAACCAAGATCTTCATTTTTGGTCAGTATTTATATTTTATTTTCAAAAGAAAATAGGTAACTTTGTTAAATTTATAAATACTTCCAACTCCTTAAAGTTAAAAGTTGTTATAAATTTATTCTTGTAGGCATTTTAGATTAAACTCTCATTTCTTTGCAATCATTTTCCTGCAATCTATTTCATTATGCAAAAGTGTGTTTATTTCTAGAAATCTATTTCATTCTGCAAAATTATGTTTATTTCCAGCAATCTATTTTATTTTACAAAAGTGTGTTTATTTCCAGCAATCTATTTCATTTCTACAATGTGTGTCTACTTATGGCAAATTCGCATAGTTTGATTCTAGTAAGGTTTTAACCAAGAAGTCCTCAAGACATTAAAAATCTCCCAAAACAAAAAGAAAAAAATACAAATACCTATAATCAATTACTAAATCATTACGATTCTTCTTGTTGCATATAGCTTTAGGCACATCCCTAGTTAAATACATCATCAACATAAAGTTGACTAAATGAAGGGAATAACGACACCCATCATTTTTGGTGCCATTGCTGGGGACTCACTAGTTCAAATTTTCTAATTAGCTGTCAACAAGAGCAAAAATCATTCATTTATTAATTAAAGAAATTTTCCCTAATTTATGAGTAGACCACAAGACTCAAAGAGTATATTTCTCCCCAAAATATATGAACAAGAATTTCCATCATCCTTTAGTTTAAGTAAGGATGTTGAGCAAAAATTGGAGGCACCATTACTCCTACAAGACAAGAAGCAAAATTGCCATTTTTAGAATTTTTGGATTAGTCACCAAAACCAAGTAGAACCGTAGGGAGGAGGATTATTTCTCAAGATCCATTAAGGGAGATTTTTGATTCTCAATTGAGTAGTAACCTCCTACTCCTGACTTTTCACCATCCCCAAAATAGACCACATACCACATTGACTGGGAGAATACTAGAGAGATGGCACGAGAAGCTGGAAGAGAACTTGAGAGAACCTTTACCTATCCCATTTAGATTGAGGATGATGAAACCACTATGATAAACATTTCACCTGCACACTTGCCCACATTTAGAGAAATGTCATTTGAGGATCCTAACCAATTTTTTGTTTGAGTTTAAAGTACTATGTCAGACTTATGATTACAAGATAGATAATCAAAAACTAAAGTTGTTTCCATCTACCCTAAAGGATGAAGCAATGAGGTGGTTTATGGGATTAACATCTAATTCTATTACCAATTGGGAACAAATGGAAACTATCTTCCTAGACAAATATCAAGATTATTGTATAAGAAGAAATTGAAAGGAATAATTTTTCAAAATCAAATAGGAAGAAGATGAAAATATAAAAGATTATTTGGACAAATTCCTCTTTGTGAGTAAAAGATGTGGATTTGTCCTTCAAGAAGATTTAAGTAAAACCATTTTTCTCAAAGGTCTGGATGATGAATCTAGGGAAACCCTTGATTTAATTGGCAGATGAAACATTGTTCAATTAAGAATGGACGAAATCATAGAAATTTGTAGAAACTATTCAAGGACAAGGGGTGGACCTAAAAGGGGAAAATGGTTAAAAATTTGAATCTAGATATGAAAAAATTGATGGATGAATTGGAAAACTTTAAAATAGACATACTAGTTTAATTATCCTCCACCATGGATGGATTGCAAGCTAAAACAAATGCCCAACTTGAACCATTAGCCATGTATTGTCTTAGATGCAAGAAGAAGCATGCAATAAGGGAATGTCCTTTGGATAAAATAGAAGTATGTCTTGTCTGTGAATTTAAAGAACATGATACTCATGCTTGTTCTCTTCTTCCACTTATAAAAATTTAGCTCAAACAAACCAATACATCATCCACCATAGAAGAATTAAATTTTGTTTAGAGACAACCTAACCAAGGATAGTTTATGCCAAGACCAGATCCTAATCCCTAGATGATGCCATGTGTAACTCAAATAGTACCATAAAGATGGGGACAACCACCTTGGGCCCCTTAACCCACATGGCATCCTCAGGATTGGGCAAGTCAATCTTGGTATACTCAAGGACATTAGCAACCTTAGGCTGGTCAAGGAAATCCTTATGCTTGGCCACAACCTAGATGGGGCCCTAATAATTATGTGCAAGGGAAAACATATCCAAATAAAAACTAACAAACCATAATGGGACCTCTAGCACAAAATCCACAAGTTGAAAATATAGTCCAAACACAAATTCTAGCACAACCAATAACAAACCCAAGAAACAAACAAACAACTCCTGTATACGAAAGAGAACCAAAAAAATTAGTTGATTTAAATACAATGGATTATAAAAACATTCAATCTAGATCTAGAAAAATAGTTATTAGTCCACTTGTTATAATCACTGAGATGACAGAAGAAACTAAAACCCCTAGCATAATTACACCTAAGGAAGATGACAAAGAAAAAGATAAAGAACCAGAAAGCAATTCTACTAAAATTCCATTTCCAGCAAGACTTAAAGAAACCATAGAACTTAAGGAAACTGAATTGGTACAGGAACTAAGAAGATTGAATATTGAAATACCATTGATATAAGCAATTAAGGATATTCCAGAGTTGAACAAGTTAATCAAACTGTTATGTTTTAAAAAACCTAGAAGGAAGAAGCAGTATCCCAAGACTATTCAGGTAGACGGGAAACTTGCTGATTTATTAGAAAGAAAACTCCTACTACCCAAATATGGAGATCTTGGAAGCCCTATTATTTCTGTTTCTATTAGGAATAAGGATATACATAATGTTTTGATTTATTTGGGTGCAACTATTAATGTAATGATAGTGGACACTTTGAAAACATTACCATTAATAGGCATACAACCTAATAATACCATATTGTAGATGGTAGATCAGTTTGTAGCAAAACCAATAGTTGTTGAAGATGTGGTAGTAATGGTGGAATCATGGGAATATCTAGTCAACTTCCTCATCTTACAGCCAAAAGGTAAAACACTTGGTTATCCCATTATTTTGGGGAGACCATGGTTAGCTACAATTTTTGCCTTAATTGATTGCAGGTCAGGTAATATGACTATTTAAAATGGTAATAATTCTAAGAAAATTTCATTATATCCCTCTGCATGACCTTTTGTTGATAATCAAGCAAAATTGTGGGTTGATAATCTTGATATTAATGAGCAAAATCTATCTTCTTTGGATATGATAACATTGTAGGATCATGTATGGGAAATAGATGATATGGTTAATCCTTCATTAAATGAACATCAATCATCATTGGAGCAGTCAGGATTAATTCTGAAACCTACATAATCTATTCCAGAACCATCATAGTTAGTTTTGAAACCACACCAATTCCCTACAAATGAAGATAATTTCTCTCTGGAGGAATGAGATTTATCTTGGGGAGAGGAAGGATCTATAGCTTTAGCTTTACAGATATTAGAAGATGATGAATATTTTTGGAAACCAACAGTAATGAGGAGTTTGACCTACAACAAGATAAGTATCATAACTTTTCCTGTTATCCTTTGTCCAACATTTTACCTCTAGGAACTTTTGGAGATGTTGCTACATATCATATGTTGTTACCACATGCTTATCCACTAAACACCTTAATGGAACCCTTTCAACAAATCAGTGCATCATATCCTAAAACCAAACACATTGAAACTCAATCAAGAAAAGTTTTGCATATTAATAGCTGGTTAAAGAACAATAAAGAAGTCAAATTGTTTGATGTTTTAAAGGATCATACTAAAGCTTTTTCTTGGGACTATAGAGATATGAAGGGAATTTATCCAAGTATCTGCATGCATCATATTTATATTGAAAACATTAGACTAGTTCGGCAACCTCAGAGAAGGATTAATCTAGCCTTAAGGGATATAGTCAAACAAGAAATTAAAAAACTATTACAAGTATGTTTTATCTACCCTATCTTAGATAGCCAGTGGGTGTCTCCTCTTATAATTATCCCTAAAAAGAATGGAAAATAGAGAATTTGTGTTGACTATAGGGAAATGAAAAAAGCTACCTTGAGATATTATTTTCCCTTACCATTCATAGATCAAGTCTTAGATAACCTTTCAGGTAAATAGTACCTTTCCTTCTTGGATGGATTTAGTGGATACAATCAAATCAAAGTTGCTGCTAAGGATAAGGATAAAACTACATTTACTTGTCCATGGGGTACCTTTGCTTATAGGGTATTGCCATTTGGACTATGTAATACTCCAGTAACCTTTCAAAGAGCTGTATTAGCAATTTTTGTAGACCTAACAAATGACTGTGTGGAGGTATTCATGGATGACTTGACTGTGTATGGAGATACATTTGATGATGCCTTAAAACATTTAGATAGAGTATTAATGAGATGTGAACAACATCACTTGTCTCTTAGTCATGAGGAATGTTTGATGATAGATGATGAAGGGATCGTATTAAGGCACCATATTTCAAAAAGAGGAATTCAGGTTGACCAAAACAAAATAAAGAATATTTTAGACTTGCCTATTCCTCAAACTCCCATAAATATCAAATCATTTTTAGGACATGCTAGATACTATAGGTGCTTTATCAAGGATTTTAGTAAAATTTCTACCCCCATGTTTAAATTGCTTACCAATGACTGTGAATTTCTTTGGGATGAACAGTGTCAACATGCTTTTGAAGAAATTAAAGAGAAACTAGTAACTACCCCAATATTGCAAGGACGTAATTGGGAGAAACCTTTTCACATCCAAACTGATGCCTCAAATACCTCAATTGGTGTAGTTTTGGGACAGGAAGATGAAGAAGGAAAAATGCATGCTATTTACTATCTCAGTAAAAATCTTACTTCCACTGAAAGAAATTACAGTACGACTAAATTTTTTTTATGGCTGTGATCTATGCAATCAATAAATTTAGACATTACATTATAGGGTATAAAATATTTGTACATATACATCACTCAACAATTAAATATTTAATGAAAAAACAAGTGGTTGGAGGTATAATAATTAGATGTTTATTAATTCTACAAGAATTTGATATTACCATTGTGGACAATCTAGGCAAATCTAATGTGGTAGCTAATTTTTTGTCAAGATTGAAAACTACAGGGGAGCATGATCCAGTCAAGGATAACTTTCTAGATGAACAATTGTTTTTTATTTCAGCGAATACACCATGGTTTACTGACATGTAAAATTATCTTGCAATAGAGAAGTTTCCTCCTTTCACTAGAAAACAAATAAAAAAATTAATCAAAATCAGTGCACAGTTCAAATGGTTAAAAGGAATGCTATTTGAATGTGGTCCTAATTTGGTTTTATGTAGGTGTGCAAGAGAAGATGAAATCTTTGACATCCTTTGGGAATTTCATGATGAGCCAAGTGGAGGACACTATTTAGTGAAAAAAACAGCTCACAAGATATTTGGCACTAGTTACTATTGGTCATCTATATATAAATATGTGAAGAGATATATCAGGCGGTGTGATCCTTGTCAAAAGATGAGATAGCTAACCATTACCAATGAAATGTCTCTACAACCACAAGTAGTGATTGAACCATTTGAGAGATGGGGATTGGATTTTTTTGGAACCTTTAATCCTCCTTCACAGGGAAAAGAGCACATTCTTGTGTGTACTGATTATGTAACAAAATGGGTAGAAGTGCGGGCTTTAACAAATGCCACTAAAGAAGCAGTTGTTGATTTCCTTTGGCATATAATTATGGTAAATTTTGGAGCACCAAGAAGCTTAGTTTTAGACTAGGGACCAAAATTTATGTCCAATATGATCCAGGCCTTCACAATGTATTATTAGATCAATCATAGGAAGTCATCTCCCTATCACCCGCAAGCAAATGGACAAGTTGAAGTAACAAATAGAGAATTAGAAAACATCCTCAGTAAAATAGATAAAGTTGAAAGAAGAGATTGGGTAAAAAGACTACCTAAAGTTGTCTACGCTTACAACACTTGGAAAACCACAACAGGGTTTTCACCATATGAGCTAGTCTATGGGAAAATTCCCTTGTTGCCTATTGAGTTTGAACTATAGACATTGAGGATAGCAGCTAAGGTGGGAATTAAATTGGATGTAGCTCAAAAGGAGTGAATCCTTTAACTCAATGAATTGGATGAATTTAGAATGGAAGAACTTCACTAGACAGAGATAATCCAAGGTCAAAGGAAGCAATGGCATGATTCACATATCAAAGAAAGACAATTCAAAGTAGGATAATGGGCATTGCTGTTTGATTCTATGTACCAATAATTCAAAGGCAAATTAAGAACCAGATGGTTGGGACCTTATCAGATCAAGCAGATATTTGACAATGGTTCTATCCAATTACTTCCCATTGATGGCAGTAGAAGAATACTCTTGGTCAATAGACACAAGCTAAAACTTTATAGGAAGCCTCCTACTAAGAATGAATTATTGAAGCAGATTGAAGAAAATAAAGAATTTGATCATATGGAAGAACCCAGTTCTTCCAAAATGATCAAATAATCAGATGACAAGATCTAAAATAAAGGAAAGAGGATGAAAACTAGTAAATGACGTTCTCTTCTTCTTCTTCTTCTTAAAAAAAAAATATCAATTGAAAACTAGTGATGACGATTGATCTTCTCAAATAAATGGCTAATTCAAATAAAACTTTTTTTTCTAACTATTTTTTCTAACCATTTTTTAGGAATGATGAGTCATCATGATGGAGGGATTACATAATCAAGGATGGTAATTATGTTTTTAACTTGTTAAAGGTTAAATTGAAAGTTTGCATGTGTGATTAGACTTGATTTAAAATATTAGTATGATGAGTCATCTATTGTACATCATGGTTAAATGTGAAAAATCATGAGAATGATATTGATTGTGGAATGAGTTGGTGGATAGTCATAAAGAATCATTCTTATTATTGCATCAACAAAGTAAAAGCTAGCTACAGAAAAATTTCAAAAGAGATACAATGAATTACCTCTGTCAGTTCCACAGCTGAGTACAATAGTTATGTAGTCAAAATCGCTAAGTTTCACAGTTGAGTATATTAATTCCACTACCAAATTCACCATATCAGTAACCAAATCCACTAGTTCTATAGATAAAATCATTAGTTCCACTGATAAGAGAAGCAATCTTTAGCTAACTTGTGTAAGATTCAAGAAGAATGAATCATGGGAATCAAAAAGAAGTCAGAACCAGAAAATGATACCCAACTCCTTGCAGATGAAGAAGTAACAAATATCTTTCAATAGGTAGGATGGCTGGAGTTTTTGAGGAAATTTCCAAAATATAATGATGAACTGGTAAGAGAATTTGTTATCAATTTAGAACAAACAAGAATAAAAATTTAGAAGGTTTTTATTCCTTTTTCTGTGAATGTAATAAGTGAGATGTCTGGAATACCAATGGTGCATGTCCCAAACCCTGTCAAAGGGACATTAAAAGACCTAGCTAAAACCCTGTTGAAAGAAGGGGAAGCTGAACCCTAGTATATTTATAATACAAAGAAATTAATCAAAGGAGTCAAAAGGGCCAGCTTGCCCAAACCCTTTGATAGAGTAGCATTCTGGATAGTTAAATATTTAACCTATGATGGACAATTTGGGATAGTAGGAAAAGAAGTCCTAAAAATCCTTATACACCTTAGATATGGAGCCAAAAAACTAGAATATATAGTAAACATTTCAAGGTCTCTTTTTGACTCCATCCATACCATGGCCTAGAGGTATTCTTGGTGTGTAGGCACAATCAGACATCATGGGTTAGTGCATTTAGTATGCCAGCACCATTTCCTTTCAAAGAAAAATGGGAAAGAAATGTGGAACAAATTTCTTGGCAAATTTGGGCAAAACCCTAGTATTTCCAGAAGAACAATAGAAACTCCTCATGCTCCTTCAGTTCATTTGAAAAATGCTAATTTTTGAGGAAAATAAAATATTAGGGGAAGAGGAAATACCAAAAAGAAGAAAATCTAGAAGAAAAGTTAAAATTACAGACCCTACTTTGCCTTCTCAAGAAATTTTTTCTTCTGCTGAAGCTACAGAAGAACTGATACCTATCTCTGAAAATAATAGTTCACCTAGGCCCGAGAAAAAGGTGAACATCAAAAGAAGTTATAAAAGGAGACCTATGTCTGCACATTTTGAGGCTCCTCAAGAAATAAAACATCATAAATTTTTTAAAGAAAGTTTAGAGGAGATGGAAGAACAAGAAAGGCTGGAAACTAAAGCTATTGATATTTTGGGCAGCATGGCCATGACTCCTCTTGGACCAAGCCAAATAGAAAAGGAAAAAGGAGATGAAAGATTTGAGGAGCCAGTTTTCCAAGAAATGGGTGAGATAGCAGCACCATCACATGCAGAAGATGAATATGCATCTTGGAGAAGGAAAGGGAAATCCCCTATGGTGGAAGAAGAATGTTTAACTCCCCAAGAAATTTTAGAAAAAGGAAAAAACTATTAGATTAAATAGGCTCTATTTTTGTCTAGAGTAGAACTCATTATCAAGGAAAAGGATGAGGAATTGAACTTCTTCAAACTCAAATTAGAATAGAAAGAAATGCTCCTTGAAGAATTAACAAACCAGTTCACAACTAAGAATGAGGAATTAGTAGATATTAAAAGGCAACTAATGGAGAATGAGTAAAAGTGTACAATACTAACCTCTGTGTTAATAGTCTCTACACAGACTGAATTGACTTATCTACCACTCAAGCAGTTATGGGATGATACATACAGAGAACTCAGTGTAATCAAGGCATCCAATACAAACTTGAAAGGCAAACTGGTGGAAGAAGAGAAAGCAAGGAAGGAATGGGAAGACAAATTTTACAAGAAGGAAAATGATAAGTATAAATGTCTTATGAAAATACAAATAGTTTGTATGATGATTGATAAATTAATTGCGTGCAAAAGACCTTCTCCTGTTTATAGCATGTTTTTAGAGGAACAATTCATTTGCTGGCAGTTGGCAAGGATAGCATGTGGCCTTCCACATGAAATAAAAGATGAAGTTGATTTCTCGGCTGCCTACTCCTTAGCTAATACAGAACAAAAAAATCTTCTTTCTAAATTTTACCTCTGCAATTTTATGCTAGAAAGAAACATATGTTTTATGATCAATTTGGATGTAGGGGAAAGCTAGCTTAATGCATTTGTCTCTATTCTTAAAAATCAAATTGCATGGAAAGAAAGGGAGTTAGAGCATTGGTTAAAGGTTAGTTCATCCAGTCTCTTTATGAGAATTCATTATGGTAACCCACTCACCTTTGCTACACATTTACAATCCTATGCATTTAATGACAAATTCAGGGGACCTTATCTTTTAAATTTACAGCAAAGCATGGATGTCTTCACCTCTTATGAGAAAGCAAATTTTGATAATATCTATGATCATGTTTAAAAATATGGGAATTTATTCTAGTGGCATTGAAAAGAAGGGAAGTAATATCCCCTTCAAATTTGATCTGGAGTGTAGAAAGGGCAAAAGTTTTATGCATAATAATTCCTTGGATCAATGAAACTCCTCTATGTATATGGATAGGTATGCAGACAAGGAAACCTCTAATTTTCACTCCCATATCTCCTTGGTAAAATAGAGAACTTCAAAATCCCACTCAATTTATGGAATGGAAAAGAAAAGTAGAAGCAGGAGCTGGGTATAGTACCTCTAAATCAAAGCATTGAGATATTTAGTTCTAGCTATTTGATCTGAGCAATCAAATGGAATGTAGGATATAAAATCTTAAATTTGAAGAGTGAAGTTTGTAAAGGGACTTACAAACAAGTAAGTATGGGGGAAATGATGAGGCTAGGATATGCCTGAGAAATGTATAATAAATGACCTCATCTTACTCTCTCTTTCTATTAAGTTTGACTGCATTTTGTAACTTTTATTTTTATCTGAGATGAGTTAGGATGTAATTATCTATCTTTTGTTGATTGTGATTCTAACATTTAAAAAAACCCTATAATTCCTAACAAGTGTGTTTGAAAATTAAAGTTTTGTAATAAAATAGGTCATCATTAGGCTAAAGAATAAATATGAAGTGGATTGCATGTTTTTAGAAGCATTGGAATCAATTTAGCTTAGTTTCGCAACTCCATCATACTATTTCAAGTTGTTGCATTTTTGGACTTAGCTTCGAAACTCTATATTTAGCTCTAGAATTATTTAAATTAGCTCTGGTACTCCTGTAGATAAGCTCTAAAACTTTCATGGGTAGATATGGAATTGATAAGGATTTATTTCAAATGGCTGACAATCTATCAGGTCAATGATCCCATTAAATTAGGAGAAAATTCTTGATTTCCATACTTGCAGATCCAAAACATTTATCACATAGCTGGACATCCAGCCACATCTTGATTCAACATCTATTCTAGGCACAATTTAGTTCCATCGTATCTATGAAATAGTTACAACCATCAAAGCATCTATATATATAGACCTGGGAATTTAGGAAGTAATAGAAAATCATTGAAGAATAGAGAGAAAAGGATAGATTAGTAAATTTTGTAATACTAAACATTTTATCAATGAAATAACCATTTTTGTTTTGAAAGCAAATTAAATTGTTCAATCTTGTTTCTAGACGGAGCAAGGGCCCACTCCTCCAAAGAACCAGGATCTTCATTTTTGGTCATTATTTATATTTTATTCACAAAAGCAAATATGTAACTCTATTAAATTTATAAATACTTCCAACTCCTTAAAGTTAAAATTTGTTGTAATTTTGTTCTTACAAGCATTTTAGATTAAATTCTCGTTTCTTTGCAATCATTTTCTAGCAATCTATTTCATTCTACAAAAGTGTGTTTATTTCTAGAAATCTATTTCATTCTACAAAAGTGTGTTTATTTCTAGCAATCTATTTTATTCTATAAAAGTGTGTTTATTTCTATCAATCTATTTCATTTCTGCAATGTGTGTCTACTTTTGGAAAATTCACATAGTTTGATTCCAATAAGGTTTTAACCAAGAAGTCCTCAAGACATTAAAAATCCCCCAAAACAAAAAAAATAAATACAAATACCTACAATCAATTACTAAATCTTTATGATTCTTCTTGTTGCATATAGCTTTAAACATAGCCCTGGTTAAATATGACATCAAGAAAAAGTTGATTAAATGAAGGGAATAACGACACCCATCAGTATATCCACTAGTGTCAAGTCATGACCTTAGGTTTAGTCCTCCCATCTTACAAACCCCCATGAGAAATACTAATTTGTGAAGATTAGGCTTGCGTTTGAAGTGTACTTGTAGTTGGTTGGTATTCATTAGGTTAGAATTGGTGCATCACCTTGTTATGATAGATTTACTTTATGTTATCTCTCTTCCTTTTCATCCAAATGAGCAAGTAGATTAGGTGATTAGCTTGAATAGACAAACCAAGGTGTCAAGATCTTACAGGCACAATTGATTACCTTTGTAAGAAACTAAACACGGAATTAAACCATAATCAATAAGTAACTAGAAATCAGAATTAAAAAAAAAAAGAGATACAAGAAACAATGAAAACTTGTATTAAACTCTTCCAGAAGGAAATACAATGAAGAAATCTCTCTTTCTTCCACACCTCTCAGATGTACAGATCTCTTTCCCTCAAGAGTTCTCTCTCAATTACAAACAATTCAATCCTTGAATTGTCTACCTCTTTTGTTTCACCCAAACTATGAGGATCTAACCCTATTATATAGAACTAGGATTCATGAGCTATGCACTCTCCACTGTTAGATGCACCTCTTAATCAAAGGTTCAAATCAGTCCTGCCAAAGATAGAAATGCAGACTCAAGACTAATAGTTAATCTTATCATGCAAACAATCTATTCTTCCATGAAAATAGACTTCTAGAATGCACAGGTGACCGATGTCGGTCCCTATCTACCTGTATATGACCGACATTGGCCGATCCATAACTGATGCTGGCAGCTCCTAGTCAATCTTTGACCGATGTCAATCGATCCTGACTGATGTCGATGACTGTGTAAGTCCAGCAACCTCTACATTTGCTCATTTGGTGTAGCTTTTAGCATCAAAACTCAAAAATCTCTCACTTAGAGATAAATAGCTGTACCTATACCTGTACAACAACATCCTCTAGCATGGTGCTTTTGAAATCGATGACGCCTCCTGTGCGCGTGCTCCCAAAAAATTTGAAATTGGGTGTCGACAATCTGGTGGTCGGCATAGCTATGGCTTCTAAAATAGGTGGGGTGTTGTCTGCTCGCAAGGGGAGGGATCTGAATACCCCTAAAGTGACTTCTTCTGCGAGGGGAGAAAATATTTCAGTCAGGCATTCAGCCTATGCTCCTGGTTCAGGGTTTGAAATAAGGGGAAGAACTTTTGTGGATGTGGCAGCCTTTGAAGTGAATCTTCACGAAGCTGTGCCTCATGCATCATTTGTGCCATCCCGTGTATAGCTAGTAAGTGCTCTAAAACCCAGTAGGGTAACTCTAGATCCTAAAACTGTTGACTAAATCTTTGAACGGGTAGAAGATTTTTCCTCTCATGCTACTATTTTTCATTTCTATGGCTTTTGGCCCTCTCTTGCTGATCTACATGGCTAGATCTCCAAGACCTGGTTGCCACTTATTGAAGAAAATGTTGAAATCTTCCCATGCATTAAAGGTTTCTGTATAGCTTTCTTCCAAAGATCTGAGGACAGAAGGATAATCTTGAGCAATAGTAACTTCTTATGGCAGGGTAAATATCCTCTCATGGCCAAATGGTGGCATATGGATTTTAATCCTCTTACAGAAACCTTTAACAAGTTCCCTATCTGGGTTCATCTCTTGAATCTACCAATACATCTCTGGCATGAATTGGTTTTTAAAACCATCGAAAATGCTATAAGAGATTTTTTATTTGTGGATGAAAATACTTCAGATTGTTACCACTCGACCTGTGCACGCTTAATGGTTGAGGTAGATGTTTCTAAGGGCCTACCAGAGGTGATTTTTCTAGATTCCCCAAGGGGTGCTTGGACACAAATGTTGGGTTTTGAGGGTTTACCTTTTTGGTGCAAAAAGTGCCACTTGATGGGTCATATTGCTGCTCATTGTACAGCTAGGAAATCAAAGTCTAGACGACCACCTTCTTGGTGGTCTGAGGTTTCCTTCAAACATTATATGGCTAAACAACCCATGGAAGATTCTGTTGATTCCAAGAATGAAGATAGTATCCATTCCGAGTTGATGGTTTAGGAGGATTCACTGGTGAAAGATTTCATTGAAGGTCCTGTGGAGATAGGGATTAGTGATCATTCTGAGCCAGTTGTTGAGGAGGCTTTGGTCTCTCCCCCTATTTTGGAGGAACTACCTAGAAGCCAGACGGTGGCTGGTTTTCATAAGGATTTAGTCTAACCATCTGTGTCCCCTAGGCTTCATGGATCACTATCTTCTGAGGCATGGATGATTGAGGCAGCTAAGGTAGAGGATGGATGGACAATAGTTAAGAGAAAGAAGTCTAAGCCTTTGGTCCCCCCTCTAGATATGAATCTTAGATCGTGTAAAAAAATAATAATTATTTAAACCTCATTTGTATGGGGGGTTTGTAGGGTGCTATTCCTGTCTGCTGACGGTCTATTCAGAGTAGTGTTAGCTGTTACATCTGGTCTTTTTTGCTATTTTCAGGTTCTTGTGTAACCTGGTTTTGCTTTTACTGGTTTTGGGTTTCTTTTTAGAAATCTGGCTATGGTTTAAGGTTTATCTCCTTTCTGATGTATAGGGTCTTGGGGTCCCTTCAAAACTTGTTTTTACCTTAATCTAAAATAACATCCTCTAGCTTGTTTCTCCATCTTCAAGTTCAATCATGAAGACCAACAAAAGTTGAATGAAGATTCAACTTCTCTTTTGTTACCGGCTTTGTTAACATATCAGCAAGGTTCTCATATGTATGGATCTTTTCTAGCTTCAACTCACCATCCTCTAATACCTATCTAATGAAGTTATACCTAAGCTGTATATGTTTGGTTCTTGAATGAAAGGCTGAATTCTTTGCCAAATGAATTGCACTTTGACTATCATTGTACAATCTGCAACTCTCTTGCTCCTTTCCCAACTCTTCCATGAACCATGTCATCCATATCATTTCTTTGCTAGCCTCTGTGACTGCAATGTATTTTGCCTCTGTAGTAGACAAGGTAACAACCTTATGCAACTTTGAAATCTAGCTAACAACCGTTCCACCAATAGTGAACACATATCTTATGGTTCTTCTCCTGCCATTCAAGTCACCTGCCATATCCGCATCTACATACCCATGTAGAGAAGTATTTGACCCTCCATAGCATAAATGCCTACTGCTAGTCCCTCTCAGATATCTGAGAATCCATTGAACTGCTTTCTAGTGTTCCTTTCCTGGATTGGCCATAAACTTGCTGACAACTCCCACTGCTTGGGCAATATCAGGTCTAGTACATACCATTGCATACATTAAGCTCCCAACTGCGGAAGCGTATGGAACTCTACTCATGTACTCAACCTCATCATGTGATTTAGGACACTATTCTTTGCTCAACTTGAAGTATCCAGCCATAGGTGGCTTGCTAGTTTTGCATCTTGCATATTGAACCTTTCCAACACATTGTTCACATAATCCTCTTGAGACAAAATCAAACTGTGATTCTTCCTGTCTCTCTTAATACTCATGCCAAGGATTTTATTTGCTTCTCCCAAATCCTTCATGGCAAATGTGTGAGCTAATTTTACCTTAAGCTCATTAATATCCTACATGTGTGAACCTATAACAAGCATATCATCTACATACAGTAACAGGATAATATATCTATTATTCTCCAATCTCTTAAAATAAACACAATAGTCAGATTGACATCTACAAAAGCCATGCTCTGTCATAAACCTGTCAAACCTCAAATACCATTGTCTTAGAGCCTGATTAAGACCATATAAGCTTTTCTTCAACCTGCACATAAGTTTGTCCTTACCTTTGACCTCAAAACCTTTTGGCTGATCCATATATATTTAATTTACAAATGCAGGAAGGTGGATCTGTGTCTAGTATCTTAATGATTTCCATGCAATAGTAAATCAGTTAAATTTAGTCAAAATAGTTTTTGATGATGATACCACTTTGTCAGGATCTCACAGGCACAATTGATTACCTTTGTAAGCAACTAAACATGGAATTAAACCAGAATCAATAAGTAACTAGAAATCAAAATCAGCAAAGAATAAGAGATACAAGAAACAATGAAAACTTGTATTAAACTCTTTCAGAAAGAAATACAATGAAGAAATCTCTCTTTCTTCCATACCTCTTAGATGTACAGATCTCTTTCCCTCAAGAGTTATCTCTCTCAATTATAAATAATTCAATCCTTGAATTGTCTACCTCTTCTATTTCACCCAAACTATGAGGATCTAACCCTATTATATAGAACTAGGATTCATGAGCTATGCACTCTCCACCATTAGATGCACCTCTTAATCAAAGGTTCAAATCAGTCCTGCCAAAGATAGAAATGCAGACTCAAGACTAATAGTTAATCTTATCATGAAAATAGTCTGTTCTTCGATGAAAATAGACTTCTAAAATGTACAGGTGACTGATGTCGGCCGATCCATAACCAATGTCGACAGCTCCCAGTCAATCTTGACTGATGTCGGTGACTGTGTAAGTCTAGCAACCTCTACATTTGCTCATCTAGTGTAGCTTTTAGCTCCATAACTCAACACAAGGGAGCTAGCCCATAAATCTAGAGGTTTACCTCTTCTATAGGCAACCCATAGAAATAGAGGTAATCTAATGTTTTACTCAATTTGGTGGAAGATTCAACAACCTCTCCAAGGGTGCAAAATTGAGTGATAATATTTCTATCATGCCCAATGGGATTTAAGGTCCAAAAGAGTGGAATAATTTTTGGTGTATTCTTCCTCCTATTAGACTTTAGAGGCACTCATCAAACACCAATGGTGACTTCAAATGTAATCGGTTGGTTATAAATATCTTAGGTACTTATTATGAAAATATTTTCATCATATCCTGTGTTTCATTTGACTAATGAAGTTGGTATGGTTGGATATGAAGAGAGTTCCTACTATACACCTCCTTATCAACCTTGTCATGACCCGTATATTCCTCAACATCCCTATCAAGATTGTTATCGACCCTATGAGCCATGGTAGTCATATGTTCATCCTACTCCCCCCTTGTATGATCATGATGTTTTTGAGCAGCCTTATGAATAATATTATGAGGAAGGTTATCAAGAAGATTACCATGAAATGTCTTCTTATCAACCTTATGATCCATATCAACCTCAAATTGGTTCTTATCAACCTTTTCATGAGGAATCAGATGATACCATTGATTGGGAAGAAAGATATAAACTCTTAGAAGATCAAGTTAGGCAATTAAATCAACAAATTGAATCTTTCCAAAACCCCCACTATACCATCCTCCTCCTACTTCAATTCCACCTCAAGATAAATCCTTGTTGACACTCATGCCAAATGTGCTAAACTCAGAAAAAGTAAGCAAAAAATGGGATAAGATAGGTGGTGTGATCCCTATTCATCTCATAGATAAGTTCAGAAATTCAGCTCAATTCTTTATGAATAAGTGGAGGTTAGTTGAAGAGGAATTCAACTATGTCAGCAATGATGATTTGTATGAAATGAGATGATATATCCAATGGTGGGTAGATAGGTTAGAAAGGTGGAAAATTCAAGAGGTTGAGGATCAAATTGTAGTTATTTAAGAACCTAAACAATGCTATGAGCAAAGTGAAACTCTTGTTGAAGAACATGTGTCTTCTATTTCCCAAACCAACTTGTCATCTCCCCATGAGTTCATTCAAGAAACCTCCATTCCCAAACCCTTCCATAATCCATCCACCACACCTTATACTCCTTATCCAATCCATAAACTAATTTACCACCGTCCTACCTCATCCCTTCTTGAAAGAGAACCCATCCTATGGGATATTAGTGAAGAAGAAAAAGCTAAAGCTACAATTGATCAAGAAGATGACTCAAGTGTCTATGATGAAGAGTTCACTATAGGGACTACCCTTAGTGAAGACAAGAACAAGTCAACAACCTTATTGAGTGAATAAAGAAAACACTTTGATGATGTTATATCTTCTCACAAATAGGTTGATCAAGGCATGGAAGAAAGAGCTTTGAAGGACATAACATAATTTGAGTTGGGTGAGATTCATGATCATGATCAAGAGGTTAATTTGAAAAATCAATAGAAAATGAAGCCATTGTTGACTCCATGAATCATGATGACATGTGGTAGAAGTACAAGGACATATGTGATGAGTTTGAAGGCCTTAAAAATCCTACACCTCGTATTGGTCAAGTTGAGGACACTCTTGAAGTTGTCTTGAAATTTAATGGTTGGATTCCAAAATAAGATCTTATGCCATACAAACTTGTTGAAGTTGAAGACTCCTCAATAAAAAAGGTTGAATTTGATCAAGTACACAATGAGAAAAAAGATGAAATTGATTAAGTTTTGGCTCTTGAAGAGATGGAAGACAAGTTGATTGAAAAAATCATATTGATCTCCTCCAAGAGCTTGAAGGCTTTTACAAGGTTGAAGGTCACGTTCACAAATATATTGTTCAATATGTCTTCATTGAGGACAATGATGAGGGTTGGTTTGAGTATGAAAGTCTCCTTAAAGAGTTTTATGATATTTCAATAGTTTATGAGATGTATAATTCCATTCAAGATGACATGGAGGTTAAGGAAGCATGCATAGATGAGGCATCACTGAGTCAAGTTTTAGATAAAGATTACTATAAGAAGATGGTTGAGTCACAAGAGGAAATCACCTTCATAGGTGACATGTTTTTAGCTGCCATTACTTCACTTGAGTCATGCTAGGAAGATTGGTAAGCATAAAGGAGTTGAAGACATTAAGAACAAGGCCCAAGGGATAACTTGCTTCATATCATCCTTCATCTCATGGATAAAAAAATGGTACAAGTTTCCCCATTGATCCTAGAGGAGAAAGTTTGTTTCAGAATAGTTTATAGATAGTCTAATTTTCTAATGTTGTCTTTTTTTCCCTAAGTGCTTGATAGCATGTGGTGCGTCTTGCTTCATTTTGTGTCTTGTTTTTTCTTTGTTGTGTGTGTTTTGAAGGTAATCAAATTGTTGGGTCATGTTCAAAGTCTATACAAGTCTGAAATTGAATACAAGAGACTCCATTTCCCAATGGACATGCAGGGTTACTAGTCTTATTAACATTATAGGCATGCTACCCCTATTAATTGCCAAAAATGTTGACCTCAAGTCAAATTTGGACACCCCATCCAAATTGAAAATTTCAATTGGTATTTTCATGATCTTTTCATGTCTTATAAGGTCCCTATAATTCTTCATTTAACTTTTTTGTCTCTAAATGCACCATAAATTTTCTTAGTGTTCAAACAATACTTTTCATTTTAGAATTCCAAGAATTCAGAGCATGAGTAGCAAGTTGTGGTAACTTGATGTCACTTGTGGTGAAATAGTGACAGAGATATGTATGAGTGTTCCAAAAAATTTATAATAAGTGATGGTTGGGAGCCATAATGGTCCATTATTTATGAATTTCAAAGGATCTATGTTAACTTAGTGAATTATCATCCAAACTTAAGCTACAAATTAGTCTAGATGTATATTTATAATGAAGTTTAAACTAGAGTAATTTGGTGTAAAAAGGAGAAAAGAGAAGGGTAAGGTAGAAATAAAAGAGTGGTTTCCTATCTTAGTCTCAAATATTATGACAAAGCATCAATTACAACTAAGTATGCATTCAAACTAATATATAATGCAAAATAGCCTAAGCTCAGATTTCACTATATACCAGGCAAACTTTGAAGGATAATGTAAAGAATCACAATTAAAAACCAAGTTTACTTTTAAATATTTACTACTATAATAAAATATCATTTGCACATTTGAATACATAGAAAAATAAAGTGAAGAAAATCCAAGGTCTTTTAATTAATCTAGCATATGTACAAATTAGAAACCTTGTGATTAGAAAATGCAACCTAGAATTCAAAGAATAAAAAAATATATAAGACATAAAACCAACAATTGAGAGAAAAAAATATGTTAGAAATTGACATATCAAATCTGGACAATCTTTACATAACTCCTTGATTATTTTAAACACTCCAAGTATACAAAATTTTCTCAAAATTCTTTTTCTTTACAAGATGGTGATACATGCCTTTTATAGAAAGATAAGATAGTACACTGGTTAGTTACAACATATAGGTGTATAAAAGATAAGGACAACTATCCTTCCTTAGAGATTTATAAAATACATGTGTCTTTCATAATCAAACTGACCTAGGGGAAATATGATAATAGACTAGCATATGCCTTATAAAATAATATTCATGGTCTAAATATTACAATGTTTTAAAAAAAAGGAATATTATCTACTGGGTGGGCCCATTTTTGAAGGGTCCCCTTGTAGATTATACAGAAGCTCCATTGCTTTTTGATGTTGGTATTTGATGAGCTCCAGGTCTATAGCTAGTTTCATGAGGCAAACCTCTTCTTGATCAACCAAGTTATCCAAGTCTCTGTCATCCTTGGCCATAGCTTCCTTTATGCTCCTTGCCTCTATAATTTTATCCTCAACTATGAAGATCATGTCCAAGATTCTTCTATTATCTCTACCAGACTAGCCTTGGCTCTTGATCCTAATTGACTACATTACCAAAGTGAACCTTTTTATTTATTCAACTTCATCAATGATTCCAAGGGCAGTGGTCTTGGTAGGATTTACCAACTAATTCCTAGGAATTTCTCAATTTTAATGATCAATCCTTTATCATCTATTAGAAGCCTATTCAACTTCCTTGTCCAAACACTTAGACCTTGGACCTTATCTACTAGTATTCCCAATATGGTGTTTAAATGAGCTAAGATAATAGTTTTGAACTTAGGAATCTTGTTCCTAATCAAAATGTCAATGAGATCCCTTACTTGGGTCTCTAATTTTTTCCATTCTATTATTAACCCCATGGATACTTCACCTTGTTGGCTTAGGGCATCCTAATTTATCCTTATTAAACTCAAATAATTAATCATATCGAAGAATGAGGCCTCAAACATATCCATCATGGCATAAGGAATTAACAAAATGGCTTATGTTTCTATGTTTTTTCTCCTCTTTCCAAATTTTGGATTCTTTATTTCATCCCTTGGATCCCAGCCTTTACATGAGCTGATTGAGCCTAAATCAAGATCTCAACATCTTCCTCATGGATGGGATATTTACCAAGTTGTTTCCCTCCTTTGAGTGCTAGTGAAAATGCCTGTTGATGTCTGTAAATTCACCATAGAGTTTCTTATTGTTTAAAGAACACTTCTCATTTTAGAATTCCAATAATTAGAGCATGAGTAGTAGGTTATGGTAACTGATGTCACCTATGGTGAAATAACATTAGAGATATGTATGAGTTTTCCAAAAAATTAATAATAAGTGATGGTTATTTTTTCCAGGTGAGACCCATTTACTTTTAATCTGTGAATGTAAACATGTCATGTGTCAATCCTATAGACCTTCTGTAATCCTTTGACTTTTTAATTATGCCTTGATCCATCTAATCAAGTCTTCATGATGAAGTGAGAACCATTAGATGAAGGCTAAGGGTGTAGCTTTGTTGGGGACTTCACGTCATTGGATCCTTTTCCCATGATGAAGCGTAGATCATTAGATCTTCTAAGATGCATGTTGTTTAAGTCTAAGCTTGGGTCTTTCTCACTCTTTTGGATCAAATACCATGACAAAATGAGGGTCATTAGATCCTACAAGATGGAAGGAAGTTAAGTTAGGACCCACGGTGATATAAAAGACTTAGGCTAAGGTGTTAAGGCTAAGGTCTCATTTTTATTAATAAATATGATGGGGCCTTAGGATCAAAGCTTTAGGCTAAGTTATGAATCGAAGGGACTAGGCTAGGAAATATTAAAAGGACCCTATAAAATTGACATTAGACCTACTTAGAAATATAAAGAAAGTAAAGGGGGAAAATAATAAATGGGACCAAGCATTTTTAGGCTAAGTTTTAGTTGTGTTAAAAAACATGACTAAGCTTAGGATATGAACTTTATTCTTAAATCCAAAGTGGGTTTTAAAAGGTTTTTGCTAGTATTCAAATTTGAACTGAGGGTTTTACTAGGGTTTTGGAACTTGAATTTATCATGAAAAAACACCATGGAACCTACAACTAAATACATGAAGATCATTTATTAGTAATGTTAAGTATATTTAAAATAAAATATGATTAATTAACCTATTTATAATTAAGTGGATGATCTTCAAATTCTATAAATGATCTTAACATGCCATGTTTTAATGTTTAATATTTAGGGTTTCTCAAGGGTCTTAATTTTCAAAAAGTGGGGGTATGTTGGCCTTAACATAACCTTGTTAGCATTGTTTAATGTTATTTTGGAGAAGTTAAGATAAGGTCATATTTTGATCATATAGTGATCTAGGGGTGTCATAAGACAATAAGACATGGTTAAGTTGTGTCATAGGTGATTAGGGGTTGATTAAATTCATTTCTTGTGTCAAACACCTTTTCATAATGTTTCATGAAGTTATAGAATGTATGAATTTCATTTACTAAAATTGAGGGTGTTAAAAATGCATATAAATGGTAATTTTGGCTAATATTTGTGTTTGTCAAAGTTACCAACTTATGTATAATACACCTTAAAAATATTTTGGATCATTTAATCAATTTCCACACCTTTCAACTTGTTAGATAAAGTTAAATTATTGGATTTCAATGTTATTTTAAGGAGTTAAGAGAAGTTGTACATACTTGTGGAGGTTACTTGCAAGTGAAAACATTAAACAAGTGTCATTTAATCTCCTAAAAGTTAGAACAAATCTTATAAGGAATTTTTAGATCCAAATATTTAAAAAAATCATTCCCCTCCTCCATCTCTACATTCACAATCTAGTTAAGGCCAACTTCAAGCAGATGGTACTGGCCATATAGGTAGAGTTGGGGGATAAGATTTTGGAAATTTTTTGGGACCCATATGGGATTAAAATTTGTGGCATTGGTAATTTGATTGGTGCTCTTAGCTTTATGAATAATCACTAATATCCTAAATTTTTTTTGAAGGAATAAATCCCCATAAGTTGAGTTTAGAGAAACTCCAAACAAAATTATGAAATCATGGCTGTTTGAAACTAGTTGGAGTAGATTTTTAGATGTCTGTAGATGCCTCACACATGTTTATTCATATTGGTGGCACATGTGAATCATTATTTGGAAATAAATTTCTATTTTATGCATTAAATACAAGCTATTTTCATATTTTATAACTCTCCATTCCCCCTACTCTCTTCTTGACTCATAAGAAGTCTTCTGATTAGTCATGTAATTTATACTAGTTTTAAATAGTCACATATCTTCATTGTAGACTATGTTCTATGTCTGCATATAAATTCAATTATTTTGAGTATATATTTCAAGGATTTTTAGATCTTTATTCATGTTTGATGTGTTCATGGAGGGAAGTAATGGTATTTGAGTTCATACTAGTCATGTTGCACTCCTCAAACTTCTAAAATTGTAGAGAGTCCTCACCCTATGCAGTCTGTATGTCTACAACTCAATGAAAATCCAATGCGTAAACATTTAAGTTAAATGTATCAAGGCATGGAAAATTTTTGGATTAAATATTAAAATGGTAGTGGATCAATGAATACTTTCCAAGAACTTAGATTTGAGAGTTGATGAAAAGACTATCCTAAATGGGTACCTATAAGATTCTCTATGTTGACAGTGGAAACATAGAGGATTGAACATTTTTGAGAAGATTTTTAAACTTATAATTAATTGGTATAAGCTATCCAATATTTAAATAAATTTTAGATGGCATGATGGTGAGAAAGGTCTATTCAAGACCACTACACTTAAAATTCTCAAAATACAGTAACCTAATAACACCTTCAAGCATGTTAAAGTTGCCTTAACTGAGATGTTCATGAATTTTGGTGTTTTTAAGAATTTAAAATGATTTAAAACATAAATAACCATGAAATTTATGAAATGGATAAGTTTTAATATTGGTTCTGATGACTTGAAGTGAGACTAAAACTCCATGCATAGTTAGACTGCCCTAACACCACCTACAACTTATTAAGAAAGATTTTACCTTGGATAGTGAATGTGGGTAAGTTTTGAAAAATTTAGGACATTTAAATGTGTCTAAAGACTTAAATAAAAACATGATGTAACCTTTGAAAAGGTTTTACATTAGTTTTGAATGTCTAAAAAGTCATAAACATAGTCAACTGTCAAAAAAAGGAGACCTATGGCCAATTATACTATCTTACATAATGCTTGTTGATAATGAAAGTATAGAATTTCATAGTTTAAATGGGGTATTGAGACATTAAATAATAAAAAAAGGTATTGAGGGTTTTAATTATTAATCAATACTCCTAAAATGTCAAGATCAATCAGACCAATCAAAACCCAAGCATGCACAGTCACCTACAGTCATTTATAGGTCTGTGTAGGCAACTAAAGAGTCTCAAAGCTTGAGAGTAGTGATGTAGGTGTGATTTGTAAATAAATGAATAGAAATAAATTCATTTAGGCCACTGAATACCTAAATAAGGGAGTAGATAGTTTGAAGAGAAAATAACCAAGTTAGTCACACTCAACCCTAACATGCACATTGACCTATAGACCTATTCGAGTGACTTAAGGTCTCTTCAAACCCTGATCAGTGGTATTTATGTATGACATAAGGTTATAAAAGTATTAAATATCTTAAAACATTGAGAAAGGAGTTTTGAATAGGAGTCACACAATTCTATATACACACTCAGTCTTTCTATACAGACCTACAGGTCTGCTGATTGATATGGGCTATTTCAAGCCTTAGAGAAAACTAAAAAAGTTAGTTTGAGTATTGAAGTTTATTTTAGAAAGAGATTTAATTTCCCAACTCAAAGAAATACCAAAGGATTTATAGACAAGAGTCTGAGGAGAAAACCAAAATAGGGGTCATAACCCTGCCAACACAATCTGCATACCTTCTCCATAAGGTTATCTATTTGAAAGGTATGAAGGACTTTATGGGATCCAAAATTAATAAATAAAAATGGAGAGTGATGAATTTAATTAATTAATATATTATACCTTAACATAATGAGAAAATATAGAAACATAGTCCATTAGGTTATGGTGGACAAACTAGTACAAGAACCCTAAGCCTGAGTTAGTGGCATGGTTGGGATTTTAATAAAGAAAGGTGACAAGAGAACTATTGGAAGAGGTCAAGGATGATTTAAAAAACCTCATAGAGGTCGTTGGATGTAAAAAAAAAATCAAAAAAATTCCTACATGCCCCAAATTGTTCCTAGACCTCTCAGAATGCTTGTTTTTATTCGATAGGGCATCTTGTTTTGCTCGGTACGGATCACACATGTTACAATGGAACCTAAGATTCTAAGGTAATTTTAATAACATAGTGTACTTGAAGTTTTTGGAATTTTTTGGAGGATTATGAGAGGATCCTCCTACAAAAAATTGATAAAAATGCATGGAATAATAGATTTATAAAATTAGTAGAAGCACTAAAATGATTGTATTGATCACATGCCACTTTAAGGGGTCAACCTCCTTTGAGAAATCTCAATAAAATAAATTAATGGATGCCTTAATTGACCTCAACACTTAATTGTATACTAAGTCTAATCTAAATAACTACTACTTTCCATGAATGTGGGATCAAATAAAATAGTCACAGAACCACTTACAAAGCATATTCATCCATAGAAACTAATATTGTTAAGTTGTGGAGCTAAAAGCTTCACTGATGCAAAATGGAGGAGTTTTCTAAGTGTCATAGTAATCAACATCGATCAAGCCAATCGATGTTAGTCAAGGGTAGACCAAAAGCTACTAAAATCGTTCATGGATCGGCCAACGTCAGTCATCTCCAGACAGACAGGAACCAATGTCGGTCACCTGTGTGGTTCCAAAACTATTAGTTACATGAACAGTTAGTTTAATGAACTAGTTGTTTACATGTAAAGACTAATTTTAGTCTTGAGTCTACGTTTCTAATTATTGTTTGCTTGGGGTTCTATTTAAGAGACCCATGGAGGCTGTATTGTAATCATCATCAAGTAGAAGGATCATCCTTGAAGTAGAAGGATCATCCTTATTGAGGAAGGATCATAAGGACTTGCAAGGACAAGAACAAAGAAGAGATCCTTCCAATTGTAAGATCAGGTTGATCTATAGGTGTGCAAGATCAGGTAAGAGATCTACATGGTAAGTAAGGTCAGTTGATCTGTAGGTGTGTGTGTGTGTAAGGTCAAAGGAGATCTATGGGGTAGCAAGATCAAGGAGATCTGCAACACAATAAAGAGCAAGATTAGGGAGATCTACTTGGAGTACTTTGAGTACTTGGTACTAGCAGTATTGTTACTGACTGGTGGAAACAACAACTCTGTGTTTGAGTTGATTGGTTTGTAATTAAGAGAGAGAAATATTGAGGGAGAATTACTGGTACACCCAAGAGGTGTGGGAAGAGTGTAATTTCTTCATTTTATTTCCTTCTAGAAGAGTATTAATACAAGGTTGTATTGTCTCTCATATTTTGTGTTGTTTCTAAATTCTAGTTATATTTTACTTCTGGTTTAATTCCATGTTTAGTTGCTTATACAAAGGTAATCAATTGTGCTCCTCGATCCTAAAAAAGTGGTATCAGAGCCAGGTGAGGCTATAGAGCCAGGTTCAATTAACAACCGATAGAGCAGGTTAGTGTTTGTTGATTATAGGTCACTCATAAGGGTTTCTATTTGAGTGGGAGTAAAGCAATGGAAAAATAAAGTACACTAAGAATGGAGAAATTCACATGATGAGGTTGAGTACATGAGTATTAGCCCTAATATTACCCAAGCAGTAGGAGTTGTCAGCAAGTTTGTGGCCAATCTGGGAAAGGAGCACTAGAAAGCAATTCAGTGGATTTTCAGGTATCTGAGAGGGACCACCAATAGGGATTCATGCTATACAAGGTTAGGAACTTCTCTACATGGGTATGTAGATTCGGATATGGTAGGTTACTTGGATGATGGGAGAAGCATCATAGGATATGTGGTGGTTGGTCTTCAAGATTGAACTTGAAGAGGGATACAAGCTAGGAAACAAAATTAGATGATGTATAGTTATAGGTACAGGTGTAGCTATTTATCTCCAAGTGGGAGATTGTTAATTTGTGGAGCTAAAAGCTTCACTACTGCAAACATGGAGGAGGTTGTTGAGTGTCATAGTAATTGACGTCAGTCAGGCCAACCGATGTTGATCAAGGGTAGACCGAAAGCTATCGACATCGTTCATGGATGGGCCAACGTCGGTCATCTCCAAACAAGCAGGAATTGACTTCAGTCACTTGTGCAGTTCTAGAACTATTAGTTACATGAACACTTAGTTTAACAAACCAGTTGTTTGCATGTAAAGACTAATTTTAGTCTTGAGTCTGTGTTTCTAATTATTATTTGCTTGGGGTTCTATTTAAGAGACCCATGGGGGCTGTATTGTAATCATCCTCAAGTAGAAGGATCATCTTTGAAGTAGAAGGATCATCCTTATTGAGGAAGGATCATAAGGACTTACAAGGACAAGGACAAGGAAGAGATCCTTCTAATTGTAAGATCAGGTTGATCTGTAGGTGTGCAAGATTAGGTAGGAGATCTACATGGTAAGTAAGGTCAGTTGATCTATAGGTATGTGTGTGTACAAGGTCAAAGGAGATCTATGGGGTAGCAAGATCAAGGAGATCTGCAACACAACAAGGAGCAAAATCAGGTAGATATACTTGGAGTACTTTGAGTACTTGGTACTGGCAGTATTGTTACTGACTGGTGGAAATAACAACTCTATGTTTGAGTTGATTGGTTTGTAATTGAGAGAGAACTCTTGGGGGAGAATTATTGGTATGCCCAAGAGGTGTGAGAAGAGTGTAATTTCTTCTTTGTATTTCTTTCTAGAAGAGTATTAATACAAGGTTGTATTGTCTCTCATATTCTATGTTGTTTCTAAATTCTAGTTATATTTTACTTCTGGTTTAATTCCATGTTTATTTGCTTATACAAAGGTAATCAATTGTGCTCCTCGATCTTGACAAATATACTAACAAAGTAAAGAGAATGGGTAGCATAAGTTCCTAACATCCCCTCCCTCTTAGAAAAAACTTTGTTCTCAAAGATTCATATGTGGGAATTAGTGTTGAATCTAAAATATTGGTTTGCATGTGGCATCCTTTAGTTGCATTTTGTGTCACTAAATTAACACCTCGGTGATGGAGCAGGAATGAAGTTGGTGTGTGCACCTATCTAAGATTGCCTCTAACTCAAGAAGGATGGATCCTTCATTATCAAGTTCTAGTAAAATAATCTACACTCTAATGTTTTTGCCAAGAACTTTCTTCAAATAAGAGACATGAAATACTCGGTGAACTTGGGAAGAAGGTGGGATCTCTAACTTATAAGAAATTGACCCAATTTTTTAGAGAACCTTATAGGGCTTATATAACTTGGGAACCAACTTATGATACCCTTTGAGTTTTAGGGAGGATTACTTGTATGGTTGAAAGTGAATAAAAACCATATCATCAACTTCAAAAGTGCATTCAAAATGGTGATGATCAACCTATTATTTCATTCTATTTTGTGCCATATGAAGATTTCTCGTAGGGTGCTGATGATCTAGTCTTAGTTTGGAGAATTGTGTTGACCACTTGAACTAGTGAACTACTAAGGGTATATGTAAGGATCATTGGTGGTGCTTGACCATAGAATACTTCATGTGGAGTCATTTTATTTGAAGTGTGGTAGGATTTATTATACCACCATTTAATGAGAGGGAGCCACTTTGCCCACTGATGTTGTTTTGAGGTGAAGCAACAGAGGAAATTTTCCAAATCTTTATTGATAATTTCAGTCTGGCCATCCAATTGTGGATAGTACCCAAAAATCATCTTCAATTATGTATAGGTGCATAAAAATAATTCTATCCCAAAATGACTAGTGAAGGTTGCATCATGATCTGATATAATGGATGAAGGAATGCCATGAAGACAAAAAATCTAGTCCAAGAAAATTTGTGCAAATATGGAGGCGGTATAGGGATGGTTGAGGGCACAAAAATGACTATATTTGGAGAGGTGATCAACCAGCAAAAATATCACTATTTTCTCTCTATATTTATGGAGCCCCTTAATAAAATCCATATAAATATCTATCCAAATCTTGGTAGGGATAGGCAAGGGTTTGAGCAAACCAAGAATGAGTGTTGTTTCAACCTTATTGTGTTGGTAGGTATCACATTAAACCACCATCTATTGAATTACATTTTTCATTCCCTTTCAAAAGAATTTTCATCATGCTCATTCATAAGTTTTGAGAAAACCTAAGTGCCCTATGGGTGGAAAAGCCTAGAGTTCATATAATACAACCTATTGAATATATGTGCCCTAGCGAAGTACTAGATGGGCCTTTTATCATAGAGAAGCACCATCCCAAGAATAATGTGCTACAATAGAGGGGTTAATGGCCAAATTTTTAATGATTTGAGATAAGGAGGAGTCAGTGACACATCCCTACTATACAATCTCCAACCAATTTGGAATAAGCATAGAAATGCTAAAGGTAAAGCTTGGTCTAAAAATGTATGAGACAGAGCATCAACTACAATATTGTCCTTACCCTTCTTATAAGTGATCCATACTGTTAAACCATGAGTTTGATAACCAATTTCTAATGTGATGGGGTGGAGACCCTTTTTGCTAAGAAATATTTCAAACTCTGATGATCAGTTTTGATGCAAAAATGATTCCCCAGTAGGTATGGTCACCACTTCTGTACTGCATGAAAAATGGCTGCCATTTCCTTCTCATAAGTAGAGAGTACCAAATTATTTATATCAATGGATTTTTTGGTTAATATAATGGGGCATCCTTCTTAGAAGATAATATCACCAAGGCCATTACCATAAGCATTGCTCTTGATAGTGATGGTCTTGGCAAAATTTGGCATAGCTAGAACAGGTGTAGTACACATAACATGTTTTAATTCTTAAAATGCACACTCAACATCTTGTGTCCATGTAAAAACATATTTTTTCAACATACATATAAATGGAGCTACAATCTTCTCATAATCCTTGATAAACTTATGATAGTATCCAGTCAACTCCAAAAAACCCTAGAGGCTCTTGAGTGTCTAAGGATGAGGCCAATTTTTCATGGTAGCTATTTTTTTAGGATCCACCCAAACCCATTGGGATAAAACAATATTCTTGAGATACTTTACTTAATTCTAGCTAAAAGCACATTTGGACTATTTTTTGCCAAGATGATAATCAGAGAGAAGTTGCAATGTGAGCTCTAGATGTTGGAGATGCTTAGACCATGTTTTACTACAGATGAAGCTATCATCAAAGAAGACCAGATTGAATTTACATAGGTAGGGATAGAATATTTTATTCATCAATACATATAATGTTGAAGGAGTATTAGTGAGGCCAAAGGGCATGACTAGAAACTCATAGTGGCCATCATGTGTGCAAAAATCTATCTTCAAGATATCATCCTCATGAAGTCAGATATGGTGATAGCCAAAGTGGAGATCCAACTTGGATAAAAAATGAGTTCCATGAATCTCATCAATAATAAGGATCAATAAATTATCCTTTATTTTTATGTGATTAAGTGCATGAAAGTCAATGCAAAGATGCCATAATCCATCCTTTTTCTGAACAAGGAGAACTAGAGAAGAATATGGGTTGATACTGGGGTGAATAATGCCTTGCTTCAATTAGTCTTGAATGAGCATATCTATATTGGTCTTTTGATGAAATTGGTAGTGGTAGGGCATAATTTTTGGAGAAACACTTCCAAGATGGATTTGAATATGGTGGCCCTCTAGCTAGGAAGGTGGCAATCCCATTGGTTCAACAAAGACACCTACATAACTATGTAGAATGGTTTGTAGATCAGAAGGAGTAGTGGAGACCATTGATGGTTAAATTTGAATGGAATGGAGCTAGGTAATGATGTCATATTATTTTTTCGTAAGAAGATTTTCCATGTGATGTGAACTTATAATGCTTAAAGACCTCGGTTGTAAGCCTTTCAATGTATGTTTTTGCCCATTGTCTAAAAAATGCACCCAAAGTTTAGTAAAATTACATAAGATGGGTCCAAGTGTGCATAACCATTAGCATCATAAAATAACATCGCATCCACCTAAGGGCAAGGTAAACATGTTAGAGCACAAGGTATAATCTACAATAGAGATACACACATTGTGAATCCTCCCTTTGCAAGATAATGTACCCCCATTGGTAATCATGACTTTAAAGTTAGAGCAAGGATGGATAAAACAATTATCCTATTTTGTGATGTGAGGGTCAATGAAGTTATGAGTGATACCTAAATAAATGAGTATTGTGAGAGGGAGCTTCTTGAAGTAACCCCTAACCCACATGGTTTATGGGGTGGTGATTCCTGCTAGGGCATGGAAAGAGATCTCTAGTTGATCTTCCTAAGAAGTAGGTTCCACAATCATTGGAGCTTCTTCTAAATCATATTCTCTATCCTAAGCATCTTCAAAAAAATTAGTTTTAGGTGGAGAATCCACATCCAGTAGGTATAGCTTTTGCTCTACACATTGATGTCCCTAAGTGAATTTATCATCATAATTATAACATAATCCTTTTTCTCTATGGGCTCGCATCTCTGTTTTAGTCAAATGCTTGATAGGAGTGATTTTAGGGGCTGAAATTATTTGAGTTCATTATGGAATTGTATTTTTAAATGGAGAAAAATTGGATTTGAATTTATATTGAGCTATGATCTTTTCCTCTACCAACTTAGACAACCCTAGGGCTTGCATCATTGTGTTGGGCCATAACATTTTGACCTAAGATCAAATTACATCCTTCAGTCCACTGATAAAGCAACTCTTGAAGAATTCATCAAACAATCCCTCTATGTGATTGGCCAAATTTTCAAATTCTATTTGATATTCTCTCACAGTTCCTATTTGGAAAAGTTTAGTGAGTGCTCTAGTGAAGTCATCAAAAGCACTAGGGCCAAACCATTACAAAATGAGGGTGCAAAAATCGGTCCATATGGGCTCATCATGAGCCTTGGTATACCAACAATACCATTGAAGGGCTTCATGTTCCAAGTGAAAGGATGCAAGGGGGACCTTTTTGGCATCAAAAGTATTATGTAAACTAAAATATTGTCCTACTTGATAGATCTATTCAGTCAGATCTACACCATAGAATTGAGAAAAATTAAGTTTCAACCCATAAAAATTATTGAAATAAGAAAACTTTATGTCTGAAGATGACTCTATATACCATCTATTGTTCATAGGGGTATGTTGAAGATTGAGGCCAAGAAGTTTTTCATCAAGATCTTTGATGTGGGTCTTAAGGGAAACAATTTCATCTTCCATATTTTTTGCTCCTGTGTGGGTTACTACCATGACCAGAATAAGAGATTTTTTTTTGGAATGGGTAGGAAAAATAGAGTTAAGACATGTTTAATAAGGTAATTTTTTAATTTGGGTGAAATCGGAAGGGGTAAAGGGACTTTGACTAATTTTTTTAAATAGTGGGAGTATGATTGATGAAGGTGAAGGTAATTTTAGGAGGGAAAATGGAAATTTTATCAAAGAGGGACAAAGGAACAAAATAGGGAGATGAAAACCATGGAATTTTTTTGAGGCAAATAGACAAAAATAGAAGTTATGCCAAAACTCAAAAAAGGTAAAATTGAGAGTTGTGAGAATTAGGAGTGGAATTAGGATATGGGACCTTAAAGAAGAAAATGTGGAGAATGGAATTTCATGTGTCTAGATAAAGTTTGAGTAACAACGAGGCTATAGATGGAGAGATATTACAAAAAAATAAAAAAATTATTATTTTTTTAATTTTTTGATAGTCTACTAGGATTATGATGAAACTGATATGATAAGTTTGTAGATTTTATATGTCAGGTTTCTAATATGCTTCTGGTAATATGTTAAAAATGGTATGGCACATCTTTTGATACTCTACTAAAGAACTGCTACTTTAGTTTTTTGATACTCTACAGGTAATATTTTGAAATTGATAGATATGGGCCCCAAGTTTCAATGGTTGCCTAAGGGTTTAATGATATCACTCTAGCCACCAATGCTATCTAAATGAGTATCACTCTTTAGAAATATTCTAACCATAGATTTAGATCTAAGCGACAGCTCTTGGTTTTCCTCATGGATGAGAACTACTCAATTGAGAAGGTGCCATTGTGAATTTCACTGGCAAATCCTCACAATGGGACAACTACTTTGGGGTTCCCATGGTACTCCTCATAATGAGTTTTAAGGATTTCACCCAAGCACTTCTCATAGTTATGGTTAGGTTTTTACCCTGACTCGAAATAGATTATTATGTTATATAAAAATACCTAAATAAATTATGAAATAGAATAGAGTTATGTCTAAAAAATTAATTAAATTAATTATGTAGTATAAAAAATTTAAGACTTTTTGAAGGAAAAAAATTTGGTCTTGGAAAGTGATCCGATACTAGATGAAAGGATCCTCCTACAAAAAATTGATAAAAATGCATGAAATAACATATTTATAAAATTAGCAAAAGCATTGAAATTATTATATTAATTGTAGTCGACTTCGAGGGGGAAACCTCCTTTGATCAATCTCAATATAATAAATTTATGGATGCCTTTATTGGCCTCAACACTCACTTATATACTAAGTCTAACCTAAGAAACTACTACTTCCCATGAATGTGGGATCAAACAAAATACCCATGGGATGATTTACAAAGCATATGAATCCATAGCAACTAATATACTAATAAAGTAAAGAAAAGGGGTAACACAGGTTCCTAATAGATTTAGACATCCACCTTTATGAACTATCATTAAGAGTTC
The DNA here is from genome assembly GCA_037957365.1 of Torreya grandis. Lineage (NCBI taxonomy): Eukaryota > Viridiplantae > Streptophyta > Pinopsida > Cupressales > Taxaceae > Torreya > Torreya grandis. The sequence continues at coordinate 3,281,166 of JARHVA010001026.1, forward strand.
AAACCACTTTTAGGCTACCTAGGAAGGCCATAAGGACTTGATGAGATAGAAATTCAATTCTATACCTCCATATGGATGAGATGTACTTATAAACCACCCATATAATGTTCAAGACTCAAATGAGCATCCTCCCATGCTAATGGTTAGTATGATACTATACAAAACTATACAGATTAGGGATAAAAACAATATTTTTTTCTATTTTATAGGTCTATATAGTGATTCAAAACTTCAAATGTGGCATGGAGATAGGGGAGGATGTTTTCTAATTGAATTAAACACTTATTTAGGGTTTGTCATGTGACGAGAGATTGTAGAATCATTTTTCATGCTCTTGGCAGGGAAGCCTAATTGAGGCCTAGTTAAGAGAGAGAGAAAAGATAGAAAAGGACATCTCAACTCATTCTCAAAGTATGAAATTAAACCTAGAGTTGTAAATCCATACTGGGTACTAGAATATACTCATATATTCTCAATGTATTCTATAAGTTTTTACACACAAGGAGGTTTGTACTAAAAAAGGCTACAAGGAATGAGGTCTAATTGAGGCTTTTGGTAGATAACAACTTATTAGGTCTAGTTTGAGACCTAAAAATGGATTTTTTAAAGTAGAATATGGTATTAATAGGCCATACATGCATTTTTTATGAGCTAAAGTAATTGAAACCAAGTTTTGACACTTGTGTGAAAAATAACCCTATGAAGATGAAGAGCCTTCTAGACACCTTGCACGAGAAAGAGGTGATGTGTGAAGGAAAACCTATTTGGGTCAGTTGGATGTGTCAATATTAGATAAAAATAGTAGTAAAAATTAATCTAATAATAAATAAGGCCACTTTTCCTTCAACATGTCAAGAAGAAAAGAAGTTTCAAGAAGCTAGTCAAGGTGTAAAGTAACCATTTCAACTGCCATGCCACTTGGAAAGTCAAAGCATATGAAGAGGAGATACACATGGCATCCTATACATATTGAGGTAGTTCCCAACTCCTCTTATTTTTTAAACTCACATGACACTTATCTAATCTCTCTCTCCTACACTCTTCTTCTCTTCTCTCTCACATTCTCTATATATTGAGCCACTTAGGATTTGAATGTATCCTCCATCTTAGTATGGTGAAGCCCTAATCATTTTCAGACTATAAGAAATAAATAATGATCTATTTTACCTTTTATATTAGTTATTATCAATGTGTATATTAAGTTAGTTTATCTTTCTAAGTGATAGTTTATCTTCTTTACCATGTTGCCATTGTTTGCATCATATTCAACTTTAAAAGTCTATTTTTCATCTATCAAAGTGTTTTAATGAATATTTCATGAGTTTAGTGAGTCATATAGCCAATAATGTCAATTCACAACCTTGGGTTAGTCCTCTTAGCTTATGTTAGATTCACAAAACTCCATGAGAAATACTAATGCAGGGGGTAGATTTGTATTAGTGTATGTGCAAATTATGCTTGTGTTTGAAGTGTACTTACAATCGATTGGTAGTGGTCAAGTTAAAATTTCAGCATCACCTTGTTAGGATAGATTTAATTTATGTTATCTCTCTCCCTTTTTGTCCAAATGAGTAAGTAGTTTAGGTGATGAGCTTCAATATACAAACCAAGGGAGCTAATCCATAAACCTAGAGGTTTACCTCTACTATAAACAACCCACAAGCCTAGAGGTAATCCAATATTTCACTTAATTTGGAAGAGGCTTGAAAAACCTCTCCAAGGGTAAAAAATTGAGTGACAACAAGGATTTTTAGAGGCCATTTAAATTGTGTGATCAATGATATTTATTTGATATTTCTCCATTAATGGACCCACAAATACAACTTTATTTGCATCATAATCAAATTGTATATGGACAATTCAACTGGTTAAAGATATTTTCATCATATTCAAATGGAAGATCATTGAATGTATTTTGATCAATATTAACATATGAATAAAACTTGTCATGTTCTACTTTATATTTAAGTTCCTTATATACTTTCTCTCTATTGACATTAAATTTACAATTTATTATGTATTGATCCCTTGGTCAAATTATAATCATCAACAAATATTTTATTTGATGTTGCAAAACCTTAGTAATTTATTTTACTTATTATGAAAAACTTATTTTATGTCATTTATTTTTATAGTGACCTCTAGTTACATGTGTGACTTGTAGGAATGGGTTGACATGGGCTATTAACATTTCCTCAACCTGTGTTAAGTTTATAAGTTCTAGTGCTTGTGGTCCAGGATCCATATTATTTGATGATGAAAATTGATGATGACCTTTCTCTTGTCAACATATATTTTATATAGGGTCTTTAAGTGTTTGAGAAACATTTATTCCAAAATAACTTTCTTGACAAATATAACACATGATTGGTGAAGCAATATTATCTAAACCATGTTAAAAAATCATTTAAAATATATTCAAATCTCTCCCAAGCATTCCATTGGGGTTAGTTATATTTTGTTCTCTTTAAATTTTAAAATCTTGCATTTTCCTTCTTATTTTAGGTTGGAATATTGACTCATTCTAAATAATTATTTTGCATTCATCTTATTCTTCTATTTTTTGACCTATCCTTCTCTTGTATATAATTATTTTTCACATTATTTACAAAATCAACATACATTGTATCTTGAGGTGAATTATATAGTATTCAAAGACATGATCTATTGATATTGAGTTTTATTCTTCAAATTTCATGTCAACATCAACACTCACTCAATGCCTTTGAGATGCTTCACGATGAAGTTTTTGTCTATGGTTTTTTTACCTCTATCAATTGATCTGAATGCACCTATCTTTCTAATCTTGTTCTTAACATTTATTTTTCATCTTGTGACATTTATTCATGAATTATTTTCATCTTATCGACATGTTTTCTCTTTTCATATTCCAATTCTTCAGCTATAAATTTAGCCCTACATTCTATAAATATTTATCCATCAATATTATTTCAATGATTTCTTTATTCTTCTATTTTTGCATCTATCATTTGTTCTTGTCTTCATCTATGATATTGTCTTTGATGTTATCTTAATTTATCTTCATTTTAAAAATTTAATGTACACAAAACTAAGAAATATCAATCTCAATAAAATACAAAAAATTTAACTTAATGTACATAAAAACATTTAACTCTTAAAAAAAAACACTTAATATCTTAATATATTTTTCTAAAACATCATGTTATAAAATATTAATATTAGCAATATTTATAAGTGTTAAAATGTTTTAATTAAGTTTGAATACATAAAAATAAATAATTTAAAAACCTTCTATAATAAATTAATCTTTCGATATAATTTTAAAACCTTATTTAATAAATCAATATTTTTTACCATGGTTAAAATTAATAAGCTTTATTCAAATGATTTCTCTTTATTGTATATTTTTTATGTTATCATATGTATTGAATTTTTTATATAGTCTTTTCTATTGCTACACACATGTTATCTTATGCATTATATTTTATCTCAAAATTTCTAACCTTTGAAAAATAAATGTTAGAATATTTCACTTTTTCTAACTTAATATATAGAAAACTAAGAAATATCAATCCTAATAAAATACACATCACTTAATTGAATGTACAGGGAAAATTTATACCCTTTAAAAATAAATAAATAACATTATATATCTTTTTCTAAAACATCATTTCTACTGTTAGTGTTAATTAATAAAATTTCCAACTTTATATGGATTCTATTTACCAAATAATTATATGCACAAATAAAATCTCAAGGAATAATTAATTACTTAGGGTGCATTGGATATTGTTGATGATGAAAATTGTGCTTGATCTTAATCAATCAACAATGGAAAGTTTCAATCTATGGGACAATGCGGCTTGAAACAACATCTAGATTTTAGAGAAGCTGGTCTCTTCTTTTGTGTCAAGTGTTGGGGGAAAAGGGATAGAAGATTAAACAAAAATGCAAATGCAGGATTGAAACCTAACTATGGTGATGCACCTGAGTGTAATCCCAATTCTGACCTAAGCATATTGAAACTATTATAGGATTCAATTACATTTAAGAACAGACAAGTGCATGATCAATGTAAAAGATTGAAATAACAGAAACAAAGGCTCACAACAGGGGATTCTTTTGCTGAGATACAGAGAATGTCAACAAAGGCATAGTGTTCAATCTTTTGAATAAAATCTTCCAATCACATAAGAGGTGCATAATTCACGTAAAATTTTGTAAACCTTCCAACTCAAGAAAATGAGACAAAAGCAAATGACATTCCTAATCACAACTCCAAAAAATTTGCAGTATAGACTACTTTGCAAATGACACAGATAACACCAACCAAGGCATGGAGTTCAAATATTATTAATTCATTTATCCACATAAAAGGCACAAAAACATGCATAGTTACATCAACTTTACAAGTCAATAAAATTGAGACAAGAGCAAATGACATTACTGGTTAAAAACTCTAGAAAGTCTAAAACTATAGAATTCCCCCTCCCCTCTTTTACAATTCTTCTTCTTTTATAGCCTCAGATCTCTCACCATTTTACTTCTTTCCCATGCAATTATACTCCATCCTTAACTCACAGGGGACAAACATACGGTGCTTTCAATGCCTTGGATGCATCCTGGTCTTATCAAGAACTACCTTGACTGTGGCATGGCGATTCATGTCTAGTACCTCCTTTCGCACTTGAATTTATCATTCCATCATCTGTTTAACCACTTAACTATCCATTCTACCTCCAATTATAGGGGACAAATAGATGGCCCTTTTAACGTTTACAAGCCCCCAAAAATCTACCTGGTGAGCTGTTCCATCTACCAAAAATAACTCCCACTGAGTTTCCCTCCATCTTGCTTTGTGGCAATAGATACACAAAACACTCTATTCTGTTGAAATGGAAGAGGACACTTGGTCAGTATCCAAAAATTCTCCTTATTTCTTAAAAGGCACTAGAGAATGATGCTTGGTGCTTTTCAATTTCTCTAGATTCTACTTAGGAATGCTCTACCTTTGACACCTATCATAATCTGCTTCCTCGATACTTAATAGTTTTAACAAAATAAAAGTCACCGCGTTCCTTGCCCAAGCAACTTTTAAAAGGGGAAGGATGCACATGGTAGTCTTTACATGTTAATACTTGGTGCTATGAAGGTCTTTGAAATAACACCTAGGACCCACCACAATCTTTATTTGGCAATGAAGCTTGAAGATGGTCTCTTAGAATTTGACACATGGTGGCCTCCGCTATTCTTAAGAAGATACATGGCATCTTTCACTTCTCCTTCGAGGGGTATGTGGCATCTTCCACTATTTCTGGAGATTGAGTAGAAAGGGGCTCGGAGTGTGACACCTGGCAGCCTCCACTACTCTTTGATACTTAGACAAAATGGAATGATGCCTTTCTTTATTGAACCAAAGCATTGAACCCATGCGTTAAACCAAAGTCTCTCAGAAGCTAACACGTGGTGACTTCTGCCTTCCTCTAAAAAAGGTAGTTCAGGGCCTTTTGTGACTACCACCTATCACTTTCTATTGCACTTTGACACTTAGAAGGAAAATGAACCCGCACTCTACTCCAAATATACCACTACAACCAAGGTATACATGAACCAAATTGTAGTGCTCGACTGAAAATTTGAATGCAACGTAGAGTAAAAATTTACTCTATAGTTACTGGTGACCCTCAGGACTTTTGAGCCTACTCAAAAAGAAAACTCCATCTCCTACTAGATCAAAATTCTAAAAATTATAGCTTCAAAAGAGCCGTCGACATATGTTTAAAACACTTATTTAAAAGAAAAGTGGGAAAACAATAGAAAAATAATGCAAGAAAGGGAAATTATTTAAATATAATACATGAGAGACCCAGTCAATTGAAATGTTTCAAATAGATTCTATTTATAGGAATTTCTTCAGGTTCTCCTTCCATCAACTCTAGCTCAAAAGAATTATTTTACTTACACATGTGAATTCTATACAGGCCAGTCCATAGTGCTTTAAATTTGGTATGCTGACTTGGCTTGGTGGCCCTTGCATCCCATTTCAAAACAATTGAGCCCACTTCAAAATTAGGATTCAAAGTCCTTTTATCAAAATAGTCCGTAATCATTCCCTGATGCTTGATCAATGAATCATGGGCTATATCCCTCTTTTCCTGAACTTTCAAAAGTTCTATGAGTATGACTTGCATAGGGCCATTTTCTTCAATCTTAATTTGTTTGATTAGTTGGAGAGTAGGAATTTCCAAGCTTAGGGGAATCACGTCAGACTTTCCATATACCAATTCATATGGAGACATTTTGATCACTTGCTTGGATATGATTCTATCAGCCCATAGTGCTAAATTAAGCACTTTATGCCACTCTTTGTGATGATCAACCCCTACTCTTTTGATGAGTCTTATCAGGTTCTTGTTGGTTGATTCTGCCAGACCATTACCTTGAGGGTAATAGTTAGATGAATTTTTTAGATAGATTCCATGTCTCAAGGCAAAGTCAGATACTTTAGACCCCAACAATGATTTAGCATTATCTAAAATGATGGTGTGAGGAGCCCCAAAGTGAGTAGTGATACCCTCTAGAAAATCTAGGATCACATTCTCTGTTGCTTCTTTAAGTGAGACTGCCTCAATCCATCTGGTGAAATAGTCTGTGGTAGTTAATATCTATTTGTGACCCATACTAGACACTGTATATATCATTCTAATGAAGTCAAGACCCAATTGAGCAAAAGGTTCATCCATAATTATAGGACTAAGGGGCATGGCTGCATTCCTCCTCATCCCCATATAATACTAGTAGGATTGACATTTTCTAACTAGATGATAACAATCTCCAAATAAAGTAGGCCAAAAATATCCTACCTCACTTATCTTTATAGCTGTGGTCTTTGCAAAAAAATGCCCCCTGATATTCCATGATGCATTTCATGTAGTATCCTCTTAGCTTTAGCCTATTCTACACATCTTAACAATTTTCCATCAGAATTTATTTTGAAAAGGACTTGTTCAATTAAAACAAAATGAACTCCTTGTATCCTATAATATCTCCTCTTGTTTCAAGGGAGTTCTCTCAAATAAGCCCCATTTTTCATAAATTGAATCTTGATTGTGACCCAAGATTCCTGATCAACCTCTTATAATTTTAGCACTGTTTTCGTCTCTCCTTCTGAATCTGCTTCCTTAGGTAACATCTTTTCAAGCTCTTGGGTTATATATTAGCATAGCCCCTACCTCTGACTAGCTTGGTGGGTCTGACCTCTACATCATATTCAAGGATCTTAATGATCCAATTAGCTCTTTTCTCAGTAATTTCCCCCTCCATGATGTATTCCCTGACACTTGGGTGAGCTACAAATATCAAAATTTTATTCCTTGATATCAGATGCTTGAATTTCTTGAGGGCTTTTACCATGGCATAGGCTTGTCTTTCCACAAAATTGTACCTAGTCTCCTACTCTCTGAGAGTTCTTGAGAAAAAAGGCTATTGGGTGTTCCCCCTCTAGCTTGTCATTCTTTTGAGTCAAGACAGTAGCAATACTTGACTCTCCTCCATAGACATACATTACGAAGGGCTTGGAAAAATTTGGGTTCTTGAGCACTGGGGCTACTAAGATAGCCTTCTTTACCTCTTCAAATGCTTACTTCCCTTTTATAGTCCATTTAAAGACCAGGTTTTTCTTTAGAAAGAGTGTCATTGGTCTAACCAAGCTTGCAAAATTAGATATGAATTTACTGACAAAATTGATCTTCCCTAAAAAGGACTAAACTGCCTTTTTATTTACTAAAAGAGGTAGGTCCATTATAGCTATGATTCTCTCAGGATCTATATAAACCCTTTCCTTAGATACTATGTGCCCCAATAGTTTACCTTGAGGTACAACAAAAATGCATTTCTTTGGATTCAATGATATCCTAAAATCTTGACATATCTTGAAGTCAGATTCCAAATGATCAAAATGATCATCAACATTTTTTGAGAAAACAGTGAGGTCATCCAAATAGACTAGGATGACCTTATTTATAATTTCACCAAAGGCTATATCCATAGCTCATTGAAAGGTGGCTCCTGCATTTGATAAGCTAAATGGCATCTTCACGTAGGTAAATGTTCCCCATTTGGTATTGAAAGTAGTTTTGTACTGGTCTTCCTCAGCTAGCCAAATCTAGTTGTATCCAAAGAAACCATCAAGTAAAGAAAACCTCTCTGATCTAGCCATAGTTTGTATAATTTGTTCCATGGAGGGTAAGGGATAGTCATCTTTCAGAGATGCTCTATTTAGATCTCTAAAATCTACACACAGTCTTACATCCCTATTCTTTTTCCTAACTGGGACTAGATTTGATACCCAGGTTGAGTGTTTGATTGGAAATATTATTTTGGAATCTAGAAGTTTTTACAACTCATCTAACATTAGAGGCTCGATCCTTTGATTTTCTAGCCTCTATTTCTATTTGATGGGCTTGGATCCTTTAGTCAACTCTATTGTGTGCTAGATAATGTCTCTATTATATCCATGAAGGTCTTCATAGCTCCAAGTTATGACTCTATCATATCTCTGGCATAATTTGATTAGTCTTTCCTTCTCTTCTTGAGTTGTAAAATTCTCAACTTTTAGTCTTGTCCCATCACTCACCTCTATTTCAAAATAGTATGCTTTATCTACCTAGAACCTTTTCTTTTCCAAGCTTACATCCTCTGGGTTAAACAAGTTTTCTAAGGTGATCAATCCCTTGGGGATCTTATTAGTCCTTAATTGGATAAGCTGATCACCATATGCCTCTTCAGTTTTAGTTTTTAACTGATCAACAAACTCATTTTATTGTTGTAAGAAAGAGACTACCTAAGCATCATTTTCAAACACTTGCCAATTTTCATCATTCTCTAGGATGGTCGGCCTCACTATAACTTTTACTGACTCATTGTTAACCAATAGGCCAGTTGCTAGGTTAAACTGTGAGCCAATCTGATCCATCTTATCAGCCTCAGAGTTTTGACTTCTAGGGATTATCTCAATATTGAAATCTTCAAAATCTTCTATCAAATCCCAAATCCTATGTTTGTAGGATCTCATTCTCACATTTTTAGATGTTGCCTTTTCTTGTATTTGCTTTACTACTAATTCTAAATCTCTTTTTACTTTTAGGTTCTTTATTCCCTTTTTCTTGGCTAACAAGAGCCCATGTACTAAATATTAATACTCTACATCATTATTAGTGCAGGCAAATTAGAATTGGATAGCCCTTAAATTTTTATCACCATTTGGAGCAGTAAGACAAATTCCTGCTCTAGCACCATGTCTACTTCTAGTTCCATCAAAATTTAAGGTCAAAATATCTGAATCTTGAGAAGTAGGTGCCTCTTGTCTTATAACATTTAGGATTACCTGATCCTCATCAAAAATGACATATGTGCCCAAACTAGTAGAGTCATAGTTCCCATATGGGTTGCTATGCATCATAGCCAACAACTGGTTGTTTCCTTCTTCTTGATCATGCTCAGTCCAGTATCCTAGTTCTTTGACAAATTTTATTTCTTCTTTATTTATCATGGCATGATCTACTTCTAATCTTGTTGTTGGTTTATTGGTGATATGGTCCTTGGATAGTGGTTTAGATAGAATTTTCATTTTTGAACCGTATCAAGTTCTCAGGATGAGGTGAGACCAGTCAAGAGACATATATCATCCTATTTTTGCTGTAAAGTCTCTGGATAAACATAAACCAAAGACAAGAGGGATATCTATGAAAACTATATCTTGGTTGACCACTATGTTGGGACATGTATATAACTGCAAGGGGAGTTGTTTAATTCTCCCTATGGTTTGGACTATTTTGCCATCTAGCTGCATAACTCCCTTTACAAGAGGTTCAAATTTTATTTTCAAAGCATCAGCTATTTGCTTGGGCATCACAATTATACTAGTTCCTAAATCTATCAATGCATTATGTAGGATTTTCTTTCCAACTATCAGAGTCAAATAGAAAGGCTTTGGCTTGGATTTACTTACTTGTGTTGCATTGTTCATGAAGGCTGTTGTCATTAGAGGAACTGTATCTTTGAGATTTTCCTTTCCAGCAGGTCCTTCCTTGGTAACATCACCTTCGAGCACTGCTTGCCCTTGTAGAGCTTCTTGTAGTAGTGTCTTTTGTTTAGGAATAGTCAAAATATCCCATATTGATACTTGTGTTGGGGTCCTCTTTAATTGGTCTACTACATTGATCGGTCCCAAGGACTGAGTTTTTTGGTAATAGGGATACCTCATTTTTTCTTGAATCTGGGTAGGAATTTCTTGATCTCGTATTGGCTAAGGCACTTCTTATCTAACAACATCACTCCTTTGCCCCTGAGATGGAAGATTATTCTTGACTTGACCACTTACAATATCGAGCTGCTCCACCATCCTCTACTTTGATTTGGTGTAATAATCAGATTGCACTACTGGCCTTTAGGAGGTAGATGCTTCGTTTAATAAAATTGCTTATTCATCCTCAACCCATGAGAACAAAGCATGTTTCAGGGCTATTTCTTCCTCTTGTTGTAAGGGCATTCCTTGCATTTGAGCTACTAGAATTAAATTCTGCATGCCAAGAGACTGGTAGGCTTGATTGTTACTTGTACTAGCAAACTGACCATCCATTCTTCTTTGCTCAGCCACCCTTTGTTATAGATTATCCCTAAGACAATCTCTGGGTGTGTGAGCATCGTTGCAAGGGAAACATCAAGCATTAGTATCATCCACATAATTATATTGACTTGGAACCATCTCCCTATTTGAGTTGGGAGGAATGGTCTGTGAGGGGGTGGGAACTGCAACTAATTGATTTGTTGGTTGATGGTTAGTTTGTCTTGGAGGGCCTTGATATTGGTTTGGTTTGGATGAAAAATTGTTTCCTTGATAGCCTTGATAAGGGGGCTTAGGGAAAGTATTCCACTACCTCTTTATATTAATCAGCTCATTGGAAAACATCCTCAGGATATTCTTGATATCATCCATCTCAGATGACTGAGCAGGGATCGGTTGCTTCACAGATGATGGAGGGTAATTATACATAGACACAGGCAGACTTACAACTTTAGTAACCTCTTGAGCTAAGGGCAAGGAAATTTCTAGGAACATAAGCATGGGGGGCCTTGGAGGTAACTTTCTAGCATCTATTAAATGATTTTCAGCTTTGACCACATAGTCATAAGCCACTGGCAAAGTGTGTCCTCCCAATGACTGAATCATAATAGATATATCTAAATTTAGAGCCTTGAGATAGAACTCTATGGCCATACCAGGTGGTGGTTTAGCTGTAGTAGGGATTCTGTCCCAAATTTTCTAGAATCTAGTGTTGAAATCAGTCATGTCTTCCTGTGGTCCTCTTTGAATAGTGATTAATTATTGTAACAAAGAAGACTTGTCACTCTTCTTTGCAAATATTTTAAAGAACTTATCTCTAATTTGGTCCCATGTAGATATGGTATTTGGGGTCAAAGACCAATACCATTCTAAAGCCTTCCCTTTGAATGAGGATGCTAACAACCTTATGGCCACATTTTGCTGTGTGATAACATGTATGGCATAGACATCTGATACATCTTGAAGATGTTCCACAGGTGTTTTTGAGTCTTGCCCACTGAATTTGGGTAGAGCTTTTAGATCATTTATTGGGATAGGATCTCAAATAGCTGGTGGTGTTGGAAGGATTAAGGGGCTACCAGTGTTTTAGCTTGCATAATTTCTTGGGGGTATAGGGGCTCCCACGTTTGGTACTGGTACAAACTGGTTAGCTCTTCTTCTTGGACTAATTACTAGAGGTGGCAAAAGAATACCTAGATTTGTAGAAAATTGTGATCTGGTGACTAGTCCATAGCTCTGACTCCTTGTAGCTCTCTGGTTCATGTGGTCTTAAAAGAAACTTCAAGACTGGTCCCACCGGGTGTGCCAAAAATTATTGATGATGAAAATTTCACTTGATCTTAATCAATCAACAATGGGAAGTTTTAAGCTGTGAGACAATGCGGCTTGAAACAACCTCCAAATTTTAGAGAAGTTGGTCTCTTCTTTTGTGTCAAGTGTTGGGGGAAAAGGGATAGAAGATTAAACAAAAACACAAATGTAGGAATGAAACCTAACTATGGCGATGCACCTAAGTGTAATCCTAATCCTAACCTGAGCATAGTGAAACTATTATAGAATTCACTTACATTTAAGAGCAGACAAGTGCATGATCAATGTAAAAGATTGAAATAACAAAAATAGAGGCTCACAATTGGGGATTCTTTTGCTGAGATACAGAGAATGTCAACAAAGGCATAGTGTTCAATCTTCTGAATAGAATCTTCCAATCACATAAGAGGCACATAAGTCACGTATAGTTATGTAAACCTTCCAACTCAAGAAAATGAGACAAAAGAAAATGACATTCCTAATCACAACTCCCAAAAATCTGCAGTATAGACTACTTTGTAAATGACACAGATAACACCAACCAAGGCATGGAGTTCAAATCTTCTTAATTCATTCAGCCACATAAAAGGCACAAAAACATGCATAGTTACATCAACTTTACAAGTCAATAAAATTGAGACAAGAGCAAATGATATTACTAGTCAAAAAGTCTAGAAAGTCTAAAACTATAGAATTCCCCCTCCCCTCTTTTACAATTCTTCTTCTTTTATAGCCTCAGATCTCTCACCATTTTCTTCTTTCCCACACAATTCTACTCCATCTTTAACTCACAGGGGACAAATAGATGACACTTTTAATTCCTTGGATGCAGCTTGGTCTTATCAAGAACTGCCCTGACTACGACATGGCGATTCATGTCTAGTACCTCCTTCCATGCCTAAATTTCTCATTCCATCATTTGCTTAGCTGCTTAACTGTCCATTCTACCTCCATTTATAGGGGACAAATAGATAGCCCTTTTAATGTTTGCAGGCCCCCAAAAATCTACCCGATGAACTATTCCATCTACCAAAAATAACTCCCACTGAGTTTCCCTCCATCTCGCTTTGCGATAATAGATACATGGAACACTCTTTTCTATTGAAATAGAAGAGGACACTTGGTCAGTATCCAAAAATTCTCCTTATTGCTTAGAAGGCACTGAAAAATGACACTTGGCACTTTTTGTTTTCTCTATATTCTACTTAGGAATGCTTCGCCTTTAACACTTGTTGCAATCTGCTTCCTCGATACTTAGCAGTTTTAACAAAATAAAACTCACCGCATTCCTTGCCTAAGCAACTTTTAAAATGGGAAGGATGCACATTGCAGTCTTCACATGTTGACACTTGGTGTTGTGAAGATCTTTGAAATAACACCTAAGACCCACCATAATCTTTACTTGGCAATGAAGCTTGAAGATGGTCTCTCAGAATTTGACACGTGGCAGCCTTTCCTATTCTTAGGAAGATACATGGCATCTTCTGCTTCTCCTTTGAGGGGTATGTGACGTCTTCCACTATTTCCAGGGATTGAGTAGAAAGGGGCTCAGAGAGTAACGCCTGACAACTTCCGCTGCTCTTCGATACTTAAACAAAATGGAATGATGCCTTTTTGCATTAAACCAAAGCATTGAACCCATGAATTAAACCAAAGTCTCTTGGATACTGACACGTGGTGACTTCCACCTTCCTCTAAAAAAGGTATTTTAAGGCCTTTTGCGACTACCACCTGGCACTTTTCACTGCACTTTGACATTAGAAAATGAACTCGTACTCTACTCCAAATCTGCTGCTACGACCAAGGTATGTGGGAACCAAAACTATAGTGCTTGATTGAAAATTTGAATGTAGCGTAGAGTACAAATTTACTCTACATATATCAATATTTAATTAAAGTGTATGGTAAATAATGGATTGAATTGTATTGGTAAATATAATGAAACATTGGCAAACATTTAACATTAGTAATTCCATTATTCCAAATAATTTAGGCATATTCAAAAAGTGGGCAATTTAAAAATAATTTATTGTGAATACCTTAAAATAATTTACAATGAACACTTAAAACATATTTTACACATGGATATGATTTTAATTTAATACAAGTACTTAAAAGTCATTTACTATGAATACCTAAAAATAATTTACCACAAATACTAAAATATAATTTATAGTGCATACCTATTCTACAATTAATTTAGAATGAATACCTATTAAAAAAATTTCATAACAAATAACAAAACATATTGATTTAATTTTTTTTGAGATAATCAATTCTTATTTTTCTTATTTGCACCTTTTCTTCAGAATTACTTCTTTTCAATTTTGAATTTTATGTTTTTTTATTCTATTTATTATTTATATATAAGTATCCACCATTTTTAAATAATGTGTCAGTCACTACAGATATTATTTTATAATTATATATCACTTCAATCTTATTAGAGTTTAATCCTAGTCCAGATAATGCAAATGCAATGATTGAATGATCACATAAGACAAAGATGGTAAAAACCACAATGAATCTTAAGCAAGATGAAATCACAAAACAATAATATTACACAAGACAAGAGATATGAGAAAAACCCAAAATTTCATTAATTCACACAAGAGTAATAACTCTCACACCTCACCAAATACAAAGGAGAACATGACATTAAATAGGTTGAGAAGAGATATGAAGACACATCCATTTGGTAATGTGAACATAGGTTAGTTGCCAAATTAATAGTAAATCCATGTGTTAGAGATAATTCAACATTGGTTGGTGAATGACAAAGCATCTTTACCAACTAATTTGGTCATAATTTACACATGTGGGTGTGAAACTAAATGATCTCATAAATCACCTTAAATAACCAAATATCCACCTAAGCACAATGAATAATACAAGTGTATTAAAAACCTAAGGTGAAAAATCTACACTAACACCCCCCTTAAATGTAGATTAGGTGGGTAGTAGAATTGGGTCCCAATAATGAGGCTTGATCAGGTACCCAAGTAAAAAGTAAGCTATCACAAAGTGGAGAAATAGGAGAAAACCTAGTGGGAAAAAAATCCCCCCCAAATGAGAGACATAGAAGTGAAAAGGCTAGAAGGCCCCCCTTGAAGATGATATTTCTGCTGATGTAGACTACACCCTAAGAAGAGCTTGTAGATGAATAAACTTGCTCTAGGTGAAGGGTTTGGTAAATATATCTATAACCTACTCTAAATATTGGTAAAAACTCAAATCAATGAATTGAACATGAATAAGCTCTAGGATAAAATGCCTGCAAATATTAATTTGTTTAGTCTACTAGTGTTGAACTAAATTTTTGCATATTTGTATAATACTCTGGTTATCACAATAGATGATTGTGGGTTGTGTGATAGGAATGATGAACTTAGATAGAATTATTTGAAGCCAAATAGCCTCAGTATCTACATTAACAACTCTCCTATACTCTACCTCTATGGATGATATAACAATAGCATTTTTATTTTTGATAGACCAACTAATAAGACCAAAATCTAAGGAAAAATTTTAACCTCAAGTGGACTTATGATTCTTAGTATTGCTATCCCAATCATAATCTATAAAACCAATCAAGTCAACCTTTGTACCAAATCTATATTGAATATTAAATGTATAAGAACCCTAGATGTAGTCCAACATCCTCTTATCTACTTTCCAATATATCTCATGGGGATCCTACATGAATCTAGAGACAAGTCCCACTACATATGAAATGTTAGGCTTAGTATGAGTTTGAAATATGAGGCTACCAACAAACTGTCAATCCTAAGTGGCATCTACTAAAGGTTTAGAATAGTCAGCCTCCAGCTTGACTCCTAATAGAAAGGGAGACAGAGATGGCTTATAATCATCCATGTGAAATTGAGCTAAAATATTAAGATTATACTTAGGTTGTGTACGTGAAATCCATGAATCAGACTGTAAATCTTGATGCTAAATAATAAGTGTAGAAGACCCAAGTCTATCATGTCAAATCTATCTTATAGAGCTATTTTCACAAGATATAGATATCGAGTGGCATCAACCAAAGGTGTAGAATAGTCAGCTTCAATCTTGAATCCTAATAGAAAGGGATTCAGAGATGGATTACAATCAACTATATAAAAATGAGCCAAAATATCAAGAGCATATTTGGGTTATGCAAGTGAAATACATGAATCAGACTAGGAAATCTTGATGCCAAGGAAGTAGTTTAGAAGAACCAAGTTTGTCATGTCAAATATATCTTATAGAGATATTTTCACCATTGCAATAGATGATGAGGAAATCTTGGTGATCAAAAGATCATAAACATAAAGGAACAATATCAATTAAAAACATCCTTCCATAAAAATTATACATTTGGGTCTGAATGACACCAAGTAAAACCTGAAGTAAGGAGAAAGGAATCCATCTTGGTGTACCAATCTCGAAAGGCATGTTTAAGGCCATAGATGGATTTCCTAAGTCTATAAACTAAGGATGAATCTTGAACAAACTTAGGTGGTTTTTACATGTAGATATCCTCCTCAAGGTCTCTATGAATAAAGGCACTCTTCACATCTATATGGTACACATCCCAACCATGTGTTATAGCTATAGCTAGTGTGAGTCAGATCAAAGTCATCTTTGTAATTGGTGTAAGTGTTTCTAAGTAGTTAATATTGAATATCTATGAAAAACCCTTGGAGTCCAATCACACCTTGTAATTATTGATCAACCCATCTACTGCAAACTTGGTTTGATATATCCACCTACATTGAATCATCTTCTTTCTCTTAGGAAGTGAAGTCAAAACCCAAGAATGATTTTTGATCAAGGAATAATATTCTTCTTACATAGTACTATCCCACTTAGGTATGACGAAAACCTCTCAGAATGTATATGGATATAAAAATAAATCAAATAAGGCATGTAGAACACTGATAATCTACTTAAGTATGTTTGTCATCTGTTGGATCCCTTGCCCAAGTGCCTACACTCTGAAGTGTTTGCCTTGTCCAAAGAGGCCCAAAAGTGGGTAAGTTAGGTGCTGACTCCTCATCCTATAAATTATGACTATATGTGGATGTATAAGAATCCTCATAATTATCTTCACTTTCAAAATTGAAAGAAGAATAAGATCCTAGATCAAGATCCTTCTCTAGATTATCTAATTTGAAAGAAGAATCATCAAGTCTAAGTGAATCCAATAAAAGAGAAGAAGTGTCACATATTGAGTCTTCGAGATTCTCTTGAAAGTGAACACTTATATCTATGAAAAAATAATGTGTGGTCAGATGTAGAAGGTGATACCCATTCACACCATCTAGATAACCTATAAATATTCAAGGCTTTGATTGAGGTTCCATAGCTTTATGTGTCTTATTTGATACATGTGTCATAGATGGAGATCTACAAACTCTAAAGTTCTCAATATTAGGTTTCCTTCCATGCTAATATTCAAAGGGAGTTATGACTTTCAAAGCTTTATGAGGAATCATATTCTAAATATAAAAATCATAATTAATGGCTTCATCTTGATATTGAGGTGTTAAATACTTAAAATGAATCATACAGCTATCCATCTCTTTCAAAGATCTTATAGTAGGCATAGTTAACCTTATCTTTCTTAGGTTTGTCATTGGAAGAGGAGGCTTTGTGTTAGTTTTGGTGGAGGTTGATTATTATTATTATTATTATTATTATTATTATTATTATTATTATTATTATTATTATTATTATTATTATTATTATTATTATTATTATTATTATCTTTATATTAAGTCTTTGTTCTAATATTCCCAAAAATTAGGGCTTGAGATTTTGTGGAATTCAATGTGCCCATCTAGATTAACTTGTCTTGCTCTATAGTTAAGTCAATAATGAAATCATCTAAAGAGGACATTTTACATGTAGTGCCCAAAGCATTTTTAGTGGCATGGAAAGTAGAGACAAATACTGAATAACTAAGACCTAGTTTAAAGAGTATACAAATAAAAAATTGGTCATATTATATATATATTCCACATTATTTCAACTGAAATCTTAAGGACTTGAACTTAATGAATAAATCCTAAAGGGTGTCAAAATTTCAAAGACTTAGAATAATGAGTTCATTCTTAAGCTCATGACCTCTCATCACATATTTCTCCCCAAATAGATTTCTTATAATGGTCCATACATCATGGGGTGATTTGGAAAGATCTAAGTGAAATAGGAGATTAGGTGTTACAAAAAGACACAACAACCCATAGGCTTTATCACTATGGTTATACCACTTAACTATCTCTGCATTTGTGCTAGGTTTAGTTTCATCACCCAAGATTATCCTATACAAAACCTTACTCCTTAGAATGATTGTCATATTAATTTTGTATTCACAATAGTTAAATAGAGTTAGTGGGTTGATTAAACTTGAATCCATTTTAGTGATGAGTTGATTTGTAGTTATTGAAACTTTAAAAGTGCAAGTAGAAATGAAAGATATTACAAATGCATGCTTAAAATACATCAAACTCAACTGATAGTACATTTGGAGTAATCAGTACAAGTTGAGAAGACAAGCTTCTATAAATAGGATGAGGACATTGAACTCTATCGATAATGCATCTAAAGAAGACAAGTAAAATAGTTAACAATAGAGAGAAAAAGAATATTTTGAATGCTAGGGGGTTTGGCCACCTGCCAAACTAGACCCCACCCTTTGGTCTTTATCTAACAAAAATATGAAGAGGTTTTAGACAATTTTTGTTTCCCATCTTTTAACGAGATCACAATAATATTGTTTTTATATTAAAAAAAAACAATAAAAAAATGTTTACAATTATTATTTTTATAAAAAAATAATGACTTGCTTAGATTTTAATATTTCCCCCCTAAAAATATTTTGACAATATAAAATCTCCCTTCATAAAATAGAGGAATGTTAATCCCTCATTATTAATATGAAACCTCCTTAAAGACTTTTACACTATAATATTTTATGTGAACATAATAATGTAAAAAAATTACCATATAAAGGTGATTTTGAAAGAAAACTTTTCCTTCCATTAAAAATCAGAAAACCACATCTTAATTGGCCAATACCATGAATTTTACAAAAAATGTTATGCATGCACTAAAAATGGTTTTCATTCAAAGAAGATTCAATAGGTGGGGGACAACATGGGATAAATTTTAGGTCTGTTAAATACTGACATGCAAGATTGTGGGAAAACTAGAGTAGGCATCAGGGTGGAACAAAGAACATGCAAATCTGAGAATGGCATGGAGTAGTGAATATACCCATGAAGGATTATGCGGCTCCTTCCTTCTATGTAGATGCCCAAATATTGATTTGAGAGTGGCATAAAACTAGGTCTAAGAGGGGTTCATGTACCTTGTGATGGCTAATGCAAGATTATAAAATTGGTCCAAGAACATTGTAAAATGTTTGAAGTATATTTGAGGGGATGTGAAATTAGAGTAGGTCATGAAAACACTGTGAGACCCCTTAAATCCATGGAGGCTTTTTCTCTATACACCCAAGTTTGAAACCAAAAAAATGCCTACAATCACATAAGAATCAATCCAAGAAAATAAAAAAAATCCACATAACAAGCCCATACAATCCAAAGGACTACTTCAATAAAAGTCTAGATTTCAAATTAAAACTAAAAACTAACCAAAACATATAAATGTTTACTAGGCTGGATTTGATACCATATCAGAGTTTGATCCTAGTAAAGATAATGTGAATTCAATGGTTGAATTATCACATGAGATAAACTTGGTGCACACCATAACAAAGTTGAATCAATATGAAATCACAAAGCAAAAATATTGCACAAGACAAGAGATAGGAGGAAAACCCAAAATTCTGTTAATTCACATAAGAGTAATGGATTTCACACCTCACCAAATAAAAATGAGAACATTACATTTAATTATTTGAGAAGAGGCATGAATCCACATCCATTTGGCAATGTGAACACAAGTAAATTACCAAATGAATAGTAAACTCATGTGCTAGAAATAAGTCAACATTGGTTGGTGAATGACAAGGCATCCTTACCAACCCCATTTGACCACAAATTACACATGTGGTTATGTAACTAATGACTTCATAAATCACCTTAAATAACCAAATATCTACCTAATCACAATGAATAATACAAGTGTAGTAAAAACCTAAGTAGGGTGAAAAATTTAGACTAACAAATCTTATACACTTGGAAAACTCAAGCCTTGGTTGTTCCCCTTAGTTCTATACCTTTCCCACTTCTAAAATTATTGTATCTACTCTATCTCTTAATCCAACCAATATTATGTTGATGACCTAGAATTTCTCTCTTTCTCAAAATGATTAAAATGTACTTATCTTCCATCTCTACAAGTTTTGAGCTTATACTTGCTTCCTTACTCCTCATAAACTAATGTCTGGGATGTAAACTAGCATCGATGTTAGTGTCCAACCTGACATAAGTGTCTAGTTCCCTAAAGTCATCTAATTTTCAAATAAAACATATCCTAATTTTCAATATAAGTACTTCAATGTGAGTTATTACTCTAAATAGATTGATATAAATACAATATTAACCCTCACTCATTCCTTACCTAGAAAAAAATCAAAGAGACCAAGGCAAATTATTAAAATCACTCTATCAAGTATTAAATTGAACAAAGATTCCATATTTCAACACCAGTAATAGGTATAACACATCTAAAATTTTTAAGTATTAAAGGAGCAACCCAAGGCCTGATTTGCTAAGTTAAAAACAGGTCATTATTGTACTTGATTTGTACATATTGTATAACTCACACACAATCCAACACACAAGGGAGAACTACATGAGTATGAGGCCCTCTTATATAGTATTGGATATGTAGGAAACACACTCTAATAATGGGTTTTTTTAGGTCATCTTGGCACTATGTACCCATTAACCCATTTTCCCTCAAGGTCACTATGAAGATAAAAGGTTAGGGCTTTTCTATTTCATAAGGAGTGACCAACCATGACCTAGATATGACTGCACTAAAATGAAGGTGAATCAAAACCTAAAATCATCTAAAGTGGTCACATCCTTTTATAATAGATATTCTATATAGGACACTTACATTGAACCTAGATAATAGTGTTGATATAGCTGTCCCATGCTGACATTAGTGTCTAGAGCTCTAGAAACATCAGATTTAGAATTTGACAATTGTTATAGAATATCCTTCTAGCCTGATTTCTATATGTTCTATACCCCAAACCTCATTAACGTGAGAACAAGCTAAGTACATTATTTATTTATCATTTCCATATCTAGCATAGTTGTAATTTCCATATTTAGGCTATACTCAGCATAGTAATTCATTGTATGATTTTATATGAGTTTAGCATCTAATTGGTTTACTATAGGTTTGATTATCACCCTTGTAACATTTCATTTATATATAACCATTTAATAAATTTTAGGGTTAACGACAAAATCACCTTAGATCACATTTTAGGGTTAAATATTTGGGGAAATTGATCTTTGAATGCCTTATACCTAAGCATAACCTAAAGGATGTTTATTACCTATTTTTTTGTAATCTTTATATTTTACATTTCTATTATCCTAGATGATATTAATTTCTTTAATTACTATGACTATGAAACTATCCAACCCTCCCTTAAAGAAGGAATTAAAATTGAATACCCTTGTATTCTTCGAAGTGCTAAATCATGTAATATAAAAGCCTTGAATGGTGGTAGTTATATCCATTGAATTAATTCCATGCTCCCACCACTTCAAGAGATGAGTTGTTCCATCTTAAGGAAGATAAAATTTCTTTATCCATACTTCTTACACCTCTATCATGTGGCTTTGGCATTTGATTCTTGTAAAATTATGGATACCAAGGCCAAGTATTGGGAAAACATGATCAAGATATAACTCACCCTATATATCTTAAACGTAACAATGCAAATATGAAAGGTTTTGGGGTTTTAAAAACATCCTTGAGTTGCCAACCATTCAAGTTACCTAAATATGTACATTTTACTAAAAAAGTGGGTTCATATGATTGAGATGTTCCTTCTTTTAATCATCAAAAATTATGACAACTACATAAAGAGATTATGGCTGATTTACAACAACTAACAATGGGGACATGTCTTCAAGTGAACTGATTAAAACCCCAAAAAAATTTACATTCCCAAACAATACCCCTCTAATCAAGGGTGATGGTTTTTTCCTACCTTCATTTAAAACAAGTTCTATATCAAAAAGGTGCCCTTACCAAAGTTTTCTAAAGATAAAATATTATACCCTTACCAAAGGAAAATGAAACAAATTCTTCAAATCATACAAGTTATTCAAATGATATACCAAATGTACCAAAGTTTAAAGATCCCATACAATTGCACAAATTTCCTAAATTTAGCGATCATGAACTTGAAATTATTATACATGAGGACGATGATACTCATATGCCTAGATTTAATAAAGGTAGCAGGTTGGAACCAATGATAACACCCATGAAAAACACCACTATACCGATATAATATCTAATGTTTATGATGACCACCATTAGGGATCTTCAAAAGCATATTTATATACTTCAAATGTAAATGGATTTCCATAATGATAATGCATATGTAACTTCATTCAATAATCAACCTATTAAAAAATGTATACTTGAATATCCTTATCCATAAGATTTTGAATTACTAGTTTTACCTCTCTTTTTGAGACAAAAAGGC
Source organism: Torreya grandis (assembly GCA_037957365.1). Lineage (NCBI taxonomy): Eukaryota > Viridiplantae > Streptophyta > Pinopsida > Cupressales > Taxaceae > Torreya > Torreya grandis. The sequence continues at coordinate 3,303,782 of JARHVA010001026.1, forward strand.
TGATATATAATGAGAAATTCATCAGATATACAAATCAATCCTAGCTCAGAGAAGATAGATCCTACTTACACTTCCAATTGGGGATACATTAGATAATTAGGGTAATTACCAATATGGATCTACTAAACCCAACCAAGGGATATCTTACCATAATAATATCACTAGGGAGGGTTTCAAAGCCTCCAATCAATAAAAACTATTCAATAACCCTAACTAGGTCCTATGTTTTCATATTCACTATACTAATAAGAAGTAAAGAAAAATCTAATCTACTGCTCACTAAAGCTTGTGTCACAAAGTGGGGGTAATAAATAATAATAATAAACATTCATAGAATATATATACTCACATCAATGTATATATAATCCTAATTCATGGAAGAAAAGTACAAATGCATATCTATCTACTCTTATAAAGGAGGAATAAAGTTAGGAATACTTACCTTTAAAGATGAACTTGCTGAGCCTCAATCCCTCCCTTGGCCAAGGTTATTTGCAAGAAGTTGTTATGGTATGTAATGATGATAGGGATAAATAATCTCTAGGATACATAACCTATCAATGCATCTAAAATATTTATCCATAAGATAAGATCTATATCTCTAAATAAAGTATGAAATGCTAAGTTTTCTCCTCAAGTAGAATGGTGGATAAGCATATGCAAAATATATCTTAATTCTTCTTCTCTTCTTCTAGAAATGAAAAAATGATTGTGTTTATATAGGTATATATAACCTTAAATGCTTCTAAAAATTTTGGTTGATAAGGTTGACTTGGTCGACGTAGTCTCATAATTAACAAAAAACATACTAGGTCACAGACTAGGTTGGCCAAGGGCTACCCTAGTCCCTAATAAGTTTTATCAATAAGGATACAAGGTTGATGTGGCTGACATAATCATGTAAACTATAAAAAATAGGTTTAGATTAGGAAAAGGGATAATGAAGGTGGTAAAAGATTAGAGGAGTGAAAAATAGGAGGCAAAGCTTAAGAGAATGGTTTTTAGGAGACAAGTGTGTAAATAGCAAATAAAAAGGACAACAATCCTATAAATCATTAATGGTCTGCCCACCCCTTTCTTGGTGTACCCCTTAGGGCATGCACTTAGAGATATTGAGACTCGATAGGTTCCTTCAAGATAAAGAGCATCAATAATTGATAAAAATTTGAACATATTATGTGTATACATATTCCCCACTAAAATCTCATCATGTGTTACATAGGTGCAATAGGGGATAGTGCTTACAAAAAGAATATGATGACACATAATGATAATGATAAATAAAGTGAAGGAGTAAATAAGATAAATGAAAGGAAAAAATTGAAAAATACATCCCTTTACTTACCTTAGTGCTATAGACAAAGAAGGAGATGTGAGAAATGTGAAGGTGTCCAATGGGAATAACATTATGTGAACATATAGAGATTAGTGAAAAAGAGTTAAAAATCAAATTTTTTGAAACATGGGCATATAATAGTTAGAAATATTCTATACGACATCATGATTCCAAAAAAAATTATGATTTGGAAAATAAGTTAGTAGAAACAAAGATATGATCAAAATAAGGAATCTAATGGTAAATATTTGAAGGGTAAATAATTTTGAATAGTAAATATAAATAGGGTGAAAAATAATTCATTTTCTATTATTTACTATTTTAAAAAAAATAGAGCTTTGAGAGACTTGGTGAGAGCCTAGAAATCTAGGATGGTGAGGAGATGATAGCTGAGATGGGGAGGATGCATAATAGCCACAACAAGTGTAGCATAGGTAAGTAATTGAAAATTTAAATTTTTTGAGAATTTTTATTTGAAATTGAGTATTTTATAAAAATTTGACATTTAGATAAAATATAGAGACTGGAATGAACCCTAGGAAATTTTTAGGGACACTAGGGGTTAAATGGGGTATTAGGTAGGAAGGAGTCAAAGCAAAAAATTCCTAAGGCATTTATGAAAATGGTCAAAAAGTTATTACAATGAAAGAACAAGGTTGATTGGGTTGACTTAGCTGGTGAATGAAAGAAATGTAGTGGGTTGACTTAATAGTGCATGGCTGACTTAGTTTGTTGATGAAGGGGGATGACATAGTACTATATGTCTGACTTAGTTGTTTCCTAAGTGGCTAATATAGTCCTTCTAAGGGAAAAGAAGATTGAATTATTATTTTTTAAGTCTAAGGTGGTTGACTTAGTACTGTATGGCTAACTTAATTGTTTTCTAAGTGGCTAATATAGTACTATAATGGAAAAAGGGGCTGATACTATACTATTAATCCACAGGGTGGCTGACTTAGTACTAAAAGGGAAAATATAGTTTAAAAATAGGTCAATTAGATAAAAAATGAATAAATTAAAGAAAATTAATTTATTTTTATGAAATTTAAAAGAATGTATTTTGATTATGAGTGACATGGAGGTCTAATACATCTTTTGTTATTTGATATTTTATAGAGACATCAAAGATTTTGTTGATTAGTTGATGCTTCATTGCTACCTAATTTATTGGAGTGTTTTATTGATGTAGATAGATCTAGATTAGTTGTGTTGGGCTTAGGATGCATCATGGAGATGGGATATATCCCATTGAATACTGATCTTGTGGTCATTTCCTTGGAGCATGGGAGAATTTGACTAACACTTTTAGATGGGTAGTGGATGGGGATACCATAGAGGTTGGTATCACTTTTAAGGATATATATGTGCTTATTAGACTACCTATAGGGGAAATAGATGATTATAGGGACATCAAATGACTAAGAGGAGAGATGAACACTAGCCCAGTGGGTGACGTGCTTAGATAGGATTTACCCAAGACTAAGGGTGATCTTGTTTGATGTCTATATTTCATAGATTCTAGATATATAGAAGGCTATGATAGGACTTATGATAACATAAGTATTATGTCATAAATTAGATGACAAGGCACTATGGTATGTAATAGCCTTGTGTTAGTCCATATTGGATTAGGGGCACTCTATAATGGGTTCTATCATCTAGGTATAGGTCATGCATGATATGTATGGGATGGTATATAAAGGGTAGAATACCATGGGATGAGTGGTATTATTTAGTGCCTATATATATGAGAGATTTTTGATATATCATCTAGCTACATTGATCTATGTGGTTAATGATAAGTTACCTGAAGTTATGAGGTGAAGATAGGATCAAGTGGTGTAGGCTATACCCCATGTTCCACCACTATAGATGATCACATGAGTATAGATCATGTGGTATCATTATGCACACATTATGACTATTTGGCCAAGTTGGGTGACTATGGTGCTAGGGCTAACATGAATGAAAATCATGGGCCACTACACTTGGTGTATAGAGACACATCTGGTGGCACACTTTCTAGGATAAATTAGACTCCCACATCCAGTGGATCCTCTATTGGTGTGCACTCTTTGTGTAAAACATGTGAGATAGTTGAGGGGGAGAGGTGCGAGTCGAGAGACTAGAAATCAAATTATGGCATGTGAGATTATACACTAGTTAAGAACAATAACTAATAGAAGGAGGAGGAGAGGGCATATATGTGGATGTAAGGGTGTAACATGTACCATAGGTAACACCAAAATAAGAGGAGAAATTACCACCTTATTCTCACCATCTATGAGATTGAGTGTAGAGGGTTATGATCTAGGATGACCCATTAGTCAGCTTAGGGAAGAGATGGTCTATAGAGACACCACTAAGGAAAGGCTAGAGATGTGCACAGGTGGTGACTCTAGATTTTGATTTGATTGGGAGGCATCCCATGAATGAGGTGCTTAGGGGATGAGATGGTGGAGAGACCATGATCTATAGTCAAACATATGGAGAGATGGTGATTGGTGATAATGGGACAGGTAATAAAGGTTTTAATTTTTTAATTTTTGAGATAAAATACTAGTTGTATATATGTAGATAGATAGATTTTGAGATGCATATGTGATATAGTATCTATATAGTTTGAGTTTTTTAGATCCTATGCATGAGGAGATCAGATGGGGATCCTTACTTATGGTATCACCCATGGTATTTTATATAGGGTGCTGGCACCATATGACCCCATCACATTAGATGATCCTATGGTACCATTTTCCCCAGTTTACGTAGGCTAGTTTAGACTAGTGGTGGAGGTTGTGAGGTAGTTATAGGCACATGGAAATGGATTGAATCCAATAGTATGGGTGGGTGTAAGAAAGGCACATGCTTGGTAGGCCCTAGCTTAGGAGAGAGATGCACACATGGCTACCACTATCTAGTTGGGATAGGTATAGGCCCTGGTGACCAACCTATAGGGATAGGTAGCAGGGTTGAGATCTCAGACAATGTCATTATAGTGCATTATTTAGAGGGGATAGTTTGAGGCATTTATGGGTAGCATGGCTAGGTCATAAGATAGATATGATGGGGACCAACCATAGATTTGGAATGATGTATTTATATACTATTTGTATTTAAAACACATGATATATAGAGATATTCTATTTTTATAGTTAGATGTTGATCTTATGAGTTGTATTTGGTTGTGGATGTGGATGCATGGATATATTTATTTCTAGCACATGTATTATATTTTTGTTTTCTATGCTATAGGAAAAATATGTGTGGTGTTTTTTTCTATCATTACGTAGTACACATGCATGGTTAAAAAGAAATAGATAAAAAGAAATAGATAAAAAGACTATGGAAATGTATAATTGATCAAAAATAAATGTACTACACACTATATCACAATTGGAAATGTGTAATAAAAAAATACAACTAACTATAATAAATCAAAATGGGGTAAACAAGAGGGAAAAATGTTTTTAAACCATAAAAATATTGGCACCTAATTAAAACAAATGAAATCACACTAAATCACGTTGGGAAGTATGGAAATAATGTAATAAAATGGAAAGCATATGAAATTAATGGTATAAAAAAATCAATTAAGGCAATCAATCACACTAAATCACATTGGGAAGTATAAAATATAAACAAAATTAAGAAAGATGGTTTTAAAGTAATCACACTAATTCAAGTTGGGAAGTATGAGAAACTTAAGAAAAGTGGTTGAATTCTTACATGAAATTGGAAAATAAGAAGATGAAAGTGAAAGATTAATGAATTTAGAATAAAACATAATAAATAAAGATGGGAAGCATGTTTATGATGTGTAACTAATAATCAATCACATCTTATCTCATATTTGACACATGTAATTTCATTGTGACTTGGATATTGGAAATATTTGTGAGGAAGGCCAGGTCCAATCTATGGTCTTAAACTACAACTCACAAAGTGAACATCAATGAGGTGGAAAAAATGTTATAATATGATAAAAGGGGGTGTTTTTAATGTTAAATGTGAAAATTTTGGTAATTTATGAGGAAGGCGAGGTCCTATCTATGGTGTTACACTGGAAATCACAAATGGAATCTCTAGGAAGAGTGATCAGTGAAAAAACAATATTTCTCAAGGGGTAATATTAGGGTTGTAGGGAGTGAAAAATGTAATGTAAGAAGCATAAAATATTAATATTATGGGAACACCTTAGGAGACATGAAGCATAATAAGGACATGAGAAAACACTAAGTGACTAGTGACCATCAATATACATAAGATACATATTTACTATAGGCATAAAGTTGTGTAGTCAAATAAGTGTAGTACTAAGATCAAATAATGTTGGTAGTTTTGAACAAGAAAATAAAAATGGACCTACCTTACCACAACATGTTCCCCATTTGTCAGGACCCCTTACAGAGCCATCAGTCTATTTTAAATATTAGGTACTTATATGAGAAATTAGGTATCACTAAAAGATTTTTTAATTCTCCTTTTCTAATCTACTAGCCTACCTCACCCTAATAGAACTTGGCTCTATTGTGAGGCCAAATATGGAGTTTTAGATTTGATTAGAAAGAGGAGATGTGCTTAGAATCATGTCTTTTAGTTTTATTTGACTTTTAAAATTTTTAATTCTTGCATTTTAGATCATTGCCTTTTGTTAAATGATTTGGATTTTGAATATTTTATGGATTTTAAGATTCCTCCTCTATACAGACTTGGAATGACCAATCATGAGAGATAAATTGATACACATTAATGAGATTTAATCTTAGGCTAAAGGAAGTGAAGTATCCAAAGATATGACTGAATATAATACTTAGGGTTAACTATGAATCATCATGTTATCTGAAGTCTGAACCATGTGTATGCTTAGTTTGTGAAAGGGAATAAAGGGTAAGAAGGGGAGATCCAAAGTGGATTGGTAAAATGAGATTATAATGAGATGAATTGTTTGATAACTAATCAAATGTTAAATAGGGAGTGACTGAAGGGGGAAAGGTTTGTATAACCAATCAAAATAATAATTATCCATGTTTATATAGATAAGATAGTAAACAATCATGAAAAAAAAGGTGAACCAAATCAAAGGAACTCATGAAGAAGTAGTATGTCATTATGAAAAAGATTCCATAAGAGAATAAAATAAGAATACTAACATCATAAGCAACATGTAGTGAAAAACAAAAGTCACCATTTAAGATAGATGAGAATTTGACACAATGTCAAAGGATATAAAATAGACAAATTTAAATTTGGAGCACATGTCCAATCCAAATGAATAAATAAATGAAAGAACACCATGCTTGTGTTCATAATTACTAATATATTTTCCCACACACATTATCCATAACATCTGATAATTATCTATGTAATTGAACTCAGACTACATATAAAGTCTCATCGATCTTTAGGCAAAGTTGAGAAAATACTTCACATTGAATCTCATCAATAGAATATTTAAGAATGCCTAAAGGATCAATTTGATGAGGGATATCATGTAGGGGATTATTATGATAAGGCATGGGAATGGATTATATAGGATATGAAGGGGTCATTTGTGGGGAATGTGCCATCAGGTAAGGAGTTATTGATGGAAAGGGATCCACATGTGAGGGAAGGTCCATGAATGAGGGAAGCATAGGTGGAGAATGGACCTTAGGTGGTGGATCAATGGGAGAAGGGGTAACCTTATTATTAGAATAACCTATAGGAGGAAGAGAAGTAGGCATATGAATAGTCATGAGGTGATCCTTAAGATACTATTAAAGGATGTGGAAATGATCAGTGTGATGTGTACCACATTGGTGTTAGAGACAATATACCTCTCCATATTTGGAAAGATATTCAGGTAACACTTTAGGGGGAAGTATATCTTTTTCTATGGGATGATTAGTGGTGAGACACAAGGTGTCAATATATTTTCATAGCTTAGGATAATGTGTGGATGAATTATTATCTATGCCATCAAAGAAAATATACAGTTATGAGTAGACTTGGTAGGTGTACTCATAGAAGGAGTAGAAAAAGAAGCTATAGAAGATTGGTATAATGAACAATCTTGATTCCATTGATCAAAATCTTTATGGATATCACAATATGGTTAATCAACCCATTTGGGGGCAAAGGAGAAAGTTGTATTAAAGGGAGAAAACCATCACCAAGAGAAGGTGGGACTAGTAGAGAGTTTGGGCAAGGCTTGATTGAAGGAGATATAGGATCAGAAATATGAAGAGGCTCAACTAGAGAGGGAGTGGGAATATGATCTAAATTGGGATTTGTTGAGGGAGGGGTAGGGTGGATAGAAGGCTGAGGGATAGTCATAAACATCTCAAGGATAAGTTTTCTAGAGGGGTCTTTATATTTGGTAAAGTGAGAGAGACTAATCATAACATAATCCATAAGCATACTCCTATAAGGATTTTTATAAATTGGAGGTGTACACACCATACCTACCCTATGGACAAGAAGAAAAATTCTAAAATTAAGAATGATATAGGATGGAATACTAGAAGATACACTAAAATACTAAAGCAAAGAGGAATGATAATGAATAATTTTAGCATTTCAAGCCTGAACTAGACCTCTTAAGAATGGATCATATAAGGTATAACTATCAACATAATCAAGGGTATGAAAATGAATGGCATATGTATGGATGACCTAGTCATCCTATGTGGTGTGATGAATAGAATGTCAAATCTTAGTTAAGATAATGGGTATATCATCATAAGGTGGTTGATGGGAACAAAGTTGTAAAAAAGGGGGAAGCTGAGAGATGAGATTGGGTGAGAGATACAAGGTTTTAATTTTTATATTGATTTGATCATGCTCATCATCATCAGAATATAGGAGGTTAGGGGTATATTATTGATGCATTTAGGGTGACCATTGTAACCTTGAGTGGAATTGATAGAAAAGTTAAACTATTGAGATTCATTAAATGGAAAACTTAGCAAAGGTTCAAGGGTAGGAATCTTAAATACACCACAATCTTGGAATTATTATAAATTTTAAGGATTAGTGTCATCTTGAATCCTATAGATAACTCCATTATGAGTAAATTTGACACATTGGCAAATGGAAGAGGTAACTACTCTCATTTAATGATTTCATATCTTACCAAGAAAAATGTTATAAGATAAAGGAAAGTTGAAGATCACCACCTTCACATGAATTTTCGGAGGTGGGATGGTAATGGGGAGCTACACACATCCTAAGGGTGGAATTTGCCTTAAGTAATAACCTTAACATGTGCTATGTGTGGACTTAATATTACATTCAAAATACATAAGGGTTTTGATAAAATCAAGAGAGGAAACACAAGTACCAAAACCTTATCAATAAAAGCATGTTTGACTTGGATATAGCCAATTTAGACATTGATAAAAAGAGGAGGATCATCTGCATGAAGTAGAATCTCATTGGGGATCATAGAAATAATGGGGAATTTTATGGAAAGAGAAGTGTCCATTATTTCATCAATGAGTATGGACATATCTTTGCACTATTGTAAAATACTATGTTCTACTATGAATAAGGTGGTTTTACATCCTACTAGGGAAAGATGAGGGATGCTCATTTTGAAAAAAAGATACATAAGATGATTATGATGATTTGGAGAGGTCCACATAATTTCAATAAATGGGATTTGAGATGGGAGATTATTAAGATCCATAATAAGATCCCACTCAGCATAACCCATAAGAGGATTATTGGAAAGAGGTGCATAGTGTTGAAGGAGGTTCTTAGAAGCAAGAACTGAAGTACATGTGAATTTATGTTGATAATATGTAGGAGGTCTAATTGGAGGATAAGTTTGTTGATTGTATTGAGAATATGGGTTAGTTGATGAAGGTTTGGTTTGAGATAGATGAGAAGTATTGATAGAAGTTTGAGTATCATTAGTGATGGACAATGAAGTTGGAGGAATGGTATAACTGGTATGTGAATTGTTATCTAAGGGAGGTGTTAGAATTGGTTTATCTAAAGATATAAGGTCTTCTTGTTCTAACTCTATTAAGTGAGTTGGAGAAGAGTCTTGGATAACATGAAATGTGTGAGATGATTGAGGAGTGTGGATAGAGTGAAAATCAATAAAAGTAACCACCCTTCACATATTAGTCACATTGACCACATTTTATTTAGGAGTTGGGTCAAGGAGATTGTCAAAATTATTGGTATAAGGGACATATTTGTCTTGGTTATCTTGGTGATATATAAAAGGATCCTTATGGATGGCCAAATGAGAATTAGCCTAATTCAAATCTTGAGATTTATTTCATGTTTCATAGGATTTGGAAGTAATTTCATAAGATTTTTGAAGTTTACGAATGATAGAATCATGATCAAAGTTGTGACCAAGAAAGAAATATATATCCAAATTATGAAGTTTCTTGCAATTCTCATGAGAATTCCCCAGTTAGGTTGAAACCAACAAAAATTATTAGGATCATACCAAGATTTCATAGGATGAGTGGGATCAAATTCTTATGGAAGAGGCCTTGGTAGATGTTTTTGTAACTAGGCTAAGGATAAAGGTTTATGAAAATTTATGTTATTGGTTGAAGATAAATAAGTATTAGTGATGTGGTTGGGAGGGGAAGCTTGTTTTGGAGTTTGATTTGGAATAACAACTTGAATAGTATGAATAGTATCATAAGAGTCGATGACACCATCATTTGTAACATGATGATTCTTATTCTTTATTAACATGCAAGTGCCCATAGAAGGTTGGGATGGCTTGAATTGACACATAATGAAATCTTGACACTTGGGTTGGTCAATGGACTCTTCCAAAGTATGTGGAGAGAGAGTCTGGACTTGATATTGTAACTTGGGAAAAAGGGACATTGGTAAATAGATGAAAGAGTTTATCATCTACCATGTTATGTTCAATTTTTTTGGATAAGGTATTCCATAGTTTGATGAAAGCTTGTGAAGATTTGGTCTCAAGTTTCTTACAATTGATAAAATGGTCCAAGGAATTCTTAGGGAGATCACTAATTTGGAACTCTTGGACTAGATCATTGTCTAAATCTTCAAAACTAGTGATGGAATGAGATTTGAGTTGGTTGTACCAATCTAAATCATCACCCATGAGATTATTTACTAATAAATTGGTAGTATAAAAAATATTTAACTTAAACCAATCTTTATATATATTTATAAATGTTTTTAAATGGAGAGTAGGATTGGTTGACCCATTGTAATTAATGGTAGGGTGATATCTCCTATATAGATATTAGCAATTTGAGATGTAAGAGATTCATTTAAAATATGCTTGATGTTTTTTTTAATAAGAGGATGTTGAGGGATAAGATTACCATGGGAATCTCAAGGAGGACGTGGGGGAACATTTTGGTTATGCATTCCCCATGGAATCTATTGAGGGTGGTTTTAAAGATGGATAAGATGATTTTGCATTTGCATCATTTGATTTGCATTGCTAGCTTGGAAAGCATTCATTTGATTAAGATTTTGCAATAAGAGTTGAAGGGTTTGAGTTGTATTATTTTAATTTCTTGAAGCATTGGAATTGGTAGTAGTGGCTTGGGTACCACTATGAGTGTTAGTAGTAGCTTGAGAGGAATTGTTGGTAAGTGAGGAACTAGTGGCATAATTTGCTTGTGTGAAAAATATGTAATAATATAGGTATGAGAAGAAGTATCACTAGAGGAATTATTAATATGGGTAGAAAATGATGTATTAGTGGAATAATTGAGAAGGGTGGGTCTAAAAAGAGGCCCAATAGATGTATAACCTGCCATGTTAGTAGATATATTAGGCATGGAGGTGGAGGAAATAAAAGATGAAGATCTCATGGTATGAGAAGGGGTACAAATATAGGGAAGATGTTGAGAAGAAAATAATATAGTGACCCCAAATCCATGTGAAAACATGGGAGAAGGTGAATGGGGTTCCTCAAATTAACCGTTTATGATGAGATGATAAATAATAGAAGGATCTTTTCCTTGATGTTGAGAAAATTCATTGATGAGTAAGAGAATTTTTAGGGTATGATATAATTAAATTTGATCTCCAAATGAGAAGAGAGGATTTAAAAATGAAGATAAATTAGGAGTGGTCCCATAGTTTGTAGTGCAAGTGGCTACATACACATTACTTTCATCTAGGCTAGGAGTCACAAGATATTTATGTGAGAAACCTATTAGGGCTGGTTATATGCATAATATATATTGAATTCAACTCAATGTTGTCTTCAGATAGTAATTTCATGATGAATAAGGAATATTAAGGAAGGCAAAGTTGATGAAAATGCAAAGAGACAAAAGATAGGTAAGAGTATAGAGTCAACCAGGTCAGCTGAGTACTGCTAATTAGGAGGAAGAAGAGTAAAGAATAAAATAGGTTGACTTAGGACTATAAATAGGGAAAATATAGTTTAATAGGGATATATACTCAACCAAGTTAACTTATTAATGTAATTAGATAGGTAGAAATGGGTATTGGGTCAACCAGGTCAATGTAATACTATAGTCAGGGAAAGAGATAGTCTATAAAAGACTATGTCAAATAGAATAATATTGTGCTAAAAAGAGGGAATTTTTTAATAAATGTAATTGAATCAATAATTTTAAAAAAAAATAAAAATATTTGGATCAATGAGAGTGATATAATTTTCACACAATAGAAAAATTTGCACCAATGATGTCCAATGTAACTTTTTGCAATACAACATATAATGGACAAAGAGCAAGCAGTCAAATTAATAGTAAATGCTAACTAAGTGGTCATCTTGAGTGTTTTTAAATTATTATAAAGTGTTATTTTAAGTGTGATAGGAAAGTTAGATGAAAATAGGGAACTATAAAGCAATTTAGTTAGTGTTAGGATGTTTAAGTTGAAAAGGATTTGTATTGGCAATGGTACTAGTTTGGTATTGGGGCCTACCCCTTCACTTCATAATCCCAAAGTGATAATGGTGTCAAGTGATTTTATAATATATACCATTAAAAACATATTTATACTTAGATATAAAACCAAGTTGGTTTCCCCCTTAGTGATAAATCAAAGTAGGTAGGCCTTGGGAAGACAAATGTTAAATGTGTTTTGAATATTGTGTGATTTAGTAATGTGAGAAAAAAAAGAAAAATAGTGAAACTAGATGATATTTTGAAAAACCACCTAATTAGACTGTGTAATCTAATCTAAGAATTAAAACAAATAAAAATGAAAGTGTGAATTAATTACTAGCACATAGTTGTTAATTCCTCAAATTAAGAATGATACAGAGTCAGTTTAGATGACACTATATGCAAACATTATAGAATAGAGTCAATAGGGTCATTAATATTCTATAGAATCAAGAGTTATTATGAACTAAGTTAACCATGTCAACTTAGTCTTTTAGATAAAAGATAGGATACAAAACTAAGCCAACCAAGTCAACTTAGTTTGTTGTAGGATTGTAATTTTAAAGATTGCAAACTTGCACAAAATGGAATTATAATGAAGTCCTAAATTGAATGAGAGAGAAATAAAAGAACCTTGGTGGTTTGAAATATGCTAAGGATTGCAAATTTTTTATTGAAGTGCCTTGAATGTTTCTTATAAGTTATATCAACTTTATCGACTGGGTTGACCTAGTTTTGTGAAATCTTATTTGTTGAAGCTTATCAAGATGACTAAGTTGACCTGATTGACTTAGTTTATTTTACTAGATGCTCATTGAAAAACTAAGTTGACCTATTAGACACATTCTATTAACTAAGACTAAATAAGAGTATTATGCTGATCTAATCAATCCAATAACTTATATCTGATGAAGACCTGCATAGAAAGAATATAGTAATTTTGATGCAACTATGTGTTAAGCTTGTGCATAAAAGTTAGAACTATACTAGCCTGGTTGACCTAGTATCACAAATATAGAAAAATAATAAAATGATAGAAATGAAAATCATGAAATAAAACTTGTAAGGATTAAATTCACATCGGGTTCACCATAATGTATGCAATGGGAAATACATAAGATCTACAAATCATTCCTAGCTTAGAGAAGATATATCCTACTTACACTTTTGATTGGGGATAAATTAGATAATCGAGATCACAACCAATATGGATCTAATATACCTAGCCAAGGGATATCTTACCATAATAATATCACTAGGGAGGGTTCCAAAACTTCTAGTAAAGCAAAAATATGTAATAACCCTAACCAGGTCATATGTTTTCATATTCACTATACTAATAAAAATTAAAGCAAAATCTAATCTAGTGATCACCAAAGCTTGTGGCATAAAGTGGGGGTAATAAACAAACAATAAAATTAAACATACATAAAAGACATATACTCACATCAATGTATATAGAATCCTAATGCATGGAAGATAAGTATAAATTCATATATATATATACTCCTATAAAGGAGGAACAAATTTAGGAATACTTTGAAGATGAACCAACAGATCCTCAATCTCTTCCTTAGCTAAGTTACTTTGAAAAAGTTTGTGGTATGTAAGGATGACAAGGATAAATAAAATCTATGCTACATAACCTATCAATACATCTAAAATACTTATCCACAAGATAAGATTCATATCTCTAAAGAGAGTATGAAACCCTAAGTTTGATCTTCAAGTAGAATGGTGGATAAGCAGATGCATAATATGTCTTACTTCTTCTTATTCTCTTCTTATAGAAATGGAAAAATGATTGTGTTTATATAGGTAGATCTAACCCTAAACCCTTCCAAGATTTTTGTCCAACAAGGTTAACTCAGTATCATAATTAATAAAAAAAATACTGGGTCATAGACTAGGTTGGTTAAGGGTTGACCTAGTCCCTAATAAATTTTGTCAATAAGGACACAGTCGATGTGGCTGATATAGTCATGTAAACTATCAAAAAGAGGTTTAGGTTAGGAAAAGGGTTAATGAAGGTGGTAAAAGACTAGAGGAGTGTGAAAAATATGAGTAAAATCTTAGGGGAATGGTTTTTAAGAGACAAGTGTCTAGATAATAAGTGGAAAAAGGGACAACAATCCTGTGAAACACTAATGGTCTACCCACCCCTTTCTTGGTACACCCCTTAGGGAATGCACTCAAAGATATTGAGACTTGATGGGTTCCTAAAAGATAAAGAGCATCAGTAATTAATAAAATTTTGAAAATATTATGCTTATATAGGACCCATTTGACTGCATGATTATCTATGTATATTATTTTAGTCAATGGGCACAAGATGACAAACTATTGATAATTTTTTTTCATATGAGTATCTTCAATGAGGCTCAAAATTATTTTTATAATTTATCAAAGGGTTCCTTAAATAATTTATTACAATTAAAAGATGCATTATTCATGAATTTCATATCCACAAGGTACCAAAAATTACATTAGGATATTTGCATAATTACAAATAACATGATGAAAAATCCATTCAAGATTATACTTTTCAATTCAAAAGTATATTCTATAAGCTAGAATTTAGACCCTAAGAGTTGAAAAAACAATTTATCTTTAGTAGAGGCCTTCTTTATCCATTAAAATAAAGATCATTTCATAAATAATATGAGTCATTTACCCACATATATAATGTTGTGCATATATATGCTGCCTTCAAAATCACTCATTCAAGGGAACTTAACACATCTCCCTCCAAATCCAAAGGTTTGTCCCTCACACAAAATAAGGAGATAAATTACCTAAGAAGCATTATGAACAAAAATGTGGTATTTATAACCTTTATATGACCATTTTACAAATGCTAATTAACATGGAATCCAAGGTCCATAACTTATGCAAGAGTCTCAAAGTGAACAACACAAAAAGAATCCACACCAATAAGACTTAACAATTACCTTACACATGGGTGGTGCTTAGTTTTATCATGACCAAGTGCCAATATTTTCTCATACATTAGTTTGAGCCATCCCAACCTCTTTTAGGGCACTCACATTCTCATAAAAAATAAAAATTATCATGCTAATAACAATGGTGTTACCAATTCCTATAATACCATTCATAATATTCAAGCTATTATTCCTAACCTTGATTTAGAATAAGCTCCCCCTTTAAACCACACCCCTAATCCTCCATTTTATCTAATAAACAACATCAATTTTCATAAGCCATTATCCTTAGTGAAACTCTAAAATTGTATACCAAGGCCTCTTCCATGAGAGCTTGATTCCACTTGCCTTATGAAATCATGGTATGACCTAAATAAATTTTGTTGGTTTCATTCTAGTTGGGGTCAATCTCATGAGACTTGTAGGAAACATTGTAACCTAGATATGGATTTACTCCCTGGCCCAAATTTTGACTATGATTCCCTCATTTGTAAATGTCAACAAGCCTATGACATTGCATTCAAATCTCACAAAACAAAAATTAAAAATTAAGTTTTGAACCAAGATAATTCTCATCTAGCCATTTATAAAGATCCTATTTCAAATTGTCAAGAAAATAATGATAAGCCTACTCCTTATACTAATAAAATTGACAATCTTATCAACCGAACTCATAAAGAGATGTGTTCAACATGACTAATATGTGAAGGGTAGTTTCCTTAATTTATTCTCATCCTAATCACATGCACTAATCATCTCACACTTTTTATGTTATCCAAGATACTTCCCTAAATCACCTAATAAAGTTGGGGAAAAATGACTTTATCTCTTTTGATGAACAAATTCCAACACCTCCATTGGATAAAACCTCTCATATCAGTTATATAATTTCTCCAAATTCTTTACCAATCACCAATAATATTCAACCTTATAATACCACTTCTTCAAATATATCAAAAAATAAATCTACATAAAATACCTCATCCTCTCATAATAATTAACCAATTTGTCCCCCAATTAAACGTCTTGCATTATATCAACACAAATTTACATTCACTTCTAATCCTCCTTCTAAGGAAATCCTCTAA
This sequence comes from Torreya grandis, assembly GCA_037957365.1. NCBI lineage: Eukaryota > Viridiplantae > Streptophyta > Pinopsida > Cupressales > Taxaceae > Torreya > Torreya grandis. The sequence continues at coordinate 3,320,016 of JARHVA010001026.1, forward strand.
CATTACACCCCTCTATCTAGCAATCCCCTTATAGATTATGATTAATGGGATCCTATCATAGAAATTATTTATCTCCCATCTCAAATTTCCTTATTTGAATTCATGCAGAGTTATTCACATGATCAAAACCACCTCATGCAACTCCTATTCAAAATGAAAATTCCCTGTCCTCCCCTAGAAGAACATGAAGTTTTCATATCTAGGTTAGAAGATAACATCTTACAAAAATGCAAAGAGATGTATATACATATTGAATAAATAATAGACACTTCTCTCTAAAATTTATTATTTCTTTTATGATTCCAAATGAGATTCTAATTTGTGTAGATGATCTTCCATTCTTTATAAGAATCCAAATTGATGACATTCAAGTCAAACATGCCTTGATTGATAAGGGTTAAATTACTTGTGTTGCCTCATTTTACTTCATTAAAAACTTTGGATGCTCTGAATGTAATCTTAAGTCCACACATAACATGTGTTAAGGTTATGACTAAAGGAAAATGCATCCCTTAAGTTGTTTGTCTCCCTATTACCATCCCACCTGTCACTATTTAAGTAAGGTTATGATCTTCATCTTTTCTCTCTTCTATAATATCTTACTTGGTAGGCCTTGGACTCATTGCATAAGGGATGCCACCTCTTATGTTTGCTAATGTGTAGAGTTCACTCATAGTGGTACAAAATATAAGATTCAAGGTGACACTAACCCTAGGAATTTTTAACAATTCCAAGACTGTGGTGTATTCAAAATTCTAACCCTTGAACCCTTACTGAGTGTTCTATTATGAGAATCTCAATATTTTAATTTACCTATTAACTTTACATGAGGTTAGCATGGTCACCCTAAACTCATCAAGAATATACCACCTAACCTCTTACATTTTGATGATGACGATCTTGATGAGATCAGCCTCAAGATAAAAACTTTTGATCTCTCTCCTAGTCTCCTTTCTTAGCTTCCACCCTCTCTAAAGCCACTTTCTCAACAACCACCTAATCAATATCTACCTATAGTTTTCACTAAGACTCAACAATTTATTCATCACACCACCTATGATGATAAGGTCATACCTATCTACATAATTTATCTTCATACACTTGATTATGATGATGTTATAATCTAGATGACCCATTTATAGGAGGTTTTGTTCAGGGTCAAGATGGTGAATCCTTCATTATTTTTCTTCTTTATTTTAGTCTTTTAATTTATCTTATCACATTAAATATTATATATTTCCTAATTTTAACATTATTCCTCTTATTTTTAGGGTTGAGATGGTGAGTTTGCATGGAACACCTCTAATTTTTAAAGAACCTCTTAGTAGCATGCTTATGGATCATGTTATGATTGGTTCCTATCACTTCACTAGATGCCAAGATCTTTATAGCTAGTTGGCCCTTTAGATGATTTCTACTATCCTTACACCCTTTGTGCATCCTAATCCTCCCTTAGATAAGCCTAATTTTGATTGTATTTCCACTCCCCCTTTAGTTGAGTCTCTTATTGCTTCTAATCTTGTTTCTCTTTTAGTCAATCCTCATCCAGTCTCTCCATAAGCCTTGCCTCCCCTTGGTAATGTCATAATTTATTTATTATAGCTTGCTCCATTGACCTCCTAATGGGATGATAAACCATAATGTGACATTCACTAAGTATAATATCATTACACTAAAGATTCTAAACTATACCAACCTTCCCTAGCTTTTGCTTCCACTCCCTTTGTTAGTACACCCATAAAGTCTACTAAAAAGTTCATTTGTTATTTTTATGGCATAGATAATCACTCATATACTCATTATTGTAAACTTTGACAACATATAAACACCTTGCATCCTACCCTTCCTCAGCCTACAAACAAGGCTATACCTTCTCCCAAGTTATTACCTGAGTATATTCCTAAATATGGAGAGGTACATTGTATGTGGTACTAACGCAGTGCCCATCACACTAATCATTACTACATCCTCTAGCAGCATCTCTAGGATCACTCTATGTCCATTCCTATGCTTATTATCCATCTTTCCATAGTTTTCCCATGCAAGAAGGATCCCCCTTGTTCCCCCATGCTTACTTTTTATATGGCCCCTTCTTCCCCTCTAGTTCCTCCACTTATGTTTCTTCCACCTCTGGTTCCTATAGCCTTGATCCCTCCACCTATGGATCCTCCTTCACTTATGGTCCATTATCCATTGGTGACTCTTTCAATTCCAAAAAATTCCACTCATACTTCTTCTCGTGAGTATCCTATACATAATGGTCCTCATGAGAATGATCCTTCAGGCATGCCTACATTTTTTTTTGAGGAGATTAAATAAGAGGTATTCTCCTAGCTTTCTTTGAAGATTGATGAGACCTCATTGTAGTTAAGTCTAGCTTCACATAGATCTATCAAATTTTATGGATAATGTTTGTGCACAAGTTTACCATTATTTATGAACATAATATAGTATTCTTTCACTTTCTTCTCCATTTTGGACTGGATGTGTTCTCCAAGTTTATATTTTTAAATTTATATCATTCTAAACTATGTCAAATCTTTATTTACTTATCTATCTTATATGGCTATTTATATTTCACATTATATGTTTTCTATGGTGTTATTTTATTTCTTTATAATCTCTTATGGATTCTTTTCATGACTACATGATTTTTCTCTCTAAGTTCATTTAATTCCATGGATGTCTTATTATTTTCTTATGATTTTTTTGCCTTATCTCCATAACATGGTTAATCATTATTGTGACTTGGTTATACACACCTTGCTTCCTTTAGTCCTCCTTATTTACCATGTGATTAGTTAGCAAACAATTCATTTATTTATAATCTCATTTTAATATTCCATCTTAGATATCCCTTTATTCCCATTATTTACATTCACAAACTAAGCATACACATGGTTAAAACTTGAGATAACATACTAGTTCATAGGTAAGACTAAGTGTTTTAGTCAGGCAAAGATTTGGATACTTAGCTTTCTTTAGCCAAAGTCTAAGGCTCATTTGTATGTATTACCATCTCTCATGATTGGTCATTCTAAGTCCATATGGAAGAGGAATCTTAAAATATATAAATTTTAAAATCCAGATCATTTTAGCAAAAAGTAATGATACAAAAGGTAACATTCAAAAATTTAAAAGTCAAATCACACTAAAAGACATGATTCAAAACACGCCTCCTTTTTTTAATCAAATATAAAACTCCATAGTTGGCCTCATGATAGAATCAATATCCAATAGGGTGTGGTAGGACATTAGATTGGAAAAGGATAAAAAAATAGTGACACCTACTTTCTCACACAAGTACTCAATCTTTGTAGTAGACTAATGACTCTATAAGAGGTCCTAAGGAATGGGGAACATGTTATGGTAAGGTAGGTCCATATTTTTTTCTTTGTTCATGTTGATGTAGTGGATTGCACTCAGGACAAGACGCTGAGCTCCTGCCTTCCACACAAAACAATGGAAACTCCCCTCTCACCTGTGGGACTGGCAAAGCTAGAGGGAAGAGTCTCTAGGTAAGGGCTAGCTCCCTTTGATGCATTTGAGTTATTCCAATAAGTGATAATATAGGTATATAGATATATAATGAGGGGGTGAAAAGGGTGAAGGATTATAGGAAAACAAAACTACTCTAAAAGAGGTGTTGCACCAAATGATTTGACCTACTCACACTCACACTTGAAGCCAGACAAAAACATACATACACTTCAAATTGGTAGAAAGACTAGGTTGCTAGAAACTTAACAAGGAGGCTTTAATGGAACACATAGAAAATAGAGACTCACCAAAGGTGCTATAGAAAGGCACACAATATAGTAGCTTCTTCTATCTCTGCACTTCCAAATACATCTCTCCTTGTCACCTATAGAAATGGCACCTTATAGACATTAGGTGTGTTGGTGTTAAACCTGTGGAAGCATTAAGAAGCAATGACTAAACATAAACTGACACTTAGACACACATAGAGATATCTAACCAGAATAGAGGTAAAAATTTATTTATTGATTTCAGGTGAAAATTTGCCAGGGCTTTGCCTTATAAATGTGAAAGATCCTTTTCCAAATGACAAGTCTACAATATATAGAGGAAGGAAGGAGGCCTTTTGGCACCCCTTTTACAAATGACCCATGTGCGCTCTGATCATTGGGAAGAGCAAGCTGCTTAAACATCAATGAGAAATTATGACTTGTGCCCTTTGTCTGCTTGCAAGACCACTCCTTCAAGGTGATTACATGGTTTGTCTACTCATTAATGCAAAATGAAGAAAAATGGGTCACACCATTAACCGTTTATGCCTCCTAATAATCAATTCATAGACACTGTATCACCTATTAGAGTAACTTCTTGAATCGGTGCCTCCCTTAACCACTTGGACTATCTACCTATTCCTACACTTGGCACTTTTCTCTCTTTGTTTTTTGGGATTTTTTTCTTCTTCCTGCTTTGTCTCCTTTTGCTCCTTCAGCTCTCAGGGCGATCTTCTAATGGGTCGTTGCATTCTTTAGGCTCTTTCCATAGTTGGCATGTAAATATTTAAAAAACCAACAGCTATTTTCTTGCATTAAATTTGATGTCTATAGGCCCATCATCATTTAAAAAACAATGGCTAATCCATCTTCTTAAAGTTGATGGCTTCTAGGATGTCACCATCCTTGGTGAATTCCTTTGGGCCTTTTATGTGGATTTTTCTTTGTTTCAGACCCTCTTAAAGGGGAAGTGTCCCTTTGGCTCTAAAGAAATGCCCTTCATTTGGCCAATCAAGAGCCCCCTACAAGGGTACCTACCCTTTAATAGCCTTTTGTCTCTTTGGCCCTTTCTATGGGCTTTTTTGCTTTGGGCTTTTCATGGATAATTTTCTCGTGGACAGAAAGTCTGCAAGAATTTGTCCTAGTTGCTCACCATTCCTTCAGGTTCTTTGGCTATAGCCTCCCCCAAAATCCTTCAGACTTTTTGTCTGAAGGAATTTAGGACTTTGCCTTAACAAAATTTTGAAAGGTCCAAACTTCTTCTTTGTGGCCTCTTTGAAGTGCTCACTGCCCTTTGTAAGGGCTCTTAAACCTAGAATTTGCCCTCTACAAGGGAACTTGTCTTCTAGCTTTAGGGATGTTCCTTTGAGTCACCTAACTGAATTAAGCCATTGAACCAATTGATTGAACCAAAAATGGTTCAATAGTTCAATGGTTCAACACTACATGCCGAGCCCTTGAACCTTCTATGGTGAACCAAGTGATTGAACTCGTGATTGAACCAAGTGTTGAACTCATTGATTGAACCAAGTGATTAAACCCACTGATTAAACCAAGTAATTGAACCAAGCAATTGAACCCACCAATTGAACCAAGTGATTAAAACAAGTGATTAAACTCGAAGGCGTTGAATCGGTTCAACAGTTCAAAGGTGCTAACTCTTGGAAAGATTATGTCATTGAACCACTCTTCCAAGCTTAAGGAAAAGTATATTTTGAACCATTTTAGCCCTCTTTCCTTATGAATTTCTTTAGATAAGAGTCTGAAGAAGCTTTTCAAAACCTTGCACTCTCTAAACTAGTTCTTCATCTGTCAAAAGATTACACCTGCAGAGTTTGTAGAAAACTCACCACTGAGTTTGTAGAAAATCAAGCCCTATAGAGTCCATAGAAAATCAAGCCCTGCAAATTTCATATAAAATCAATCCCTACATACTCCATAGCAATAGACTTGTAGAGTATGTAGAAATAGACCTACAGAGTCCGTAGAAATAGACCTGCAAAGTCCATAGAAAATTACTGGACTTGTGCAAAATCAAAAAATGAATTGGCATAGAACAACAGAGGAAGAAGGGGACCAATTTTTGGCCTGTTAAACCAAAAAATGGTCAAAAAATTGGTGAATCCTGGGAGAAGCATGCTTGCTATGCTTAAAAACTAGTTGCCTCAATATCCATTGGGCACGGGGTTATATTGTAACTTAAAGATCACCAATAGCTCTAATAAATTCTAGAACCAAACATGAAGATTTACCTCAAAAGGAAATGAAAATAAAACACACACAAAGCTAAGAAAACTACTAACACATGCAGAAGGCACTTAGGGAAAATAGGAGGAAAGTAAGGGAAAATATATACATGATGGAGAAGGGGCTCAATGGTAATACTTAAGATGTATCCCATTAATAGGGATATATAGTTCTTCACCATCCAACTTGGAGAGTTGGAATGCATTATGCTATTTACACTAAGTGATTATGTACAAGCCACTCCATAGGGTGTCAAACTTTACATGCTTTCTAGGCATAGCTCGGTCTTCATCCCATTTCAAGACAATGTCTCCTTTAGATAAACCTTTTGATGAAGATTTCTTGTCAAAGTGTCTCTTCACTTGCTATTGGCAGCTGGTCATAGAAGCCATAGCCTGGTCCCTTGTCTCTTAGAGTTCCATCAGCTCACATAGCCTAACCTCCATGCTATTTCTTTCTTCTAATTGCAGCTGGTGAGCGAGATCCAAAGTTGGCAACTTGAGTGAAATGGGGAGCCTAGCTTCCCTTCCATATATGAGCGTGTATGGCAAAATTGCTAATTGCCTTCTTTGGGGTGACCCTATCTGCCCACAGGGCTATTTTTAACTTGGCATGCCAAGTCCTCTGATTTTCCTCCATGGTTTTCTTGATGATTCTAATCAGGTTCTTATTTGTAGACTCAGCTAGTCCATTCCCCTGTGGGTAGTAATTAGATGAAGTGTTGAGATATATACCATATCTTAGCACCCATTCACTTGTTTTGGTTCCAAAAAAGCTAACGCATTATCTAAGATTATGGTTGCTAAAACCCCAAACCTTGCCATCAAGTCCTCATTAAAAATCCAAGACCACACTTCGTTGGCCTCCTTCAGAGCAACAGCCTCTACCCATCTTGTGAAATAATCCATGGCAGTCAGGACCCACTTATGCCCAGAACTGGAGGGAGGATTAATCATCCCTATGAAGTCTAGGCCCCATTGCATGAATGGATGCTCCACATAAATAGGCTATAAAGGCATGGCAACTAGCCATTACTTTCCATTAAAATGTGTGCACTTTTGGCACTTTCATACCCAGGCATGGGTGTCCCTGAAAAGTGTAGGCCAAAAATAGCTAGCTCTCATTATTCTTGCTATAGTAGCCCTCGGAGCAAAATGACCCCTAGTTGGCCCATCATGGAACTCAGATAACACCCTATCAGCCTATCTTGCATCTAAACATCTCAAAAGGACTCCTAATAAATCCTTTCTGAATAGTACTCCATCAATCAGGACATAAGGGAGACACTGGAGTCTGAAAGACCTTCTCTTGGTTCTATCAAGTGAGTGCGGGCACTCACTAGTGAGAAGGAAATGCCTCACTTCTGATATCCAATCCCTCATGATAGCTGGTTCTTCTACTATAGCCACATCATGGATTAATAGACTATCCTCCTTTTTCTATCTAAAGTTTACAACAAGGTGTTCACATAAGTCTCTCCCTCTTACCAGTTTGGTGATCTTGATATCTACATCATATTCCATCACCTTAGCGATCCACCCTGCTATCTTCTCATTTAGGTCTTGATTGATCAAGAAATCTTTGATGCCAAGATGTGGAACCATGAGGTGGATTCTACTATTGGACAGCATGTGTTTGAATTTCTTCAGACTCTGTATGACCGCCAAGACTTGCTTTTCCACATATATGTATTTGACTTCAAAACCTTCTAGGCCTTGGATAAAAAATGTAATTGGTCGCTCAAGGTTATCATCACTTGCTTGGGTAAGCATGGCAAAGATTACCTCTTCATTACTGAAGGTGTAAAGGTTGAAATCTATGGTAAAGTCATGGCTAATCAAAATAGGAGCCTGGGTTATGGCCTGCTTGATTTCTTCAAAATTATCTTTTCTCAGTGCTGTCCATGTGAACTCCTCCCCCTTCCTCAGTATAGAGGTTAATGTCTTAACCATCTCTGCAGAATTTGGGATAAATCTCTATATGAAATTTATCTTATCGAAGAAGCTTTTCAGGCCTTTCTTGTGCTTGGGTAAGGACAACTCTAGGATGGAATGAACTCTCTCTAGATCAATAGCCAAACCCTCTAAAAAAACAATGTGACCAAGGAGCTTCCCCTCATGGATAGAGAACACACATTTCTTAGGATTGAGAGAGATACCAAACTCTCTACACCTCTCAAAGATTTGCCTTAGGTGTTTCATGTGTTGGCTCACTTCTTTGGAGAAAATTATCACATCATCAAGATATACCAGCACAGTATTATTTATTAGGCCTTAAAAGGCCATGTTCATAGCTCGTTGGAAGGTGGCACCAACATTAGATAGTCTAAAATGCATTTTCCTATAAGCAAACATTCCCTACATGGTTATGAAGGCTATCTTGTGCTGGTCATAGTCTTGCACCAAGATCTGGTTGTATCTTGAATACCCATCCAAGAGGGAGAAACACTTGCTGCCTATCACCATTTGAAGGATCTGCTCCATGCTTGGGAGAGGATAATGGTCTTTCAAAAAGACTCTATTGAGGTCTCTAAAATTGATGCACAGTTTGATCTCCCCATTATTTTTCTACACAGGAATAAGATTGGCTAGCCAAGAAGAGTGTTTAATTGGAAATATTATTTTAGACTCAATCGATTTGGTGAGCTCCTTGCACATGAGAGGCTCAATCATTGGGTTGATAGGCATCTGCTTCTACTTGATTGGTTTGGCACCTTCTTCTAGCTCAATGGTATGCTGGGCCAAACTTGGGTCAAAACCCTTCAAATCACTATACTCCCAAGTGAACATATTGGTAAATTCTTGGCACAACAAGATGAAGGCCTACCTTTCATGCTCTGTGCACACTTTCCCAAGTGCAAGCAGCTTGTCTTTGAATATCTCCACCTTCTCATGGTGATCCTCCTTTATTGAAATGCATGCCTTGTCACTTCTAAATTGGTCATCTCCATTGAAGATACTCTCTAGAGTGACCAAACCTTTGGGGAGCTTATTGTTCTTTAGCTAAACAATTTGGCTACCATATTGCTGTTGTAGTTTAACCTAGTTTTTTGTAGCAAACTCAACTTCTTAGTGTAGGAAGAGTGTTATTTTTTTATCACTATTTCAAACCTACTAGTTGCTGATGTTATCAGGTACAAAGGGTCAGATCACTACTTTCAAGTGATGTGAACTATGGTCTCAGCCTATTTCCTAAGCAATATCGAATTGGGCACCAACTGCTGCCAACCTGTATGCTTGCTTGTTCTATTATCTAGGGATGGAGGTAATATTGAAAGCATAGAAATTTTCCACTAAGTCCCATACCCTATGTTTGTAGGACTTCAGTAAAGAATTCTTTGTCAAATTTTGGCCTCTTACCTGGTTGACAATCAGCTCGCTATCACCAAACACTTGTAGCTCTTTGATTCCTCTTTTCCTCACCCATTCTAAGCCATGGATGAGGGATTCATATTATGAAACATTGCATGTGTAATAAATTTGGAACCGAAAGGCTAAAAATACCTCTCTTTTGAAGGAGAGACCAGCACCGCTCCACCACTAGCTCCCAACTTGTTCCTAGAACCATCAAAGAATAACTACCATAGACCTAAGCTTTCCTAACTAGCTTTCATCAGATTTGATACAAAATTACCCTCTTCATGCATGAAATAAATTCCAAGGCCCACCTCCTCTATGAATTTGTAGGGATCATGCTCAAAGTTGTCACTTCCCCATTCATCTAAGAGCAGGTTTGCAACTCCTTCAAGGGTAGAAGATGGAGATTGGTCTACTTGGAACTCTTCCTAGTCAATGATGGCATAGCTGACATTTGCTACCTTGAGCGAGTAAGGTTCCAGATGATCTCTATGGAGTGGCTTAGATTCAATCTTGACTTTAGTCCCATACTTGGTTTTAAAAACCAGATAAGACCAAATTGCTGCTAAGTAACCGCTTATCTTGGATGTAAAATCCCTGGATAAGTAAATGGCAAAGTAGGGAGGGACATCTACCACTACCACATCATGAGGAATAGAGAAAGTCAAGAAATCATGTAGCTTCAATTTCAAACCTCTTAGCACCCCAATTGTCTTTGTTGGGGTTCCATCCAGCTACATAACTCCCTTGGTCATTTCTTCATATTTCAAGCCTAGCTTGTCGGCTATGCATTTGGGCATCACCGAGGTTCTTTCTCCACTATCAATGATGAAATTATGCACCAAGAAATCTCTCATGACCAAGGAAATATAAAAAAGAGGAACTTTCTCTTCCTTCTAGGTCTGACCTGAGGTGGAAAGCTGTCTATTCATCATCAAAACATTATCAACTTTTGCTGGGACAACTTGCTCATCTGGCTCATGCAATTCCTTTTATAGCATGTCTTTTTCCTTGGTATTGAAAATGAATCCCACAACAAGATGTTCATGTGTAGATTCTTTAGCTGGTTAACCATGTTGACTCAAGGGTTGCCTTCCTTCAAAATTTCTTGAGTATTATGTACAGACTGAGGTGCAGGCTGAAGAGTTGGAGGTACCACTGATTGTCTGAAACTTGGGACTTTTTGATTTGTGTGTGATGAAGAAGGTGTTGCTAACAATTGGGTAGTACCCTGAGCTTCTTCCATTTCCCTTCTTTTAAATCTTATGTTGGCTGCAACACAGTCAGCTTGATTGCCTGTAGCACCCACATAATTGACTGAATATAGTTCTCCTTCTAGATGATTCATGAGGGTAGAATCAGGTTGGGCCTAACTACTGCTTGTGTTGGGTTACATTAAAGTTTCAAAACCTTGGGAATGGATGGTTGCCTAATTTTCTTATACATTTAGGTAATAACCTATCATTTCATTTTTATAAATAACATGCTACTGATTATATCCCATGGTTTAACAACTTGGTTGTTCCTGAATCAGATTGTTTTGAATGGGCACCATAACCTTAGATGATGAAGGGGCACCTAGGTTGTAGCCTTGAAAGGGTCTGGTTTAAGTAAGCTGGCCCTATCCTTGATTGTAATTTTGGAAAGGGGGTCTAGGAGATTAACCATACTGCTGGTATCCTTGGTTTGGTCAATTGCTTTGAACTTGCTACCTTTTAAGAGCCACAAGTTCATTTAACATACTTTGTAATAGACTCTTAACTTCATGAAGTTTGTTAGATGGAGTAGCAGCTGGTTTCTCTATGCTAGATAGAGGAGCTAATGTGGGAGTAATAGTTTGAATTGGAGGTAGCATTTTAGGGAAAAGTGGCATATGGGGTCTAGGAGCTATTTTCCCATCTTGCACTAAGCAATTTTCAACTGCTATAGCTATGTCATAGGTAGCAGACAACACATGTCCTCCCATTGATTGTATCATAACAATGATATCACTATTCAATGCTCTTAAGTAATAAAAGAAAGCATAACTAGGAGTAGGTTTTACCAAAATGGGGTTTCTATCCCATGTCTTCTGAAATTGAGCATTGAAATCCTACATGTATTCATGTGGGGCCCTTTTCATGGTAGTCAGCTACTCGACAAGCGAGAAGTGATCACTCTTTTCTCCAAAATGGTCCATCAATTGAGTGCCCAATTCATTCTAGGAACTAATTAAATTTATAGTCAAAGTCCCATACCAGTCAAGAGCTTTACCCTTGAGAGACAATGCTAGCAATCTGATTGCAATATTTTCCTCAGTGATATTATGAATATTGTAGAGGTTAGCAATATTTTTGATGTGTTCAATGACTGTAATGGGCCCCTCTCCATCAAAGGAAGGCAAAATTTTAAAGGCTGTACTTGGAATTGGGTCATAACATTAGAGATTTAAGGGGCTCTAACCACAAAAAGTCACAAAGCGTAATGCCATAGCTATGACGGGATGTAACTGTGGCCCTGCTGCATATGTGTTCCTTACAGTAGGCCTAAGAAGGTGGTTTGCTAAATAAGGATAGGTCCTCTCAAACCTCAATCTTTTTGCTGAGTTCAAAGGAAACTCAATGAAGTTGAAAGGAACACCCTTAGAAGTAGACCATGTGGTGACTTTAGGCATAGGAAGTTAGACTAGTCTTTGATTAAAAAATGAAGTTCTTACCTGTGGAGTTGCTAGATGTTGAAAATAGTTGATTTACTGTAACAAGTTCAACATCAATCCTAAAAATTTATTGAGTGTAAAAAACTAAGTCCCACCAGGTGTGCCAAAAATTATTGATAAAGTGGATTGCACCTGGGGTAGGAGGCTGAGCTCCTACCTTCCACATGCAACAATGGAAACTCCCCTCTCACTTGTGGGACTAGTGAAGCAGGAGGGGAGAGTCTCTAGGTAAGGGCTAGCTCCTTTTGATGCATCTGAGTTGTTCTAATAAGTGCTAATATAGGCATATAGATATATAATGGGGGGTGAAAAGGGAAAAGGGTTATAGGAAAATAAAAATACTCTAAAAGAGGTGATGCACCAAATGATTTGACCTATCACACTCACACTTGAAGCTAGACAAAAACATACGTACACTTCAAATTGGTAGAAAGACTAGGTTGCTAGAAGCTTAACAAGGAGGCTTTAATGGAACACATAAAAAATAGAGACTCACCAGAGGTGCTATAAAAAGGCACACAATATAGTAGCTTCTTCTATCTTTGCACTTCCAAATATAGCTCTCCTTGTCACCTACAGAAATGGCACCTTATAGACATCAGGTGTGTTGGTGTTAAACCTGTGGAAGCATTAAGAAGCAATGACTAAACATAAACTGACACTTAGACACACATAGAGATATCTAACCAGAATAGAGGTAAAAATTTATTTATTGATTTTAGGTGAAAATTTGCCAGGGCTTCACCTTACAAATGTGAAAGATCCTTTTCCAAATGAAAAGTCTACAATATATAGAGGAAGGAAGGAGGCCTTTTGGCACCCATTTTACAAATGACCCATGTGCACTCTGATCATTGGGAAGAGCAAGCTACTTAAACATCAATGAGAAATTATGAGTCATGCCCTTTGTCTGCTTGAAAGACCACTCCTTCAAGGTAATTACTCAATTTTTCTACTCATTAATGTGAGATGAAGAAAAATGGGTCACACCATTAGCCATTTATGCCTCCTAATAATCAATTCATAGACACTGTATCACCTGCTGGAGTAACTTCTTGAATCGGTGCCTCCCTTTACCACTTAGAATATCTACCTGTTCGTACACTTGGCACTTTTCTCTCTTTGTTCTCTAGGCTCTTTGTCTTCTTCCTACTTTGTCTCCTTCTGCTCCTTCAGCCCTCGAGGTGATCTTCTGGTGGGTCACTACATTCCTTGGGCTCTTTCCATGGTTGGCATGTAAACATTTAAAAAACCAATAACTATTTCCCTACCTTGAATTTGATGTCCACAAGCTTGTCATCATTTGAAAAATAATGATTAATCCATATTCTTAAAGTTAATAGATTCTAGGACGTCACCATCCTTGGCAAATTCCTTCAAGCCTTTTCTGTGGCTTTTTCTTTGTTTTGGACCCTCCTAAAGGGGAAGTGTCCCTTCAGCTCTAAAGAAATGCCCTTCATTTGGTCAGCTGAGAGCCCCCCACAAGGGAAACTACCCTTCAATGGCCATTTGTCTCTTTGGCCCTTTCTGTAGGATTTTTTGCTTTAGGCTTTTTTGAGGACAATTTTCTTGTGGACAAAAAGTCCACGAGAATTTGTCCTAGTAGTTCCCCATTCCTTTGGGTTCTTTGGCTACAACCTCCCCTAAAATCCTTCAGACTTTGTGTTCGAAGGAAATCCTTTGGATAAAAAGTCTGAAGGAATTCAGGACTTTGCCTTAACAAAATTTTGAAAGGTCCAAACCACTTCTTTTTGGCCTCTTTAAAGCACTGCCTATCCTCCACAAGGGCTCTTGAACCCAAAACTACCTTCTGCAAAGGCACTTGTCTTCTAGCTTTAGGGATGCTCCTTTGAACCACCCGACTAAATTAAGCCATTGAATTGACTGATTGAACCAAAAATGGTTCAATGTTTTAACGATTCAACACTACGTGCTGAGCCCTTGAACCTTTTATGGTGAACCAAGTGATTAAACCCATGATTGAACCAAACATTGAACTCACTGATTGAATCAAGTGATTGAACTTGCCAATTGAACCAAGTGATTAAACCCACCGATTGAACCAAGTGATTGAACCCGTCGATTGAACCAAGTGATTGAACCAAGTGATTGAACCCGAAAGTGTTAAACAGGTTCAATGGTTCAAAGGTGCTAACTCTTGGAAAGATTATGTCATTGAACCACTCTTCTAACCTTAAGGAAAAGTGTCTTTTGAACCATTTTAGCCCTCTTTCCTTATGAATTTCTTTAGACAAGATTTTGAAGAAGTTTTTCAAAACCTTGCACTCTCTGAAATGGTTCTTCATCTATCAAAAGATTACACCTATAGAGTTTGTAGAAAACTCACTACTGAGTCTATAAAAAATCAAGCCCTGCAGAGTCCCTAGAAAATCAAGCCCTGTAGAGTCTATAGAAAATCAAGCCCTACAGAGTCCATAGAAATAGACCTACAGAGTCTGTAGAAAACTCCTAGACTTGTGCAAAATCAAAAAATGAATTGGCCTAGAAAAGCAAAGGAAGAAGGGAACTGATTTTTGGCCTGTTAAACCAAAAAAGGTCAATAGTTCAAATAACCAACATGATTCAATCTTATTATCTCACTTATTTTCATATAAAACTTTGTGTTTATTATGAATGGCTATCCTTTGTATATTGATGGTCACTAGTCACTTAGTGTCTTCTCTATGTCCTTAATATGCCTCATGTTTTCTAAGGTCTTATCATAAATGCCTATGTTGTGATTTTTACATTCCATATTTCATTTACAATAATCCTAATATTTACCCTTGAAAAATATTGTTTTGTTCACTAATCACTCCCCCTAAGGATTCCATTTGTGAGTTGTAGTGTAAAACCATGGATAGGACTAGGCCTTACTCATAAATTACTAAGTTACCATTCCAAACACTCCTTATAACATATTCTTATAGTTGTTTCCAACTCATTGGCATTCTCTTTATGATTTTAAGTGTAAGACCATGGATAGGACCAAGACTCGCTCACAAAATTTTCCAATATCCAAGTCCCAATGAAATTACATGTGTCAAATTTGAGATAAGTAGTGATTGATCATGAGTTAGACATCATTGATATGTTTCCCATCTTGACATAGTATGTTTTATGATTAATTCATTGATATTTAATTTTTATTTTCTTAATTTCTAATTAGCTTTAAGAATACAACCATTTTCTTAAGTTTTTCATACTTCCTAGCTTAAATTATTGTGATCAATTTAAGTTCATTTTTCCAATTTTGTTTATCTTTTATACTTCCCAATGTGATTTAGTATGATTGATTGAATTAATTATTTTTTAATACCATTTGGTGTTCTCATGCCTCCCATTTTATTATATTATTTTCATACCTTCCAACATGATATATTATGATTTTACTTGTTTTAATTTGGTGCAAATTCTTTGATGGTTTAAAAACATTTTGTTATCTATTTTACCACCTTTGGTTTATTATATTTAGTCATATTTTATTATTACACATTTTCCATCATGATATAGTGTGTAGTACATTTGTTTTGATTAATTATGATTTTCCAAGTGAATTTTTCCTTTTTATTTTTAACTATGCATGTGTATCACATAATGCTAGAAAAGAAAACACTCCACATATATTTTCCATAGCATATACAAAAAAAGATAAATACATGTGATAAAAAGGAAATATATCCATGCATCAACATCCATAACTAAACACAAATCATAAGATCAAATCCAACTGTCAAAATCAATATCTATATATATCATGTGTTTTATAAAATATAAGGTACACAATACAAAATACATAACTCTAGCTCTATTGTTGGGCTCCATCATGCCTATCCTCTAGCCTAGCCATGCTACCCATATATGAATAATACTATCCCCTATAAATGGTATAATATAATGAGGTATTATGGGATCTCAATATTACTACATATCCCTATAAGTTGGCCAACTGGGCCTGCACCTATCCAAGCTGAACTATGGTAACCATGTGAGTTGCTTTCTCCCAAGCTAAGGCATGCCAAGAATGTACATCTCCTAATCCCATCCCTACATGTTTAAAACTACCTCAAAACCTCCCCCAATAGTCTAAACTATCCTAATTGGGCTAGGGAAGATGGTACCATAGGATTATCTAGTGTGGTAGGATTATATGGTGCTAGTACCCCATCCAAAACATCATGGTGCACAACCATAACTAGGGATCCATATATGACCTCATCTATCACTAGATCTATAAAAATAAAACTAGATAGATATTAAATCATGTATATATCTCAAAAATTATCTATATATTATAACCACATGCAACTAGTATTTTATATCAAACACTTAAACCAAAATCACAATATTTCTCACTAGTACCAGTGTCACCAACCACTATCTCCTCATTTACTCATCTGTTGAGCACCGTCTTTTTGTCTACTCATCCTCTAAGCATATACTCCATGGATTACCTCCCTATAATTATAAATATATGAGTAACCACTTATACATGTCATGACCTTATCTTGATAGGTGTCTCTTTTGACCAACTCTATCTTAGAATGATTATTGGGTCATCCTGCATTGTCACAATCACCTATGCTCTCTCTCATTGGTGGTGCCTCCATATATAGTGTCATTGAATTATTCATTACTAATCCTACTATGGTTCCTATTTTAGTGCTTAATGCATCCCTACATCAACATCCATGTCATCCCCTCCCCTGACTACCTACTATCATGCTCGACTAGTCTATGGTCTAACATGCTATAGCCTAATCAAAGTTCTCTCAATTGGTACTCCTCCTACTCCTATCTACCTAAAATCTCTATCATGTCATGCCAAATAAACATACACTACTATATGGTTTACTAGGTGAGGGAGTTCAAACTATCTTAAAAGGAATGCCACTTGTTATGGATCTACCCACTAGATATAGTGTCCCATGATCCACAATCATGTTAACCTTATCACCATAGTTGACCAAGTAGGCCAAATAGTATAAATATGCTTTTAGGGATGATACATAGTCTCCCCTCATGTGATAATATATAGATCTAAAACACGGGGCATAACTCATGCTACTTAGTCCTACCTCCATCTTGTCACTTAAGGTAGCCTATCATCCACTATGTCAGGTAACCCAACCGGTTGATACATAAGAAACCTCTCTTATATCTAGGTACTCAATAAAACAATAATACCCATGGTCTTCTTCCATTTGGAAAACATCCCATAGTATCATGCATGAGTTGGAACTAAATGCTATCCCCAAAGTCATAAAGTGCTCCTTTATCTAAAATTGTCTGACAAAAGGATATTGTGTATAGTGGTACCTTACCATCCAAATTGTGACACATCACTCATGCTATCATAATTTTTATGACATCCTTCTATATGTTTGGAATTTTCATGATATATACATAAAATATAATAACACACAATCTTGACTATATTCTATCTAAGAATGTTTCCCACTTGACTAGTGTTCACCTCTCCTCTAGATCATCTAGTGTCCCTATGATCATTGATGTTCCTCTTATTGGTAGTCCTAAAAAACATGGACATCTTCTAGTGTGATACCCACCTCTATGGTATCACCATCCACCACCCATCAAAAAGTGTTTCTCAACCATTCTCATGCTCTAAGGAATATGACAATGAGATCAACACTAAGTAGGATGCACCTCATCTCCATGATACCTCCAAATCCTAGTGAAAATAGTTGTGTTTTATCCATGTTAGTCAATGACTCCAGTAGATATGATAGCCATGATGCATCTATAAATTTCAAATACCTCTAACATCTATATAAAATATCAAACAACAAAGGATGTATCAGATCTCCATGTCATAAATAATCAAAATAAATTCTAAAACTTTTAAAATATTTGTTGGCTTGATTTAGTTTCTCAAATTTCTATAGAACTAGCCTTGTATTTTACTTGTGATACTAAATTAGCCCTTTTACTTTCCTACTAGATCAGCCACACAATACTAGATTAGGCACCTTCTCACCTTACAATACTATATCATACTTTTTATACATAGTTAGACTCTTTTACTGATACTACATTGGCCCTATTAAATAGACTATGTCAACCATGATCTACATAACAGACCTTTTATCTCTAGTAGCTAAGTCAGCCCACTGCTACATAGTCATCCCATATTATCATACTAAATCATCCCATTGATATGTAGTTGACCCTTTTATTCCCCCTCACATTATAGACTAAGTCGATTCAGTCGACTTTGTTCATCTACAATGACAACTTTTTTCCCATTTACCATAAATGCCTTGGGCATTTATTGGTCTAATGTCTTCCTACCCAATACCCTATTTTACCCCTAGTTTACTTAAAAATTTCCTAAGGTTCATTTCAGTGCCTATATTTTACCTATCAGTCATTTTTTCATATTTATCTCAATTTCAAATAAAAATATTCCAAAATTTAAAATTTCTAGTTGTTTACTTATGCTACACTTGTTGCAGATGCTATGCATCCTCCCTATCTTAGCTATCATCTCCTCACCATGATGGCTCTTTGGTATCCAACTAGTTCTCTTAGATCTCTACTTTATTATAATAGTAAAAATAATAAATGAGTTTCTTTCACTCTATTTATATTTACTATTAAAAAATATTTATCTTTCAAATATTTACTGCCAAATTTCATAATTTGATCATATATTTATCTCTACAAGGTATTTTTAAAAATCATAAAATGTTCTATAATCATGACATCATAGATAATATTTTCACCTATTATATGTCTATGTTGCATAAATTTCATTTTTTTGCACTTTTTCTCTAATTTCTACAAGTTTGCCTAATGTTCCCTACTTTAGATGCCTTCACATTTCTTGCATCTCCTTATTTATATACAAAACTTAAGGCAAGTAGAGTTATATGTTTTTTAATTCTATCCTTTCAATTATCTTATTTTCTCCTCACTAAAATTTATTCAACTTCAACTTTGTGTGTTACTATGTTCTTTTCCTAAAGCATCATCTTGTGTTGCACCTACATGACACATAATGATATTTGAGTGTGGCATATGTATACACATAATATTTTAAAACTTTATCAATTAATCATGATTTTTCTCTTATAAAAACTCATCAATTCTTAATATATATAAATGCATGACCTAAGGGGTGCACTGGGAATGGGATGGATAGACATTGGTGCTTCATAAGATTGTTGTCCCTATACCACTACTCTCTACGTACACAACCATCTCCTAAAAATATTCCCTTGAGTTTTTCCTCCTATTTTTCACTCTCCTCTGGTCATTTTATGCCTCCATTATCCCTTTCCTAGCCTAAAATCCTTTTTGATGGTTTATGTTACACAATAGACCCCATCTACCTTATACTCTAATTGAAAATAATTATTTAGGATCTAGGTCAACCCTTGGATGATATAGACCAAGATCTAATTTATTTTTGTCAATAACGATATGATGTTGATTGGGTCGACCCTATCGAATAAAATTTTGGAAAGGACTAGGGTTAGATCCATATATATAAACACATCCATTTCATCATTTCTAAAAGAAGAGAAGAAGAAGAGATATCTTATTATCCACCATTATAGTTGAAGAACATAGATTAGGGTTTCATTCTTTCTTTGGAGATATAAATCTTATCTTGTGGAGAAGTATTTTGGATGTATTGATAGGTTATGTAGCCTAAAGTTGATTTATCCTTGTCATCCTGACATAACACAATAACCTCTTGTGAATCACCTTTGTTAAAGGAGATATTGAGGCTTCGTGGGTTCAACTTCAAAGGTCAGAATTCCTAACATTATTACTCCTTTATAAGAGTAGATAGATATGCATTTTTACTTATCTCCCTTGCATTAGTATTTTGTATACATTAACATGAGTATATGTATTCTATGCATTTTTAATTTTTATGTTTATTACCCCCACTTTATGCCACAAGCTTTGGTGAACACTAGATTAGACTTTAATTTAATTTGTATAGTTTTTATTTATTGGAGGCTTTAGAATCCTCCCTAGTGACATTCTTGTGGTAAGAGATCCCTTAGATAGGTCTAGTGGACTCATCTTATTCATGACCCTAAATATATAATGTATCAACAATCATAAATGTAAGTAGGATTTATCTTCTCTAAATTTGGATTGATTTATAGATCAATTACATTTCCATTTTCATACATATATGACCATCCATTGGATGGAATCATAGTATGATATTTCCTCTTCAAAAATTCCAAAAATTACAAATAATAAAAAAGATTCAAAAAACCTATAAAAATATTTTTGGTACCTACATGTTCTACTAGCTCTTTAGCATCTATATGTTAATTCCATGTTGATAAATGGAATATTTAATTTCTCCTACATAGACATGTGTGTCACACTTCTACTTGAGTGTGATATGGGCATACAAAGGTACATGATCTATTCTTATTTCATATGTTAGGCCTTCCATCTATTCATGTCATGTAGACATTGGGTGCATCCACTTATTTGATATTAATACACATAGGTTATATGATTTAATGATCACTCTACATTACCATGTTTGAGATTACATATGCACTTATACATACATTTATCCATGATTATATATTGAACATGGTACTTGAAATTATATACACTTGATAGTTTTTCCTCACACATTTGATCCATGGGCTACTATGACACGTTTATATTGGTTGCTTATACTTCCATTTATAAACTTCCTTGAGTGTCTATCCATTTTATTGTATTCCTTGTTAGATCATTTAAATATGCTCCTTTTCTTGTGTACCTAATGAGTATGTATGTTTTCTTTGACATTTGAATATGTCATTATTTGTTGTATGGATATTTGAATATGTCATCCTTACCTTTATAGATATTTGAATAAGTCATGTCCCTTCAAATATGAAATTTGAACATGCCCCTTATTTGTGGTCTCCTTGGACCATTGCCTTTTGAATTAAATTTGAGTCCTCTTATGTGTGTTAATATCTAGACATTTTCATGATCCTTATCATGTGTCATAGGTCTACATGGGATCACATTGGTTATATGTGCTTCAATGCTATATATACCTAGACATGTTCCTTATATATGCTACATGATTAAATTCATAGATTACAAAATTATCTTATCCTTTTGAGGTGAGCTAACTAATAGCTCCTATCTTTCACTCACCTTAAGGGGGGTATTAGTAGGGGAATAACATAGAGGCATATTCTCCACACTTGGCACAATTTCCATATTCACTGAGGGCATGCTTTGGAATCATTTTATCCACACTCATTTAGTATATGTTACTTATATTGATTTATATATTTAGTGGGGTCATGATTTAGAAACATGTATCCACACTCATTTAATATATGGTACTTATATCAGTTTTTAGATTCAATAGGGGCATGCTTTGAAAGCATGTTCTCCAAATCTATTTAATATTCAACATCTCCTGATTATAATGGGGGCATGTTTTGGAAACATGTTCTCCATATTTGTATTTATATTATTTTTCATATTTCTTCATAAATATTGGGGTCATGCTTTGGAAACATGTCCATCACACTTATATAATTTTATGAATCAAACAAAGCACACAATTATATGATTTAGATTCATAGTTATGGTAGAATTATATACATTGGTACTATTATTATACACAATTTCAAATGAGACATATCTAAGGTACATATTATATGAAATTTTTTCCTGATATTACAAAATTCAAATCAATTTTAGATTCTAAAACTCTTTTATTGACTATTACCACATCATAAACATTTTTGTACGAATACCCCATGAACTTTATTGAGCCAATCAATTTCACTAGTTAGTTCACTTTTTGGTATGGTTGATATGATTAAATCACTAAATATTTCCACTTTTTTAGGTTAGACTTGATTATATCATCCATCCTCACCAGGTTATAAATATCATTGGGTTGCATAGTTGAGATAATCTCAACTACTAGGTGAAAACTCATTTTTGATCTAAAGTTGGGGGTATGTGCCTTCTAATATTTCTCTCTCCTTACATTTATGCACTTTCATATTTATCTATATTTTTCCTAATCTTAGTTTCTTAGCCTCATAATAATACATATTTTCAAAACAACTTTCCAATAGGCAATGCGATTACACAAACATACAGGTGCACTCCTAAACCTTACTCTTTCAATTTTTATATATTTAAAGTACTTTTAATCCCATATTATATGCATTTATTTTATATTTTATCATGCTCTTAGTTGTAGGTCAATCACCAATAAATTATTCATGTTGGGTGCACACAAAGAAAATGTGTGCATACATACCTAGGTATGCATTTCTTTCTTTTAAACTATCAATTTCATTATTATATTAAAGCAAGGGAATGCAGATAATATTTTATGATTATATATAACCTTATTATTGTAAACTTTGAAAAATTAGACCTTGGCTATTCCTCTCAATTATATACTTTTATCACTTCTACAAGTCTTGTATCTTCTCTATCTTTGTGCCCCTTGGCATATATCTCTTAGTCTAACTAGTCTTATGTTGATGACTAAGACCTTATATCTTAAAAAAAATCATTAAAATGTACTTATCTTCCATATCTAAAATTTTTTATCCCATATCTACTTCCCTACTACCTAAACACTAATGTTCGATATAGACTATAGCATTGACATTAGTTTCCTAAATTGATGCAAGTATCTAGTGCCTTAAAGTCATCCAATTTACAAAATAAATATATCCTAGTATTTGGCCTAAGTGATTTAATTTAATTTTTTACTCTAAAGGGATTGATATAAATACAATATTAACCCTCATTCATTCCTAACCTAGCAAAAGACCAAAATGACCTGTATGCACCTAAATCTACTCACCTCATTTTTTATCATTAATATTATTATTAGTCAATAATAACATCACTAATTTCATCTAATAATCACTAATCTCACCTAAATTTATCTAATTGACCATTACTAATCTACTTCTAACCATTTATTTAACATTCCCTCATTTTTCTTCATCATGTTAACCTTATTCCTACCCCATAAGTCAATTAATCCTTCTTTTAATATGTCATTTATCTTATCATCTTATTCTAACCCCACTTATCCATTATATTAGAATTTAAAATTCCAATCCTACATACTCTAGCCTATTCTAAAGCTCTCCTACATCCCTAGTGTCTAATCACCCATCTAATCATATACTAATCTTGATCATCCCCCTAATAGATTCTAGAATTATCCAATTCTAGAATCCTCTACTATTCCATTCATCCTCTATAGAATCCTCCAATTTTAGAGGTTTAGGAATTTTTAATTCCCTCCCTTCTCTCTATTTAAACCCATTTCCTTCCATATGGGATAATTAATGGAAAGTGAATTAAATCTATTAAGCCAAAATTCATTAATCTATCCAATAATCTGCTCAAGTCAATAATCCTCTAATAATCCATTATCCATGAGTCAATTTATCAAGGAATATCATGCTGTAAAAAATGTGAGTCTATGGTAAAAATCCTCCACCTATAATCATTTACTCTATTTTTTAATCTAATTTGGAGCATTTAGTTTTAGGTTATAATTTTAATATGAATGTTTATTTTTTATGCATTATAATCATGTTAGCTCTAATGATATAATGTTTTGAGTAAATTTTGATATAAATTCCATATCCAATTCTTGTTTATCAAAATTTACATCTCAAAAGACCAATGTAACTTATCAAAAGCACTCTATCAATAATTTAATTGAATAAAGATTACCTATTTCCACACCAGTCATAGGTACACCACATCTATAAGTATTAATTACTAAAGGAGAAACCCAAGAGAATGATTTTTTAAGTTAGAAGCTAGGTCACTATTGTATTTTATTTGTACATATTATATGATTCACACACAAGCCAACACATAGGGGATAACTACGTGAGTCTGAGACCCTCTTCTAGAGTATTGTGTTATAACCCTGCCTACATATTTCATTTATATACTATTTCAACATACTTTTACACTATTCAACACCATTTATAAATTTTCTTTTAATGTTTTTCAGATACTAGACAAAATACTATAGCTAGAGTTTATTTTTGTATATGAATTATTTGGTCTTAATATTTGATTTTCTACATAAATCTATTTAGCTTAGCTTTGAATACAACTATATACTACAAGTACTATTGATGCCATTTGTGGATGTAGGTATAAGGGAAATGAGTTAGGCTAGAGATGGATTCTAGTGGTTGGGGGATAAAAATAAAAGAAACTGACATAGGTAAAAAGTGGTAATATAATGAGCCAAAAACTTTCAATAGTCCATCATTTTATATTTTTTTATTCTTGATCATCGTCTTGACTTATCCATCATGTATTATGTTTGTATTCACTTATCAATTTTAATGATTTATAGGATTACTTATGTTGCTTGTATATGTCAATTTTGATATGTTATTTTATAGTCATTATAGTGGTTGTTTTGATCTTGTTACCAATGTTTACTTATTCTGATCTTGTATGAGCCTAGGTAATGTTAACTCCTTGCTTAGCCTATTCGATGTTGTGACTTCATGTGTCTTGATTGAATTTGGTTTTCTTATTATTTTTATCTTATTAAATCATTATAATTGCTTTCTTAAGTGTACCTTGACATTGTTCTAACCCACCTCTTTCATCACTCTCCCTCCAAGATTTTAGTAAAAGGACTCTAGTAAGTCAAAAATAGACATAATGTTATTATTTGAAAAATAAAGATTTTCCATTATCACCATGGATCATGAGAATTTATCTTGAATCAAATATTATTATGGTAATTTTTTTAGTTTTTGGAAAAAATCATATTTTACATTAATTCTTTGGCACTTTAGAGGAGCTTATCTCAACCCACAATGCCATTTTTGTTTTGATGTGTTAGTTGGGAGAAGGAGGAGAGGGAGATAAGGAGGTGTAGAGAAAGGATGGAGAATAATTTAAACCCTAAGGGCATGGTGGTGGCTAAGGAGGAGATTTGGGGAAAAATTTTCCTAACAAGGAGAGAGAATTGACCTACTAAGGCCGTGGTTAGAAAAGGGGAGGTGTGGCCAAAGGAAGTAAACACATTTTTTTCTTTTCCACTAGCTTGTTGAGAAATAAGTAAGTGCTACAAATTTTCTTTCTCTCTCTCTCTCTCTCATCAAAACCTTGAATTTTCATATTAGAGAGTAAGTAATTTTATAAAAAAAAATCACTTGCAAGTTCATAAAGAAGTTGTAAAACCTACTCATAAGCCTAGAAGGGGTTTAATGGATTTGTTTTGATACAAAAATTCATTACTTCTTCAATGGATGATAAAAATAGTCTCAAATTTTAGGGTTTTTAAAACTTAATTATTTTAGTCAAAAATCTTGCATGATAGTAATGACTGAGTCATTTTTAATTTTTCCTAGTTTCCATTTTGTTCACCTATTGGAAATGGAGACCTAGTTCAAACACTTATTAAAAAAATTATCCTTTTATTTAGTCATTTTGTGGTTTTAGTTGTTGCCCAAATTTTTGTCTTTGCAAGTCAATTTTGGAGGATTATTATTTTGGTAAAATTTATTTATAATTTTTTGGGGTTTTTGTTGAATAAATTAATATTGGTGTTTGAGTATTTTAGAATTTAGGCTTGGTTGAATATTTATTTTCATGTATAAATAATTTAAATAATTTATCAGTTATACATAGGGTTGAGAAATTAATTTTTTATAATCATCTTGCTTGTCAAATTTTATGCCTTTCCTGATATAAAATTTGAACCATCTCTTTGATGACCAAACCTAAAAAATTTGTCACAAGGGAATATTATTGCAAGTGACTAAAATAACCATTTTTTGTCATCTCGTAATAACATGTGATGTGTTCAAAATTTTAGTGATGGATACATTTTTATTTCTCATTTTGTGACTATATATTATGTGAACAAGGGTTCTATTATTGTATTTATTTTGGTTACCTAAAAATTATGATTAAGGAAGCAATGAGGTCAACTGAATCAATAATTAACTTCTAAATTCCTTAAAATTAACACTAGGTTGCTGAATTTTTTCATGAATGTCTGTATTTCAAATTTCAATGTGAAATTTTCATAGTTATAACTGCTACAAGTTAAATGGTTCATTCCCATATTATCTTTCCTACATTACCAAAGTCCTAAATTATGGACTTCACCTCCTAGTTAATGGTTTGGGGTGGTAAGGTCCACTAATTGGGGAGCTCATAAGACATGTCAAGACATGATGGATAATGTAAGGAATATAAAGTATTTTCAATCAGGTGGTTTATTATTGTGCTTTGTATCCATTATTGATATAGTGATGTAAAATGATTTGTAAAATGACTTGTTAATATTATAATTGGAATTATTTACTATTTCTATAGTTTAATGTCTCCTTCATTGTGTTTTATCATTTCAAATCAATGTCTCCTTCATTATGTTGTATCATATGAAATCATTTACTACAATCCTACATTTTAACTGCATTGCTTCAATATTCTCCCATATTTTATTTACCTTATTAAATATTTAGTTTGGAAATTTTACTTTCAGCTATAGGATTATATATCTTTCATTGAGTTCTATGAAATAAGTTGTATTGATCTAATACTCTTATATTTATTTTCTCTATAGATTATAAATTTAATTTAGTTGTAGCATTATGTTTAAATTCATTAGATCATGTTATAAAATTTTAATAACTATTGTAGCATTAATTTTCACCCTTGGAGAGGGTTCTTCAGGATATTTCCAACTAAGATACAAAATGGAAACAACCCTAGGATGTGGGTGTCCCATTGTGGGGTTGAATCTCTGGGTTATGGGCTAGCTCCCTAAGTGTACCGATTTAAGCTCTTAGTAAGCTGATTCTATGACTTGAGAAAGGGTTTAGAAGGGGGAAAGAAAGAAATTAAAAAAATAAAGTTGATACACCATATAATGATACTCCAACTTCACTAAAACACAAACAACTAAAACCAAAATGCTTACCACTCACATAACCCTAACACTAGCTGAGTTTGCATAAGTAATTCTTTAGAAAGATTGTATAAATTGGATATAATATGAAGGAAAGTAATTTTTCACATTATAAATCAGACCTATGCTTGATAAACATGACTCAAGACTTACCAAATCAAATCTATCATACACAAAGGTGAAGGGAGAGGACAAAAATCAAGGGGAGAACTCTCACCACATGATACTCTTCAAATAAACCATAATACACATAAAGATGCAAGCATATTAGAAGGGAATAAATATTATTCACTTAAATAGGCTGTCTCATTACAAAAAAATTTAGAGTTTCCCCTTGTCAAAGCATGAAGCATGCCTCTCAACAAGAAAATGAGAGGTCTTAAATAGGAAAAGAGAGAAGGAGAGGGTAGAAAGGTTTTGAAAAGACTTGAATCAACTTGGAATTGTTCACAATACTCATCCAAAAATATAAGAAGAGATGAGGCCCCTATTTCCATTCTTTAGCTCCTTAATTTGGCTTTCACTTTCACCTTTTTCCTTTAAAAAGGCTTGAAAAGGCTTAATTTTTCACATTATAATACTTTATGTTCTAATTTCAACTTGAATTAATGATGTCATTATCCACTTACTTGGATAAATGGTCTTCAATCCTATATAAGCTCCATATAATGCTCCATTTCCCCTATAATACTTCTCCAACTCCTCTCCACTCTCCCCACTTGCATCCCATGCCATACTTGACCATTAACATCTTCTAAAAGCCACCCTTGACCACTAGTAGTTAGTGAAGATAACATATTTTGAATGGGATAAAATAAATTGAAATGAGTCTAATTTAATGTTGACATGGATCTTGTTTCCTCCTTTGGACACCATTATACCTGCAAACATTTCCTTTAACCTACACTTTCACCATTGGAGACCTCCTAGGAGCCTGTACCACCGTGAGATCCTTCACCCTGAAGCTTGCCTATGAGTTAGAAGCTTGTTGGAGTATATAAATCCTTGAATATGGATTTTCAAGATGTCTTATTATATCTTTGGGTCATTCTATTTCCACTAATACACCTACAATTTTTTTCAAGGCTCTATTAATAGATGTTAATCCTATGATTTTTTCTTTAGAGACCCAAAAATTGATTTTATGAGTGTTAGCATGCCATGATGGATTGAAATAGATCATATAATGCCATTAGATGACACTTCAGGGGTAGGATAACTTCTATAAACCATTTAAACAAATCCTTTGGAACACCTTTGAGAAGCTTGCAAAAATAACCAAAAAGAGCCTCAAAATAGCCATATATGCCAAATTCTCTCTCCAAATAGACCCAAAAGATGATTATAAGATATATTCAATGATTTAATATGTCTCATTGGTGAAATTAGGTAATAATAATCCATTTTAATAAGCTTTGAGCCAATTGATCCACTAAAGAGGGTTTGGAAGGGTTTTGAGCACTTTTCAATCTTAATGATTGTTCATAAAGAAAAGGACATCTTTCTTTCTCATAATGCATGTAATTGGTATTCAAGGAAAATATACACCTTTTAATATGAGATTAGACATATATTAAAGCATTTGATCATGTGATAATCATCTGAAGGTACCCATAGAGCTCCCTAAGAAGGCCTAGTCGAGAAGGCTAGTTTTAGTGCAAAAATGAGTCAAGGAGGTAAATATGTGTCCTTAAACTTTTTTGAAATATTGGAACACTTTATACATGATTTATAAGTTCATATCCATGGAATTTTCCTTTAATTTAATTGAAAATCCTATGATCACCCCTTGGCTACCCACTAGCCCTCTTTATCTTGCAATGATTTTAGACCTCCTTTATGTGCCTTGGGGATTGAAAAATCCCTATAACTACTAAATAATATTTATGTGGGTAATAATATTTAATAATTACTAATATAATCCTATGATACCATTAGTATCTTCTTGAAATATCTTGATAAGGTCTGCCACCTTCTAGGCCTTGTAGGTCTAGATGTGTCTTTATGCTAAATTAGGATAAATCGAGCCTCTTTGGGCTTGATAAACATGATGACATAATGATAATGAATATTAGGTATATATTGAGAAAATTTAATCCTATAAATTTCCCATTTTAACCATACAACCTTCACTTTTAGATCTAGTTTTGAGCATGGACTCTATTAATGGAGATATGACAACTTGGTTTTCCTTTCTCTCAATCTCTCTTTGTCAATATTGGACCATACCATGGACATTAAGAGATATATTAAATGTTTTAAGGCATATAATTTTTTTTCCAAATTAATCATTCAATCAAAACATATATTTTATTCTTGAGATCCATATGATCTCTCTCATGCTTGTGAGAAACAAGAAAACTAAGAAGCAAGAAAGAGCCATATATTGAGATATATGGGGTATAAAGACCTAATTTTTTTTTAATTAAGACATGGAATAATTGATAAAATTGTTCCAATCATTTTTTTTGAATTATTAAATCAAATAAGACCTTCAAAAATATCAATTTAGGCCTGATGCACACCCTAACTTCATGTTCTCCTCAACAGATAGGCATATGACTGTGTAAAAGTAGTGGGTGCATCAGCGCATTATTTATCCAAAAAAATATTATATATATATGACAAATAATGAGCTGATGTACCCACTATTTTTACATAGTCCTATGCCTATTTTTTGAGGAGAACATGAAGCTAGGGTGTGCATCAGGCCTAAATTGGTGTTTTCAGAGGTCTTATTTGATTTAATAATTTAAAAAAATGATTGGAACAATTTTATTAGTTCTTCCATGTCCTAATTAAAAACTAATTAGGTCTTTATACCCCATATATATATATATATATATATATTAAAACTCATGATAACAAAATTTACAAAATTTAATAACTTTATTATACCTATATATTCCCCAAAACTCATTTTTCCACTCCCGAGCACACTCAAAAATTGTGAACTATGAGACATAGGGAAATAGAAAAAGGTGTATCTTGAGATTTATGAGGTATCAATACCTATTTTTTTGGGAACATATATGTACCCATATAAATTATAAAATCATTATATTTTAACATTGAACCCTTTAAGTGCTTCAATAATGCCTTTTTTGACTGTATATATTTGCATACCAAAACCCTAAATTTGGCCAACTTGTAATTTTACACCTTTTTCCTCTAAAATTTGATAAAATAAAGTGTATAAAGGTAAAATATACACCATAATTTATCACACAACATTTTTTGTATAAAATATCTCAATCTTTAAAAAAGTTCTCTCAAAACCAAGCTTTGAGGATTTAAGAAGGGTTTAAAACAAATTTAGTTTTGATGATGTTCTTGAGTTATAAGGTTGAAATAAGGAAAATGAGAGAGGTTTATGGATATAAAACATTAAAAAAAATATCCTCCAAATTTATTTTCTTAAATATAAATTAAATTATTGCTTCACCCCTCTCTCTTCTAGCATTGTAGGTCTCTCTTTGCTCTATAGGCCTAGAAAATTGAAAAATGGCTTATTTGACTTTTACATGTATGAAAAATCTTAGGATATGTTTGATTAACATTTTAAAATATAATATGATGTTCAATTAAAAATTTAAGACCTCTAGACCTTTTGATCATATGTAAACCTTGAAACAACTATGGTAACAAGATTTGAAAAATGCATGATTTAAGGGGTCTAAACATAAAATTTATTCCTTGAGGGATAAATGGAGTTTTTAATGTCATTATATAATGATATTAATCATGATTCACCATAAACATAACCTCTTAACTTCCCATTAGTTTCCATTTTACCTGACACAAATGTTTTTCAAAGCTTCTCAAGCTTAAAGAGAGCAAAAAAACTTATATTTAGACCTGAAGGAATGGTCTTTGAGTCTTCTGATCCTTCAAAACTTCTCATTATATGATATGGTTATAATCAATATAATTCATGTATTTTGATTCCAAATTACCTTTAAAAACATAATGATTCACCACTTATGTCTTAAAACACTCTTTTAGGCCTCACACCAAGACACCTAAACTGCTAGTACTCTGCATCATCCTATCATGGATAGAAAGTGACTGAGAAACCAGGAAACATGAGACACTAATGATTCATTAATGACATGATAATATACTTTATTTCCTTGGAAAAATAACATACTAACCATATCTTCTTGTGTTTGACTTGCACCTTAGTCTTCTCGGCCTCTAGTCTTGCCAATGAGTGTTTTTACACCCTAACTACAACTTTATGATCTCATTATGCTGTTTTAGGATATTAGATGACTTAAGATTCAAATTTTGAAGTTATGGGTGTTAATATTTGGTCTAAAGAGTCCAAAAATTGTCAAAAATATTGGTGACTCTATGGGGTTGGCTAGCCTACTAGCCAGAAGACTTGTGCCTCATATATCCATTGGGCAAGGGAGTATCTCAACATATCCAACCAACTAATTTGAATATTATTTGCAATGATTAAATCCTCTAAAACATCTATAAAAAATAATAATAACCTAATACCTATAAATCACACAACAAAGGATACTAATTATACGAATAAACTATGTCAAAGGCACTTAGAGAAAACAAAAACACCAACTACTATATATAACTAACATAAAGATTTACCCTCCTCATAGATTAAAAGGAAAGGTTATTTGATCACTCACTTCATGAAGAGGAATATGATGAAAGACACTCTTCTTGTGAAACACTATGCTTGCTAAATTATGCCTCTCATGAGGGTCAACTGGACTAAACATGTATACAATGTAGAAATACTCTTGAGATGACTCAAAATTGATCCCATGATGATATTTAATGTGAAAAATGTCTTGGGAGAATATCTCAATCTGATTTGGGAGAGTGACTACTATCTCTCCACTTGGTGTCTCTTATAATATAAGAGATAATTCTAATGTATTTATGACTAAAAATTTGGCCCTCAAGAGCTCATTAGACTCATACTTTGTCTTGGAAGACATTTGGTCAATTTATTATCTTAGGAGTGAAGGTTAGGTGTCCAAATTTTTACAAAAGGACTTTAGATCATCCCAAAAAGTAGCTTCCTCTTGGTCACTTAGGACAATGCCAACCTTAGCACCATTATTTCTTTTCTCACCTTAGAAGAAGCTATAGGGAAGCTCACCAACCCATATAATATTCAAAATGCCATATTATTATGGTTCTATATTTGAATGATCTCTTTTATTCCTAAATACATCAGTACTGCCTTAAATGGACAATTCATCTTGGGACTATTAAGCCTCTATAACCTAATTTGAAAGTTCATTTTCATGCTCTATAGGAGTAATAGGATATTTTATAAACTCTACCTAGTCCATGAAGTCATGGTACAACTATTTCCATACCTCATTCTAATCCTCTTACTCCTCTTGATCAACATCAACATCAGGTCTAATTTCAAGCTCCAAAGGATTACAACTTGGCTTATCTTCTTCACCCACATCAATTAGGAGGTCATCTTTCTCTTCAACTAAGGATACAAGATATTGATAGTTTTTTCATGTACACTACTTAAAAACTAATCAAATTTACTTTCCCTAGATAATGGGAGTTCACTTGACCAAGTGAAAATGAGACCATCTTGCCTATCTATATCCAAACCTAATTTTTTCTTGATTTGATGAAGTGGGTTTCCTATCAATATTTTTTCCTCATACATGCTTACCTCATCTTATTGAGACTCACTTTAGACTATAATCTCTTCATATATCCTTAATAAAATAGGATCTTTCTCTAAGAGGGAGATGGTGGGAGGGTGAAGAAGTTCACCTTGCTCATAGCTTAAGAGAGTGTCCTTCCAAATAGGTACCTTGAGTAGTCTCTTTAGTTTCTCTTAAGAGAGGGATAAATATTTTTATAACTCTTTTAAGGAAAGATCATTGAGTTGAGATAACACCTCTTTGTTATTCTCTTCAACCACTAACTCCTCTTTCTCTTGAACTGGCTCTTACACCACCACAACTAACATCTCTTCATTATTCTCTATGCCTTTATTAACTAATTTCCATGAAGGAAATGTGTAGGGTACAACCACATTTTATTATTCTTGAATGGGTATAGGAAAGGGTGATTTCACAAGAAAGGGAATGATATAGTCAAGGTCTAAGGTATAGGGGGTGTCCAAGATGAGATGGTTTCAACATATTGAGTGGGAATGGGGGTAGGAGAGGGAAAATTGGTTGGTTTGGGTTTGAAATATTAATCCTCCAAATGATTCAACATATCCTCTATCAATATTATCCATTACTTTACTCAGTTCTTCTCAAAGTCTAGATAATCTCCCTCCTCAATGGTTTCCCACATACTCCAAAACTCTTACAAGAAGTGCCTAGTCCTATTCATGGCATGGAAGGGGAACTCTTTTCCAAGGGATACATCTAAATTCACCTTTATGATAAATATACCATGGTATATAATCATTTTATTGAATCTTGACAAAGATGATCTTTGACAAGTTTGAATATGGGGCTGATTTGAGGCTCTTGAAGGTTGGGTTTTAGGCTCTTGGATAAGATGTAATAGGATAAACATGGTATTGAAAATTGGGATTAGATAAATGATTTATTTTCCAAATGGATTTATTTTGGTCGTGTTTATGGGTGGGAAGGAGGTAAGATCCATGGTAGGGATGATAGGTTTCTTGAAGGCCACTTAGGGAGAACACAAACTTTATTAGCTTGATAAGTGTAATGTTAAGGTAGAGAATGAGCATGATGATCAAAATATGTTTGACTATAAATGTAAAATTATAAATTAGGCACTTAGGCTAATTAAACAACTGATTTTTGTGGTGGAATTACCATTGGTGTTTGCAAACATGCCTCCAAAGGCTAATTTCATTGAAAGGCAACACTAAGAACCTTTCAGTGAGATGTATAATGTAGTAGTATTTCATTGATCATGATAGAAAATATTATAGAATTAAATTTCATTCTTTTAGAGGGTTATTTATCCTCTCTTCAACTAAGCTACAAAATTGGAACAACCCCAAGCTGTGGGTGTCCTATTATGGGTTTGAACCTCTGGGTTATGGGCCAGTTCCTTAGGTGTACTAGTTAAGCTCTTAGTAAGCTAATTATATGAATTGGGATAGGGTTTATAAGGGGGAAAATAATAATTTAAAAACATAAATAAAGGTGATACACCATATAATTATAATTTAACTATACTAAAACACACACAACTAAAACCAAAAGACCTACCACTCACACAACACTAACACTAGCTGAGTTTGCATAAGTAATTATTAGGAAAACTTGTAGAAATAGGATAAAATATTAAGGAATGGTCTCATTCAAATCATAAATCAGACCTATTATTGATAAACATGACTCAAGACTTACAAAATCAAAGTTATCATACATAAAGGTGAAGGGAGATGATGAAAATCAAGGGGAGAACTCCTACGGCATGATCCTCATAAAATAAACCATAATACACACAAATATGTAATAATATTATAAGGTAATAAATCTTATTCACTTCAATAGGATATCTCATTATAAAATTTGGTAGAGTTTCCCCTTGCCAAAGCATGAAGCATGCCTCTCAATAAGAAAATGAGAGGTCTTAAATAGGAAACGAGAGGAGAGGGGTAGAAGGATTTTGAAAAGAATTGAATCTACTTACAAGTGTCACACTACCCATACCAACATATGAGGAGATATTGGGATCCTCTTTCAATTCTTTAGCTCTTTAATTTGGCTTCCACTTGCACCTTTTTGCATAAAAAAGGCTTAAGTTTGCACATTAGAGCACTTTACGTTGAAATTTCAACTTGATTTAATGATGTCATTATCCACTCACTTGGATAAAAGATCTCAAATATTATATAATATCCACATAAAGCTCCATTTTACATATAAGACTTCTCCAACTCCTATTGACTCTCCCCACTTGCATCTCACGCCATACTCTACCATTAGCATTAGTGAATATAACATCTTTTAATTTGGAGACCACAATGTGAAATGAGTCTAGTTTCATGTTGACATGGATATATTTTCCTTTGGACACCATTAGACCTGCAAACATTTCCTTTAACCTACACTTTCACCATTGGATACCTCCTAGGAGCCTGTACCACCATGAGATCTTTCACCCTGAAGCTTTCCTATGAGCTAGGACCTTGTTGGAGTCTCTAAAGAATTGAATATGTATTTTTAGGAGGTATTATTATCTATTTGGGTCATTCCATGGCCATAAATACACTTTCAAATTTTCTCAAGGCTCCATTAATGAAGCCCAAACTTATAATTTTTTCTTTTGAGCCCCAAAACTAGATTTTTAGAGTGCTAACAAGTCATGATGGATTGAATAAACTCATATAAGACCATTTTATGACTTTTTAGGGGTAGGATAACCTCTGTAAATGATTTAAACATCTTCTGCTTTGGAACACCTTTGAGAAGCTTTTAAAATAGCCAAAAAGAGCCTCAAAATAGCCCATACGTACCAAATTCTCTCTCCAAATAGACCCAACAGATGCTTATAGGATCTGCTTCACACTTATATATTCCTTTAAGGTAAATTTATGGCATAAAAATTCACTTGAATAAGCTTGAAGCTAATCGATCCACTAGAGAGGGTTTAGAAGGGTTCTAAGAAATTTTCAATCTTAATAATTGTTCATAAATAAAAAGACCTATTTCTCTCTCCTAATACATGTAATTGGTATTAAATGGTTATATACACCTCCTCCTATTATCTTATACCCCTATGAAAATATTAGACCATGTGATGAGCATTTGAAGGTACCCCTCGAGCTCGTTGAGAAGGCCTAGTCAAGAAGTCTAGTTTTAGTGAAAAATGAGTCAAAGAGGTAAATATTAGTATTGAATTTTTTTTGAAACATTTTAACACTTTTATATATTTTATAATTTCATATCCATTTCCTTTACCTTACCTTGAAGTGAAAAACCTCTGATCCACCCATAGCTGCCCACTAGCCCTCTTTATCTTGTAATGGTTTTAGACCTCTTCTATGTGCCTTGGGGATTAAAAAATCCCTCTAACTTCTTAGGACTCTTTAATTTGTTCATAAACATAAATAAATACTAATATCATCATCTGATAGCCTTAGGATCTCCCTAAAATAGTTTGAGAAGGTCTACCACCTTCTAGGCCTTGTAGGTTTAGGTGTGTCTTTATGATAAATTGGGATAAACATAGCCTCTATTGGACTGATAAACATGATGACATAAATATAATGTATATTATGGATAATAATTATCATATTTCATCACATAAATTTCCTAATTTACCCCTATAACCTTCACTTTTAGACCTAGTTTTGAGCACAAACTCCATTAATGGAGATATGACAACTTGGTTTTCCTTTATCTCGATCTCTCTCTATTAATATTGGACAATCCCATGGAAATTATTAGGTATATTAAATTTTTAAATTCATCCCAACATTTTTAAAAATGCATCATGCACTCAAAACATCCATTTTCATCTTGAGCTCCATACTAACTCTCTCATGCTTGCGAGAAATAAGAAAACTAGGATGCGAGAAAGAGCCATATCTTGAGATATATATGGGGTATAAAGACCTAATTATTTTTTAATTATGACATGGAATTAATAATAAAATTTTTAAAATCATTTTTTTCATATTTAAATCAAATATATCTTCTGAAAACACTAATTTAGGCTTGATGCACACCCTAGCTTCATGTTCTCCTCAACAAATAGGTGTAGGACTATCTAAAAATATTAAACTAATTAAACTAATTATTTGACCAAACCAATATTATATGTAGATTCCCCAAAACTCATTTTTCACTCCTTAGCACACTTAGAAATTATGAACTGCGAGACATAGGGAGAAAGAAAAAGATTTATCTTGATATTTATGAGGTATAAAGATATAATTAATTTTTTAAAACCTATAATTACCCATATAAATTATAAAATAATTATATTTAACCATTCAACCCTTTAAGTGCCTCAAAGATGTCTTTTTTGACTGTCTACATTTGCATGCCAAAACCCTAGATTTGGCCAACTTGCACTTTTACACTTTTTGCCTCTTAAATTTGATGGAATAAGGTGTATAAATTTAAAATATACCAAAAAATATATCACATCACATTTTTTAAATAAAAAATATCAAAAATTTGAAAGTTCTCTCAAAACCAAGCTTTGAGGGTTTAAGAAGGGTTTAAAACTGATTTTTGCTTTGATGATGGTTCTTGAGTTCTAAGGGTGAAATAAGTAAATTGAGATATTTTATCGATATAAAAAATTACACAAAATATCTTCCAAATTTAAATTAATAATGCTCAATGAAAATATTTCTGTCACCCCCCTTCTTCTAGCACTCTAGGCCTCTCTTTTCTCTCTAAGCCTAAAAAATTGAAAATGGTTTTTTTGACCTTTACATGTATGAAAAATATTGGGAAATGTTTAATTCACCTTTGGGAATATACCATGATGTCACGTGCCAAATTTTATACCTTGAAACCTTATGATCATATGCAACCCTTGAAATGGCTATGGTGCCAAGCTTTGGAAAATGCATGGTTTAAGGGGTCAAAACACAAAATTTATTCCTTGAGGGATTAGTGGAGTATATAATGTCATTATATCATGATATTTATCATGATTAACCATATACATAACATTTTATATTACCATTGGTTTCCATTTGACTTGACACAGATGTTTTGCTAAGCTTCTCCAGCCTAGAGAGAGAAAAAACTTGTTTTAGAACTTAACAAATGGTCTTTGACTTTTGTAATCCTTAAAAATATCTCATTGTATAATGTGGTTCTAATCCATCCCATACATTTATTTTTATTCCAAATTAACTTAAAAACCATCTTTATTCACCACTTATGGCCCAAAATAAGTACTCTGTGTAGCCTAAATTTTAGATTCAACTCTTATTACTATATTTAGCAATAAAAACCTAAATTATAAACAAACCAATAGGAAGGGATAAAAGAGATAATAATATTTTTATAGATAATATTAACATCATTATCAAACATATTCTTGATGCCAAATTGAAAGATGTTGGATTGCCTGCTTAATAGTTGATAATGGTTTCCAATAGACAAGTGGATTGGTAATGGATCTTGATGGATGCAAGTAGGATGATAATGGCATCAGGATATCAATAATGATCTAAATTTAAATTTTTAAATTTGCTTTCATTGAGGGAGTGAGATTGGTTATATAGGAAATAGATGGAGAAATAAATGACTCAAATTTAATTTTGAGCCACTGAAATCAATGGCTAGGGATTTTCCATGGAATTTTTAATTCCATGGAAATCTCTAAAATATAAAATTATAGAGAATGGGGGATAAAATGGAGAATATTTATATAATATTCCAATTATATAAATCTTATATTGTGGTTTATGGGTTTAGGAATAGCTATAAATAGAGTGGTAGATGGGTAGGTAGAATATTTTGTATTCTTAAATTGGAAAGTGGCTTAGGGAGTAGGTTAGTTGGTAAATGGGTTTTGTTATTAGATAAATAAATGGGATTAATTGTTTATATAATGGGTTAAGGTTTTTAGGATGTAATAAGTGGGATGTAGGACAATGGGACATTAGTTTAAATTAGCTAGGAATTATAGTTATAAGTTAATTTAGCAGAATTCATGTAATTAGCAAGGTGAGTGGATTTTAGTGAATAGTTTTTGCCCCTTTTTGAAAGGTCATTATGAGTGGATGAAGTGGAAATAGTAATGAGATTTTATATAATAACTATAATAATGTTAGACTATGTCATAAATTAATTATTAGGATATGATGCCCCCCTCGAGGGAGCATGCATGGAGAACTGACCCAGATGGTCACTCGAATATGAGTCTTGAGGGTGGGATAAGACTAGGTTGATAAAATGGGGTTGTGATGCACCAAGACATATCTACAATTAATATTCCCCAAGAATCAAAGGGGTAAATTGGATTATTTGTGATGGTTTGTAGACAAACAATCAATGTCTAGAAAGTGATTTGATTGATAAAATGAACTTGATTGAAATGAGATGGGTTCAAGCCAAGGATTAGTCCTGTAGTAAGGAAACATACTAGGGATGGCTTGAAGATTGATGGAGGAGATAAAATTTGTTTAAGAAATATAGGTAAGCACTTTATGTGAGATTCATATCTTTAAATAATGTGAAATTATTGAGTGACTAATCTAGTGATGGAATGGGATTGAGGTGTAAATGGTGGCCGAGATATCCATGGGCACAAAATCAAGACTTGGTGTTTCCTACATAGTCATAAGAGACCTTAATATGATGTAGTTCTCATGTAGGATTAAGTTAGATAATGGGGAAATGGAAAGCCCATGCCCTAAATGATGTTATAAATGATAATTAATGATGGTTGAGACATGCAAGGAATAATTAGTTGGGGTATTGATAGGATTTGTATGTGAGAGTGTTAGAAAAGTGTTGTTAGGGTTATATGGGGGGGTCAAATATGATAAAAGAGTGAAAAGGGTCATTTGAATTTTTTTTATTTTTTGAAATTGTGCTCTGATCTAAAACCATGGATCAACTTCCTCAATCTTCCCATCATAGTAAACAAGTGCAAGATTTTTAGAGACCTACTGAGGTTGGACCATCAGTGAGTACTAGAATTTAAACTTCATGATTTTGTTTAAGTTTTAGGATTTTTGGTAGAAAAATATGCCACCCAAGTCATCAAGATAATACCATGATTGAGGTTAGTGCCCTTAGTCATGACATTATCATTATGACTTGTGATATTGTAGGGGAACTCATGATATTATAATATTATAAGTTTAGAGATGTGATGTTGCAATACTATGACTATAGACTTGTGATTTTTCAATATCATGTCTTAGGGAATCATGGTTTTTCTAATTGTGGGGTTAAACAAATTCATAGGTCATGAAGTGAAATTTTTTCAAAATCATTATTTAGGGTAGGGTTGTGATTAGCAGTTTTGTCATGGTAGGAAAAAAGGTTAAGTGTGATAATTTATATGGCTAAATTAGATTTAAAGGGGGTTTATTATAGAATTTAAGGTTTAATTTTAGCGACAAGTTAGATGTGAGAGAGGTTAGGATGGGTTTGTGCATTAAGGAAAATGGGGGCTGGTAGGAGTATGTTAGGGAGTATAGATTCTTGGGTTTTGGGGAATTTGATTTAGGATGGGTGAGGGGAGGTTAAAGGGGGTTGATTTTTGATATGATAAAGTTAGTGATAGGTATGTGTTAATTATTATAGGAGGATTTAGGATTGATGTAATCCTGATCAAGGCATCTTGTAGTACTACACATGATGCACTTGTTAAAGGAGGTTGAGTATGGCATGTTAGAGTTGATTGGGATTCATCATGTGACAATGATGATTTTGATATGGATTGATTATCATTTCAATAGTATATAAATGGAATTATGAGACCAAGACATTTCAATTTATGATGGGGGAGATGACTGTGACTCTGGAGGATGTTTATTGGATCTTTCACCTACCAATACGAGGTGACCAAATTTACTGGAGATCACACCCACTGGCTAAGACAATATAGAGACTAGTTGGGGGATTACAAGGGGTGTTCATTATATATGTGTAGATATTGACATGTGTATTCATGAAAGGAATATTTATTTACTAAACTTGGTGGTTATATCTCTTATTGCCATCATACTCCTACTAGACAAGAGTTGGCAGTGGTTCCATTTAGGCCTAGGATATGTTGTAACAAACATGGTCTAAGATTTTAGAGTTTTTTATTGGGGGCCTATGATTTTGGAGCATCTATACTGAGAGTTGCATATGGGAGCTTATAGGGGATCAACTACTTGGGGCCATTTGTGATTTTATAGATCTAGATCTGGGATCATATTTCTATCCAATGTCTTTTGGGTACTCTGGTAGGGAGGTAGTCTCACCAACATATGGTATTCAGTTGGTATATTTGATTAGATGTGTAGTGGGGCCACATGGGAGAGATGTGTTTTTATCAGTAGGCCTTTGATAGTCTACTTCCTAAACACATCACATGGATGGCCTATAGGGGCTTATAGTTTAAATGGGATGATGAGGCCATGGTGACCCAATACATTTTGACAGAGTGTTACCCGATGGATCAAAGAGATTTGGTGATAGAGTGATATAGGCTTGACTGTGTACAATAATGTTTGACTTTATATAGGATGTGCCTAAAGAGGAACACCTATTTGATAGGAGTGAGTGAGAGTGGGCTCATTATGGTAGGCTAGTGAATAGGGCTCAGACATAGATAGACTATTAAAACATGGACTTAGTCCCTTGGGATTTTTTGACACCTATTCTAGATTTAGGGGTTATAGTAACATAGACAAAATGGTATACATCAAGGATTTCATTGAGATTGATATGACCTAGGGTTGTGGTATGATGATGAGTGGTCAAGAGAGTGATATAGGCATAGGATAGGGTACAAATATGGATGAGGTAAACACCTACATAGGATGGGAAGGATGGGAAAGATGGGGTTGTTATGGATGTGGATAGAGGGGATGGGAACTAAGAAGTAGTAGTAGGATAGGATAGGCCTCAGATTTAGGCCCAAGTACAAGTTGACACATAGGCTGGGGGTAATGGTGGTGGAGATAGTAGATGGCCTTCACAATATCCACTATTAGAGAGTGAGATATCCTTGAAATAATAATTATAGATGGATATTCAGTATTGCCTTATATAGATTACTAATATTACTTAGGAGAGGGACCATCTATAGGCATAGTTTTAGGCTACAATGGCATAAATATATGGGTAGTTGGCTCAGGCACATGTAAAGGTGATTGGGTTATAAGGCTAAGTCATAGTTTTATAGGCCTAGATAGCTCAAAGAGATGGATAGATGGTCTAGGCTCAGACACAAATTTTAGGTTTACAAGAAGAGATAACTATCTTGTAGAGTTAGATTCAAAGTCAAGATGAACAGAGTATAGGATACCAAGTCTAGATTACATAGATGCAAACATGGATTCAAACCTTCACTAGGGAGGTAGAGATGGTTAATAAGGCCAAGTATGAGGATTAATTAGTGAGGAGTGAGAATGGGATGGTAAATGTGATTAAGAACATTATGATATTGACTCACGAGGCTAAGTACTATAGGACACTATATAAGGCACCAATGCTAGTTGAGCAATGTATTCCATCATTTTGGCCCAGTTCTTCACACTCAATGCATCAGCCTCTCAAAATACCACCAATACCACCATGGACATAGCCATAAGACATGATATGTAGGGTATTTTTGTATTCTATCTTATTATTGCCCTATGAGCCTGTGTTATATTTATTTTTTTACATGGACTCCATGTGGACTGTTTATATATTTATATATGTGATGAGGTTTTCGATGATGTGATGTGTTATATTTATGCATTGATGAGGACATGTTATTTATGTGAAGGATTTTCATGTTATTTTGGATTTATGATATTATATGTGATGTATTATATTGTCATTTTTATATGGATATTATTGTGATGTGATGGATACATGATTTAGTCTTTATATGATGAATTTATTTATGATGTTTTTAGATGTATGATGGTTAGATGCATGATGTGATGGACTTATTTATTTATAAAATTTGTGATTTTATGTTATATGATGTTAGATGAGACAATGTGATGGATATATATGTTTATGAGCTTGTGATATGGATGATAGAAATATATAGATGTTTTATTTATGTTGGAGATGGTTAGATGAGATGATGTATGGATTAGATATATTCATATTTTTACTTTGATAATATTATAATTATGGATGTGATTTATATATGATGTTTGTGTATTTATTCATTTTATGTATGTGCTTGATGAGATCATGGTTGATGGTGTGATGTATATTGATGACTATGTTAAATATGGGATTATCATAGATGATTATCTAGATTACATTGTAGTGGATGTTATGGTATTATGAGATGTGATAATAAAATATTAATCCACTTTGAATTCATTATGTCTCATACTTTGGTTTGGGTAGGAATCCTCCTACACCATGGAGGTAGGATAATGATGGGTTGGGAGTTAATTAGGTTTTAGATGGGATGGTGATAGGCTAAATGAGATGGGAATAATCTTGATAGGGTAAGTGATAGGATTAGGGAGGGAATAGGATCAGTGGTCATTTTTGGAAGCCATTGATAATGTTTTTCAATCCTTTTTAATATTTCACTAATAAGTAAATGTGTGCCATATGACATGAGAAAAGACACATGCAATTTAAGTATTTAGTGTGTAAGGGAACTCCATTTGAAAGTGACCTTTCCCAAATAAATTTTTAGCAATCACTAGTACCATCCTTATTCCTAAAAATTTAATGAAATAAAATATATACAAAGTGATAATTAGAATTATTAAATAAACAAGATAATTTAATATGTACATGATTAACTAACCACACATATTCAAAACATACACACATTCACACAAGACAATCATAAGATAATATAGATTAAGGATAGAGATAAAAATGGGGATATACAAAGGGATGATGAGGTGATGATAAAATATGATTATATATAATGAGCTTAGTGATGATTTGGGGCTATGTAAATGGGGTATATATTGCCTAAAACTAGTATTTTTCAAAACAAGATTCCAACCAAATCCAAAAGTAACCATAAATGGGATTTTTGGATGATCCCTCAAGATTTGGTATCATAATGTATACAATAACCTAGAATAGAAAGCCTATGTTTGATCCTTACATAATGATAATGTTAATTTTAAGGTGTGAACCATGGTTGTGGGACAACAAGAGGAAAAGTGGGGATAAAATTAGTCTTGAGGCTAAAAAGAGACATGCTTGTCAAAGAGGATATAATGGGGTGATAAGATAGGGGATGGAAATAAGGGTATGATGGGATTTAATTATAGATATGGAAAAGAGACTCTAGAATAATTCCCCAAAAATTATCCCCATTTCTCAACAAGAAATGATTTATTACTTTAAAACATAAGTCTCTTGTTATTACATAAAAACTATGATGGAAGCCCACTATTAAGATTAGGGTTAAGAATATGGAGAATGGAGTGGAATGGAAGGAGGATGATGAATTTTACATAGGTATGGGGACTATAGATTACCTTATCATGACATCAAAAACTATTTTTCATCATGGTACTTACCCAAGGCACCAAAATACTAGTTTTCACCATTGGACATATTTTATTTTTTCAACTTATTGGATTGTTGGGGAGATGTGATGGAGTGGAAAAGGGAATGCCCCCAAGAGTGGGGAATCATAGACAAATGAAGGTGGAACATATAAAGTGTAATAACACTTCAAATGCATTATGTTAATTAGGTCATCAAGTTAATCACCATCCAATGTGGCTAATTTGTAGGCTCCAAATCCAAATTTGGAAACTATGATATAAGGCCCAAGCTAATTGACTTTAATTTTTCCCTTCTTATCCCTGTCAACATTAGTATTTTTCTAATTT
This sequence comes from Torreya grandis, assembly GCA_037957365.1. NCBI lineage: Eukaryota > Viridiplantae > Streptophyta > Pinopsida > Cupressales > Taxaceae > Torreya > Torreya grandis. Next base: position 3,364,501 of record JARHVA010001026.1, read on the forward strand.
TTTTTTAGGACTAAATCACCAACCTCAAATTCTCTAGACTAGATCTTCTTATGATATTTGCCTTTTAGTATATTATGATATGCCTATAAGTGATTAAGGGCCTTTTGACATTTCTAATCTAGAATATCCAATTATTTTAGTATTTCTTATCAATAATTGTGATTAGTGATAATGCCCCTTAATGATATTCCTAGGGAGGAAAACTCTACTTCCATAAGCAATATTACTTTTGTCCCATATACCAAGGCATACAAAGTGGCCCTGGTAAGCATGTGGATGCTTATTCAATATGACCAAAGTGTTGGATATAATTATAGGTGCTAATTCCTACCTACTTGATTAACTATTTTCTTGAGACTTTTGATGAGTGTCTTATTGGTTTCTTCAACCTATCTATTTCCTTAGATGTAGTAAGGAGAAGAGAAATCCTACTTGATATGATACCATTAACATAAGGCCTCAACTTCTTGGATTTTAAATGACTTGCCATTATCGAAGATGATGTTGGTAAGGATACCAAATAGGAAAATGATCTGATTGAGGATGAATGTAAAAATATGGAGGCTTGTAGTAAAGGTAAGTAGCATTGATTCGACCCATTTAGTGAAATACTCCATTGCTTTACTGTGAAACTTGTGACCATCTAAAGATGTAGGCTTTATATTATCGATCAAATCAAGTCCCCATATAGAAAATGTCCATGAAATCATTATGGGCTATAATTATTGTGTGGGGGCATGAATAATATTACCATGATTTTGACAAGCTACACATTTCTTCACATACTAGCAAGATTCTTGTTCCATGGTAGGCCAATAATACCCAATCCAAAGAAATTTCTTGGCTAGGGCCATTCCACTAATGTGAACACCATAAATACCATCATGGACCTCCTTGATTGTAAAAGAGGCCTCTTCAAAGGTCATGCATCTTAACAAACTCCCATCATATCCTCTATGATAGAGTGTACTATCAAGGATTATGTAATCGAGGTATGGTGGATGAAAGCCTTACATTGATGGTGATTAAGGTTAAGGGTAACATGTTATCATAGAGGTACCTATAGATATCATGGTACCAAGGAAGACTACGATCAATAATTACACAAATTTGTAAAGGAGCCATGTGTTGATGTGTTATGAGAATCATATGTTCTATTAGAAAATTCCTTTCTAAGATGTCTTTAGGGAGATCAATAAGAAAGCCAATGGTGGCCATGGAATCAACTAGTTTATTACTCCTTCTTGGTACTTGTTCAAACATGATAGTTTGAAAATTTTTATTTAATTTATCCACCAATTGCTTATAAGGGAGTAGCTTCTCATCCTTGGTTTGGAACTCATAATTAACCTACTTAATTATGAGCTAAGAATCACCAAATACTTGTAAATGTTCTATACTTCATTAGATGGCTAGATGAAAGCCATCTATCAAAGCCTAATATTCTAAGATATTATTGGTGTATGGGAAGGAGAGGAAAAAATCTTTGGCAATAAGCCCACATTATGGAGTGAAAACAAGGGTGGCTACCCCTAATCCATGCATAATAAAAGAGTCATCAAAATATAACTTTCAGCCACTAGATTATAAAGTATTCATTATAGACTCATCTAGATAGTTTTTTATAAGAGGCTCAATTAATTCAAGAGGTCCTTTAGTTAGTTGATCCTCTATCACTTGTCCTTTAATGGCCTTTTTATTAACATATTAAATATCAAATTTGATGAGTAACATGATCCACTTGGCCATTCTCCTTGTGAGGTCTGATTTTGATAATAAATACTTTAAAGTATCAACCTTAGCAATGAGATGGACTTAATTATTAATCATGCAATTCCAAATATTTTACAAGGCAAAGACCATGGATAAACATTCCATATCAATTCGAGTATAATTTAGGTCTTAGGATATTAGAGTGTGACTGAGATAATAAATTTATTTCTCCTTGACCTAATCTTTATGTTGTGCTAGGAGGGCACTTATTGTGCATGGAGTTGATGAAATATACAAGAGTAAGGGCCTTATTAAGGTAAGAGGTGATAACATAGGCAGGTTTGTTAAATACTACTTGAAATTATTAAAATATTATTTTTATTTAGAGTTATAATTAAAAATAGTCTCCTTATTTAAGAGTTGGCTAAAGGGGTGACATTTTTTCACAAGCTGAGAGATAAATCATTGAATGGCTTGTAACTTTCCCTAAAAACTTATAAGCTACTTCAGATTGTAAGGATGTAGTATTTATATAATTGATTTCACTTTGGCTAGGTCCATTTTTATGCTTCTCAGTAAGGCTAAATACACACTTCTTGGGATTTAATCTAACTTTTTACTCTTGTATCCATTCAAAGATTCTCCTTAAGACTACATGATGTTTTGACATGAGTCAAGACTTATCTAAGATATCATCCACATAATCTTCAACTATATCATGCATCATATTATATAATATAATAGTCATGGCTTGCTAATAATTAACCCCAATATTTTTGAGGCCAAAGGTCATAACCTGATAGCAAAATGTCCCCCATGGAGTGACGAAGGTTATTTTGTGTTGATCTTAAAGTGTGATTTTAATTTGATTATATCCCAAGAAACCATTCAGGAGAGATAACATTTCATAGCCTACCATTGATATGCCTTATTAATATCCTAAAATTCCATGTAAATCCAAATTCCTCCTTGGGGTTTAGCCATGGGAACAATATAGGATATCCAATTAGAATAATCGATTGGTTAGATGAAGCCAACTTCTAAGAATTTTTGTAAATCCTCAACCAATAGGGTCAATTTGGGGTGCATCTTTCATAACTTATAATTGATAGGTTTAACATTAGGGTGTACCACCAAATGATGTACTACTAAGGAGGGATAAATTTTAGGCATGTTAGAATAACACCATGCAAAAACATCTATAAACTATTTAAGTAACTCAATAAGAATCTAACACTCCTTAGGAGTTAGAGTTTCCCCCAGTTTGATAATTTTGGGATTTTATTCTATCCCAATATTAAGCTCAATCACATCCTCAATGAGAGAGGGTGACTAATCTTGGAGATAAGGGGGTAATGACTAATTTGGGATATCTAAAGTGAAACCATCTAGGAGTCTAGTATCTATTTGAACATGTTGTTCTAATTTTGGTAAGACATGGGGAGATTCTTCCAAATTTTGAAGTGGCTCTTCATCTTCAAATTTCTCTTCACTTTGGTCAAGGGGATGTTGTTATTCCACAAAGTAAGCTAATTTACAAAGGTTATTGGAAAATCCATTTTTATGGTCTTTAAAAAGCATAAAAGCTTGAGCTCCCATAAATTCTAATACTGCTTCATCATTTTGAAATATATCAAAATATGGATCTTGATTTTGATCCCAATCAATGAATGAGGGTGAGTAGAGGGAGATGTTAATGGTAGAAATGGTGGTTTTAGGGAAAATGTTGGTGGTAGCAAGATCTTCAAAGCGACTATAAACTAAACTTGCCTTAACTTCTTTGTTAGAGAGATACTACTCATGGATCAAAGTAGTATCCATAATAATATTGTTTAAGTCATCATCAAATAATATGTACCCTAAACTAAGATATTATGGATTCTCTTAAAATGATATGGGTTCAAGCCTACCTTGTTCATGTCTCCCTAGTCCTTTCCCTTGATAATGCATATTTTCTAACATTTTTTGAATGTGGGGATATCACCTTCTAGGAGATATTAGGGCTTCTTCTTCTAAAATAATCCATGATTCATCTAAGTAATTAATATATTCTTTTGATAATATACCTACACTATGAAATTTTATTGGTCCAAATTGATATTTGATAGGATTGGCCTTTCCTATAGCTAGGGACCCATAACTACATGGGGAGAGAAGTTAGTCACCTACACAAAAGGTTTTATATTCATATTCTTCATAACCCATGGATGTGATTTTTAAGTGAGTAACTTTAGGTAGTGGATCTGAATTAGGTACAATCTTATCAAGGCATATATACTTAGTGGTAATTAGACTTAAAATGGACTTTCTTGTGTTAGGATATTGATATGATGATGAGGATTGATCTAATTGACAACTATGAAAGTGATCAATTTCTATAGGGATGGTGAATTCCATACCTGATTAGGGGAATTTTAGACATTGATGTAAGGTAGATGGGATAACTTGAATCTTATGGATTCATGGATGACCTAACAACATATTATAAGGTAAATCAACATCCACCACATGAAGTAGGGTTTGATATATCATGGGTCCCATGGGAATGAGAAGGTACATAATTCCTACAAATGGACATTTATTATCATCATATGATTTGATCATAATCAAAGTTGGTCCCAAAGAGGGTTATGGGTACCCCAATTTATTTAAAAAATCTAGATTACATAAATTTAGTGTTAACCCTCCATCTATGAGCACTTAGGGAATGCGATGGTAGGATATGAAAAATTTAATGAATAATCAATAATTATGGTGGGAGCCAATCAGAGGCATGTCCTAAGAACCAAATTTAATTTATTTAAAATGGGATAAAATTCCTACTAATGTATGGAATTGATTGGTTTCAAGATCACTAGGGACCTTGAGGTCATTCAAAATCTGGTTATGTATCTCCTAATGTATAGGAGACATTTTTGAGAAGCTCCATTAATGAAATTTGAGTGGGTTTCTTCTCAAGTTGTTTAATTATATCATAATATTAATTAGATTATAAAAAAAATCTTCTTATAAATATTCCCCTTTTGATTAGTAGAAGAAGTAGATGGGTCCTTTGGTGGTGCCCCAAGAACCACAATTTTGCTATCTAGTCGTAACCACACAATCTATAGTATCCTGATTGATTTATATTATGGTGGATGAAGGTGAAGTGAGATACTAGGGGATTATGATTTTAATGGTGTTGATGTAGTTATATGGCATGGCATGTTATTTGGTGTAGTTGGAAGAGGAGGCCTGACCCTGGTCTCTTAGTGGTTTTGGATTCTTTTGATCATGTTTGGGCAGTGAGTCCTGATAAATGCCTAGATATGCATTCTTAAATTGGCTCAAAGTATTATCCCCTTCTATTTCAATATCACCCATTTCAATTAGATCCTAAATATAGTGCTTCAATTGCATACACCTTTCTGTATCATGAATTTTGACCCTATGATATTTACAATATTCATCCTCAAGGTACCATTCTAGTCAAGGATGATGATCATACAATAGTCTAATTTCAAGAAGGGTGATCATGTTAGTAGAAATTAGTTGTTTGAGGACCATTTCAATGGGTAATACCAAGCTAGTGAGAGGTCTTTTTCTAGTCTGAGGATTTGGTTTGCCTCATTAAACTTGAATAGAGGATACATTCCAATTTTCTATGGGGTTCTTATTTTACACTATTTGTACATGATGCTATTTGAAATCAATAACCCCATCTCTCATAACATTCTTATTTTTATTGAATATTTTTTATTTTCCTAAAAAAGAGTTATCTTGGTTTTGGTTGTGCTCATTTCAGGAATATAGTTTAATTGTCCCTTTTCCAATAAGTGCCTTTTCAATTTGCATCACCTTTTTAATTATTTCATCAAAAGTTTTAGCACATTAGATTTTTAACTAATATTTGAGCTCAACATTAAGGTTATCAATGGATATTTTATCTAACTCCTTTTCAGGTAATATACATCATAGGTAGCTTCTTAAGTTTCTCCATTTTTTCAAGTATGCCAAGATCTCCCCGCTTCTCTACTTGGTTTTATAGAGTTCTATGATGGAGATATCATGATAAATATTGAATTAAAAATGTCTATCAAATTGTTTATTTAATTCCTTGAAGATTGATATAGACCCCTTTGATAAGTGCATGAACCATTCTAAGGTTGGTCTAGTAAGGCTTTTTGGGAAAAATTTCAATAGATAGACATGTTCATATTCTAATTCATATCAAGCCACATATAAATCTTGTGCATGGTCTCAAGGATCAGCTTTCCCTCTATATTTTTCAAATTTAGGAAATTCAAAGTGGGGTGGGAAAGGTATTTACAAGACGCTCATGTCCAAGGGGGAAGGGCATAAATATTCATATTTTTGCTTTAGTGTTTGTTAGCATGGGTGTATTTGTTAGAGATTCTCCTTCATTGATGTATACTATTGTAAAAATATGGAGTCCCCAAGGGGATTAAGAGTTTGATCTTGGCTATTATGTGGTGTATGGGTAATATGGGTATTTTGGTGTTATGGATATTTTGACAAGGGGATGATGGATGTTGATTTTGGGCACAAAAATAAAAGTTTATTTGATTTTTAAGTTGGTCTAATCAATCCTCTAAGATAGTTTGCCTCTTATTAGCCTCAATTTAATTATTTCAGAGGGGTGCAAGGTATTCTTCTTTTGTAAATTATTAGTCCACATCTTTGAGTATTTGATTGGTATGTACATTCTAATGTAGTGTATTAGGATGGGTGGGAGGATGGACTATATGTTGTAGGAGGATATGGTCAAAATTTGAGGGTAGTTTTCCCCCTATTTCAATGGCATGAGATAAAACATGATCATGGTTTTCATAGAGATATTGATCAATTATATTTATAACCTTGTAATTATGGAGGGGATTGAATCATTGATATTCTCCCCCCAGGGTATGCATATCAATATGGGTATCATCATGATCTTGATTTGGATCACCTATATTACCCAATGGATCATTATATTAGTTGGAAGCTTATCCAATCTTGAGTTGTGAATGGGTGTGAATCACATTTTTGGAATAGGAAAAGAGATGTGATGATGTGTTATAGGTAATGTGGAATTTTTGAATACTAACTGAGTGTAGAAACCAAACATACTAGTGGTTAAAGAGAGTGATGTGATGATTTTTATAAAATAATAAGATGACTAAGAATTATCCAATACAAAGCCTTATAAGATTCCAATCTAGTAATAATGAAAGAGAGTAATGGGATCAAAAACCTTGTCCACTAGCAAAGGGATAATTGGATGGGTACTAGACGAATAAGGAATTTGATAGGGATAAGTGATGGATGCTAGATTAGAATCTCAATATATATATGTATGTTGATAATTCCTAACCCAAGGATTTGGTAAATGACAATGAGGATTAAAAGGATAGGTGACCACTAGAACTTGATTCCAAGACTAAATATAGTATTCAAAGATGATGGGAGAATATGAAATGAGTGGGGTATGGAAGATATAAGATGGGAAAATATGAGATGAATATGAGAGGAATGGATGATGTAAGATGGGTATTAGATGGGTGGAAAATATATGATAGATATGGGATGTTGTTTGGGATAAGTAATGAAAGATATAAGATAGAGAAGAGGAATTATATAAATTACTTAGGGTAAGGATGTTTGATGGATGTAGTTGGATATGAATGGTGTGGAAGATGTAAGATAAGAATGAGATGGGATCATAAATAGGCTAGATATTAGATGATGTCTAAAATAGGAAGTAGAAAATGTCGGATGGGTGAACAATGCAAGATGGGTAGATGATATAAGTTGGATTTTAAGATGTAGTGGGGTAGATAAAGATTATAAGATGAATAATAGATTAGATGGAAGATTAGGGTGTGGAGGATGTGAGATGATTATGAAATGTAGGATGAGTGTGGTTTATAATAATGAAATGAGAATGGATATTTTACTAGGGGTATCTAAGGTGTCACACACAATATAGGGTATGGTCAATTGAGTTTTTTAAATAATACAGGTCTAACACAACACTCAAACAACACACACATCAACAAGACCTAAGCTAGTAAACTATATTAGGGTGTGTAACTTGATGCTCGCACCATCTGATGGCTTCTCTAGTGAGGCTATAGGCTAGTGACCTATTATGGAATCAATTAAACCCTCTTGAACCTATTTATACTTAACAATTTCTTAGGGGTTTATCCTACCCCTATAATAAAATACCTATTATGATTGAAGGGTCTTATGTTAGGTTTGAAAAAAATGTTTATAGGTGCATCTATGATATACATAAATGTACAATAAGGCCCAAGTATATATGAAACTATGCCTAACTACATTTCATATTGGAGCTTAACTACCCCTCACTCCATTGAACCCTTTATGGAGAATTCTACTTAGGCATCAAATGATAACTCTCCTAATTTTTATAGTCTGATGAAACTCAGAGTTTTGGTCTAGTGCATAGTGATTAAATCCACATCATTGACCCCAAATTTCTAATCCCATGCATGCGGATGAATTCTACTCATGTGTTATCTTAGACTCAAGAGGGGGTAAAAAATAGGTAAACATAATTAAATTTTCTTGACTAATTACCTATGTGAGAGAAACACAAGTATGTATAATAAAACACAACAAACAAGTATATAAAAGAAATAAGATTAAAATATTATTTTTTTGGCACCCTTATTGCAAGCACAAAAGGTTAGAAAATAAAGTGGGGTTCTTTGGTCTTGAGGGGTACTACACCAAAAGGGATTAGTAGTTTATTTTTTTACAAAATTACAACTCCCTATAAAATTATAGTTACATAGTGTAAAATTGTAACCAATAAAAAAAATCACAACTCTAAAAAAAATCATAGATCAAAAGTTGTGATCTTGCAATATTTATCTAATTATGATAGTTAACCTACAAAACCATGATAACTAGACAAAACTGCAACTAACAAAGCAAAATCACAATTTGCAAAAATTTGCAATCTATGGTTTTGTAGAAAATGGAAAAATTATAAATTATCCATAATTTAGATAAATACTAGTAAAATATCTTAGCCTTAGGAATTTTATAAACAGATAGGTCTACCTATAAAAGTATTTTAGTCATTAATTTACGGTAACATACATACTTTTATAATTTTTTGATGAACAATCTTTTTTGAATAATATATGTTGATATGTAGATAGGATGATGAAATTATAGACATAATGATGATTTTTTTTATAATGTTTAGCTAAAAATATCAATTAGATGACTAAAACTATCATATCTCCTATCTAATCACAAAATCATGTCTGTAATCTACAAAATCATAGATATTATAACAATAATGAAATTTCAAGAGTTGTGATATTGTATCAAGGAGTAAAATAGGTCAATGGTGAGGTGTTTTATATTTTCTTTGCTCTTCCTCTTATGCCTATTAGTATTGTACACATACAACAAGCTTATGAGTATCCCCTACAAGCACATAGTTAGGCCAAAATAGCTAAACTCCAAAATGGTTAGGATGAAAAATATAGTCTTATCTTGATTTGAGAATGTCTTATGATTGTATAGAAGACACTAAGCAATACTTATTAGCAAATCAGGAAATAACAAGTCAAGTTTTACCAGTTTGAGTAGGAAAGGCAAAATCACAACTCTTGATGGTAATACCATAATTACTAGGTTAAATCCACAGATTAGAAAGTCATGATATTGTAGATTATGGCCAAGATGGTCAAAGGATTAATTAATCTATCCTATCTCTATACAAAAAATAAACAAACACCCCCAAGCAACATAAAAAACACAAAAAATATCTTGTAGAGAATTATGTGATAGCTAAGACATAGGGATATAGAGCAAACCAAATTTTAGGCAAAACTATGACTCTAACTACAAAATCACTATTAATAGGGTAAATCCACTACTTTTAAAGTTTTAGTATTGCACTTGAGGCACAAATGGTCAAAATGCTATATTACCCCTTCCTTTCCTTGCATAGATGATATAAAATACACTTATAGATCATAGGAAGAACATTGATTAACTTAAAGAAGGGTTCGCTAATGCAGAATATAAAGATATGACCCTAACTACTAGATTTCACAAAACCATAACTCAACCTAAAAAACCATGATTAGTAGTAAAAAACCATAACTTATGAAGTTATGATTTTGTAACAAGATAAAAACTTTCAAAATTTAAAAACCATTAGCAATTAAGGCTAGTCATTAGATAATATCATAATTTATCCTGTAATATCACCACTACAATATCACTAATACTAGAGTAAAATCATAATTCTCTTGTACATGATGAAATTTTAAAATCTAGTGATTAATTTATGTCTAATTGATCTTACAAGCATCCAAATCACTTCCATCAAGCTTAAAATTTTAGTTTAGGTTGTAATGTCCCATTGTGGTTGTAAAAATGTAGCCTAAATTTTAGATTCAATTCTTATTAATATATTTAGCAATAAAAACCTAAAATATAAACATGCTAATAGGAGGGGATAAAAGAGATAATCAGCTTGTAAGAGAGACTCTTATCACCACTTTACCTCTTTGTATCTCCTCTCCAAGATTGTCAAATGGATTCTTGATGCCAAATCGAAAGATGTTGGATTGCTTGCTTGATAGTTGATAATGGTTTACCAATAGATAAGTGGCTTGGTAATGGCTCTTGATAGATTAAATACGGATGATAAAGGTAGGAATATAGCTATAAGGCTCTAATATTTCAATTTTGTAATCTGGTTTCATGGAGGGAGTGAGCTTGGTTATATGGGAAATGGAGGGAGAAATCAATGGCTAGGGATTTTCCATGGAATTTTTAATTCCATGGAAATCTCTACAATAGAAAATTCTAGAGAAAGGGGGATAAAATTAAGGATATTTATAGAATATTCCAATTCTATAAATCTCCTATTAGGGTTTAGGGGTTTAGGAATAGGGTGGTAGATGGGTAGGTAGAATATTTTGTAGTTATAAATTGACAAGTGGCTTAGGGATTAGGTTAGTGGGTAAATAAGTTTTGTTAGTAGATAAACGAAGGGGATAAATTGGTTATGGGATGGGGTAAGGTTTTTAGGATGTAGGAAATGGGATGTGGGACAATGAGACATTATTTTAAATTAGCTAAGAAATGTGGTTATAGGTTAATTTAGTGGAATTAATGTAATTAGTGGGGTAGGTAGATTTTAGTGCATACACTCTACATCATCCTATCATGGATAGAAAGTGACTGAGAAATTAGGCAATAAGTAACATTAATGAGTCATTGATGACATGACTATATCTCCTACTTTCTTGGGAAAACTCACATACTAACCATATCTTTTTGTGTTTAACCTTCACGTTAGTCTTCTTGGCCTCTAGGCTTGCCAATGAGTGTTCTTTCACCCTAACTCCAACTTGATGATCTCATTCAAATGGTTTACGAGGGTATATGCCTTAAGAGTCCAAGTTTTAAGTTAGGGGTGTTGAAATTTGGTCTAAGGAGGCCAAAAATGGTCAATAATAACTATCAACTATGAATATGTTTATTAGATGTTGAACCCAAATATTCATTTTACTAAATATAATTGATTATTTAAGCCTGCATCATTTATATTATATGATAACTTGACTCTTAGAGTGATTTAAATAAATATATCTTATATATGTTGCAATTATATGATTGATTCACTAAGCAAGTGAAATATGCACCTTACTAAAAAATATTATTATTCTTGCTTAATTAGTCATTATTTGGCATTTACTATGGTGCATTTGGTTATAAATTTTATTTACATTACTGAATTTTAAATGGTTTAGTCTACTTTTGATTATAAAAAACTACCTAATGTGCATTTGATTTGAAGATAATATTTCATATAGTTCTAAATTCAAATGTGTTAAGCACAGAATATACTGAGAGGGGGGGGTGAATCAGTATATTATATATCTTATAAATCTTTCTTTTAACCAAATTCCACTTAATCAAACATTCAAGATATGCAATAAAACTCAAACAATAAACATCACACAAGACAGAGAGAGACACCAGATATAACGTGGACACCTAATGTGGGAAAAACCACATAGAATCAATCTCAAATATATTCATGAGAAAAAACCCATAGGAGCACCATACCCCTTTTTCAAGTACAAACCTTAGCTAAAATTCATGAGCACCAACCCATAGGAGCTTCAAACCCCTTTGGCAAGAACCAACCCAGCACCTATTCATGAGCACCAACCCATAGGAGCACCAACCCCTTTGCCGAGCACCAACCCAACAACAATTCATGAGCACCAACCCACAAGAGCACCAACCCCTTTGCCAAACACCAACTCAGCAACAATTCATGAGCACCAACCCACAAGAGCACCAACCCCTTTGTGTATACCACACACCTATCTCTCAATGTTGCTATCTCAACAAATGATAGATCAATACAACATCTCCTTCCTCTCTCTCACCTTTGCTCTTCTAAGCTAGATATAACAAATACAAATCATATTCATCTCTCACAATTTCTCTTCTAAGCTAGATATCACAATATCAAATCAACCTCTCACACTCATATTAAAAATGGCTTCTCAAGCCTTTATTTATAGCTTTCCAAATGAACTTTGGCATTCCCCCTTTGTGACCTTTCAATCCTCATGGAAAATGGCACCAATCTTGGATGACCCTTCATATCCAAGCATTTGAAAAGTCATGTGGTGACCCTTCATGACCAAAAATGTCTTTCCCATTTTTGTCCTTATCTTTGGTGACTTTTCATATTCCTCAAAGTGTCCCTTCATGATAAATTTTCCCTTTACTCTTTTGTCTTCACTTGGTGACTCTTGGTATTCCCCAAGATGACTCTTCATGGGAAAATGTGTCCCATCCTTCTTTTGTCTTTATCCCGTGACTCTTCAACTTCTCCATGGGCCTTTATTTTGTCTCATATGCAACCAAAAATATATTCATTAATATTAAATAAATATTAACTCATATTAGCCAAGATAAACAACATTAAATGCAATGGGGCCTTTATCACCAATAATACTAAACCTTTGACATCAATGATAATATTTCCAACAATCTCCCCCTTTGTCATTGATGGCAACCTCAATCTTGAAACTGCCACATCCTATCACTTGTACATCCTATCATCTAAAAAAATATAGTAACTCCCCCTTATTATAGAAACCTATAGATATTCCTTGTAGCTATTTTCTACACTTGTACCTATACCTATTATTCTCCCCCTTTGACATCAATGGCAAAGGGCCTACCTAGAGCTAACACTTAGCTCCCCCTCACTTGATGCTGAACATCAATGGCAGGAAGTAATAGAAATTACTCCCAACTCCTCTCACCGATCTTTGAATGTATCCTTTGATCGTGCCTTTGAGAAGATATCTGACAATACATACACATTATTCCCTATCCTTTGAACATCTGCAATCAACTCATTTGAATCTTTTCTTCTAATTTCACAACCTTCAGTAATAAACCTTAATGTGTATCCTTGATCACAAATTTTACTAGCAGATTATGCTTAAGACCTTTTACATAGAAAACATTTTTAGTCTTAGTTCTACGATAATCCAAACTCAAATTACCTTTTTTAGCTATCCTGGTAGTGGTTTTATCTTTGAATCTCACTATACCACCATTTATCTTCTTTAGAGAAATGAACTTACTTTTAACACCTATCATATGCCTCAAACATCCACTATCAATTAACCATGGCTGATCTTTACCTCTCACATGCAGAGCTATCTGCACCATCATAGAATCTTCAGGTTGTTTCTTCTACCATGAACATGTCTAAACCTTCTCCTTGATGAATGGAGCCTTGAAACTCTGATCCTTCTTTTTGATAAATGGAGCTTTGAACCTCTGATCCTTCTTGACTGACTCAAACATGCTTCTGCAATACTGAGCTATGTGTCCAAAGTTGTTGCACTTGTAGCATACTATGGTCTCTTCATTAAAGCTTGATAGAGGAACAAAAGAGTTGTGGCTTCTACTTGACTCTACTTGACTTTCCTTCTCCTTATTTCTAAAATTTTTAGCTCTTTTTCTACATTCTACTTTCTTGTGACCATATCCATTATAATAAAAATAATAGCCATAAAAATAAGACCTGTCTGTATATCTTTGACCTGATTGCCTTTTGTAGCTTTGTTCCTTCCAGCCTTCTCTACTTGGAATGTCCTATGTGTTCTTCACTTATCCCCTTTCTATTTCCTCTTGTGTCAGAGCTTCAGCATAGCTCTTTTTCTTTTCAAAATTGATCCCTATCTTATCTGAATATGATTTTTGACTTTCTAATATCTTATTCAGTGTGTTAGTGCTATCTTCAAATTTTGAATCACTGATTACTTTATCACTGACTACTTTCTTAATATCTTCTTTTAAAGAGGCAATTTCAATAACATACCTTTCATAATCTTTTCTTGCTATTTCCAACTGTGCTTTGAGATCTTCTTCATTCTTCTTGGCTTCTTTAAAGTGTGCTTGTAGATCTTCAATCATTTCCTTTGACTCTTGTTCATTCTTTTCGATTAGGTGCTTTAACCTTTGATTCTTCTTATGAATAGCTTCTAACTCTTCCAGGGCACAATTGAGTTCTCCTTCCATATCTACTTCAGATTCCTCCTCTTCTTCGTCTTGATCATCATCATGTATAGCCACAAATAGAATCTCTTCTTCTAAATTGTTGACTCCACTATCTTCAACTGAGCTAGGATCCTTAGAATATAGGCTCTTCTTCTCTAATCCCTTCTTAGATTTGCCTTTGAAATTCTTCTTGTATGTAGGCTTTTCTTCTTCTTCATATTTAACCTTATCTGGTCATTTAGCTGAAAAATGTCTAATCTTTCCATAATTAAAACATTTAAAAGGTAATTTTCCTTGATATTTACCTATTCCTCTTTTCGGCCTACGAATGAAAAGTGCTTCATTGTCATCTTCATCATCACTAGAACTATCACTTGATTCTTGAATCTTAGCTTTCTCCTTCTTTGATGTCTTGAAAGCCACTTCTCTCTTTGAGGGTTTATCTTGTTATGTCTACATCTCATATGCTATGAGAATACTATGAAGCTCATCCATCTTTAGCTTGGCTAAATTCTTCATTTCCTCGATTGCCGAAACCTTTGCATCATATCTCATTGGTAGAGATCTCAAAACCTTTTGCATCACCATTGACTCTTCTAATGTTTCTCTAAGACCTTAATTTGATTTACTATCTGATTAACTCACAAGAGATAACTTGCTATATCTTCTTCTTCTTCCATCTTCAAAGTTTCAAACTGCTTTCTGAAAGTCTGTAACTTAGCTTGCTGAACCTTTCCATCACCTTTGTAAATATTCTCAAGTTTTACCCAAGTTTCATGAGCAGATTTACATTGCATAAATTTAACAAATTTAGATTCACATAACCCACATAAAATAACATTTAAAGCTTTAGCATTACATTCACTTGCCTTCTTTTTTGCTAGAGTAATTGTAGATGTCTGTGGCTCTTCATATTCCTCCACCACTAACTTCTGTATTTTGAATCCAAGGGCCATCAAATAAACCTTCATTCTCATGCTCCAAAAATCATAATTCATCCCATCAAACAAAGGTGCCTTATTTGTAGAAAATCCTTCCTGTGACCTAGCCATCGTGCTTTTCCTGATCTACCTTTAAGCCGTAAAAATTTTCAATAAAAAACAAAAAAGGGAACTTGCTCTAATACTAATTGTTAAGCATATAATATATTGAGAGGGGGTGAATCAGTATATTATATATCTTATAAATATTTCCTTTAACCAAATTACACTTAATCAAACATTTAAGATATGCAATAAGACTCAAACAATAAACATCACACAAAATAGAGAGAGACACTAGAGATAATGTGGAAACCCAATATGGGAAAAGCCATGGAGAATCAATCTCAAATATATTCATGATAATAAACCCATAGGAGCACCATACCCCTTTGCCAAGTACAAACCTCAGCTATAATTCATGAGCACCAACCCAACACCTATTCGTGAGCACCAACCCACAGGAGCTTCAAAACCCTTTGTCGAGCACCAACCCAACACCTATTCATGAGCACCAACCCACAGGAGCACCAACCCCTTTGCCAAGCACCAACCCAAAGGAGCACTAACCCCTTTGCCAAGCACCAAATTAGCAACAATTTGTGAGCACCAACCCATAGGAGCACCAACCCCTTTGTGTATACCACACACCTATCTCTCAATGTTGCTATCTCAACAAATGATAGATCAATACAACATCTCCTTCCTCTCTCTCACCTTTGATCTTCTAAGATAGATATAATAAATACAAATCATATTCATCTCTCACAATTGCTCTTCTAAGCTAGATATCACAATATCAAATCAAACTCTCACACTCATATTACAAATGGCTTCTCAAGCCTTTATTTATAGCTTTCCAAATGACCTTTGGCCTCCCCCCTTTGTGACCTTTCAATCCTCATGGAAAATGGCACAAATATTGGATGACCCTTCATATCCAAGCATTTGAAAAGTCATGTGTTGACCCTTCATGACCAAAAACGTCTTTCCCACTTTTGTCCTTATCTTTGGTGACTTTTCATATTTCTCAAAGTGTCCCTTCATGATAAATTCACCCTTTACTCTTTTGTCTTCACTTGGTGAATCTTGGTATTCCCCAAGATGACTCTTCATGGGAAAATGTGTCCCATCCTTCTTTTATCTTTATCCCGTGACTCTTCGACTTCTCCATGGGCCCTTATTTTATCTCATATGCAACCAAAAATATATTCGTTAATATTAAATAAATATTAACTCATATTAGCCAAGATAAACAACATTAAATGCAATGGGGCCTTTATCACCAATAATAATAAACCTTTGACATCAATGACAATATTTCCAACAAAATGATTATTCTTGATCTTATACAAGTTACTTCACCATCATACTTTGGCTTGCATATGTTATTAGGTAGTTAATCCTTTATTTTTATAACTAATGATATAAACTTGGAAGAAAATCTATTTTCCAAGGCAATGAGATGATTAAATGGTTAGAAAGGACTTATTACTTACTAGATTATGTTTCAATTCAGCGTTAGGATTAAAGCTTTTAACACTTGAAATAAGGTTAATTTGAATTGGTAGAAATAATAAGCTTATTACTAATATTTTTATAATATTTATAAGTTAGATTCATTATGTTTTATTTTCAAAACTCTATCTAATTTATTTTTAGTCACTAATGAATCTAAGTCAAAATTGTTACAAACACTATTTATTTTCTATGATTACAATGACTTGACTATGTCATTACTCTCTCAATAGGTAACTTGGTTAAAATAGTTACTTTACTTTATTAGCTATAGAAAGGCGATTTGAAATTAATTTAACTATTGGCAACTATTGTTCCTAATTATAGTTCATACTCTTTCTATTCACAAATAAAGCCTATTGAGAATTGAGTATCAATCTGCATAGCATGAAACAATGACAAAAAGTAATTAAGTACACTTTTTAAGAAAGATATTAGATATATTAAATTATATTTAAGTTCATTAAATAAACATGTTAGCATTTTTTTTATGTCATGGCAATGATTGTTGAATATAATTACCATTAAAGTTCTTAAAGGAATAGATTTTAGAAGTTAATATGTTATAGATTTACAATTTTAAATAAAGTGGGATATATTATTAGTCTTACAATTATGACCAAGTGATATGCAACTAATACTACAAAAACATGAATATCTAGAAGACTATTTAAGAGATGGTCTAGTGAGAACATGATGCCACTATGTGTTAAAAATATCATATATGCTTATATATAACATTTCCTTGGCAAGAATTATCAATCAATTAGTTAAATAATAATTATTTTATGAGTGAAGGTGTGAGGTACGATGACCCTATAATCATAGATCATGGTTCAATGATCTAAAATTAGGGGTAGTACCATTTAGATCCTTCACATGTATCAAGTACATGAACATTCAGTTACATCTTAAAATTGCATAGGCATAATCCAAATCCTAAAATCCATTCAAACTAGTACCATTACTTGAATTAGATAGAAAAAAATTATGAACCTAATTTAGAGTAAATTCCTGTTTGAATAACATTGATAACCTAAGTGATTAACTTAGCCATCCCAAAATTGAATAAAGATTAGTTGACTACCCTAACCTATATCAGGTTTTCACAGATGTCAAATGCTTAAGTAGGATAAGGATACCCCGGTGGTCCTATTGGGAAAATTGCTACTACCACATAGTCATGGATATAACGCTATGGATCACATATCGATATACCTAGAATTACATGAGGATAATCCCTAGTGTAATAATATTCCCCTTAAAATCTTCTAGGGGTAATTACCCTGACTAAGGGTTTCATTAACATAAAAAAGTAATAGGTTATATGAAACTAAGTTTTAGATCATAAATTTTTTCTTATTCTACTGTGAACTCTGAATGAAGGGACACTAAAAAAATTGGGGTGATTTCACTTGGTATTAGAGCCTGTGATAAGTTATCGATTATAAATAAATTATAACTTAGAATAATTTATTTCTAAATTTTGCCTAAGAAAATAATTGGTGGATTCTCATAAAAATGGTTAAGGTTAGAGCTAGAATCAATTAGGTTGATAATGAGCAAGGAATTTATATACCAAACATAAGAGGTTGAGGTCGAGGTATAGGTATAAACTGAGGTAAGGTCTATACTAATAAAACCTAAACCAAATAATAAATGATCTTATTCCCCATAATTATAATGAAAATAATGAATAACCAAATGATTATGTGTCTAAAAATAACCCAACTGATAATTAATAGAAAATACTTCATGGAAACTTATCTTCTCTAAATGTCATTCAAGGAAAAATTGAAAATCAAGAGCGAAGGCTAAATAATATTGAGGGTGTTCCTCAATAAAAAGTCCTTTGATTTAGAGGTGGATAAATGGGAGAGCAAGCACTTCAAAAGTGCTTATAAGGATGGTATACCCCATCATCAAAGAGCTTAAAAATCTTCCCCCACCTACCTTCTCAGGTGAAGAATCAAGAGATGCAATCGATGCATGGCTCATCAATATGTAAAAATAATTTACTTGCATGACATGCCATCTAATGTGAAGTTTCAAAAGAGTTGTTTTATATCAATTAAATGGTTCTATTTTCTTATAGTGGATCCATATTTATGCCTTGGAAGGGTATCAACCTATGGCCCTCACTTGGATAATTTTTTAGAACCATTTTAGGAAAAGGTACTTAAGTGAAAACTTTAAAGACTAGAAAATAATAGATTTTCAATTGCTTAAGAAAGAAAATATGTCTTTCCTTAAATATGAAAATAAGTTTTTTAAAATTTGATATGTCATGTAGATTACATGCATGATGAAGAGACAGAGATCACCAAATTTAAGTTAGGATTGAAATAAATATTGATGCATGACATTAATATGACTAATCCTAAGATAGTGGTAGTTGATATAGAGTCTACCCATAGGGTAGAAGAGAAGGAAAAGTCTCAATAAAAAGTGAGACAAGACTTTAAGATGAATAAGCGGCAGTCAAATGCTAAGAAGCTACCTCCTCCATCAAAAAGTTTTAATAAATCAGACTAGAATCAAAAGTTCTAAGGGAATAATAAGAATTTCAATTGATTCCAAAGTTAAAATAAGAATTTCAAAATCCAAGGAAACTCTGAAAATGGGTCTTTCAAGAAGGACCAAAACCAAAATAGCCAACATGGATCAGCCATAAGTGCAAACACTATTCTAGTATCCCCATAAAGGATAGTGGTATGTTGGGAATGTAGTGATAACCCCTACTATAAGGACTACCAAAACTATAAATTGGGACAACCAGCAAACCATAAAGTATATGTTGCAGTAGATAATTAGAAAGCTAATTTTTAGGCCACTCCAATTGAGATTAGAGGTATTCTTGTTGAAATTTTTTTATCAATTTTAATTGATTCATGTGTTATGGATAGATTTATTTCACCTTATATAGTGAATAAATACAATCTAAAATCTAAGCCATTGAGGGAAGGATGGGAAGTTGAGTTTGGTACCAATAAGAGGTTACATATCTAAGAATGCTTGAAGCAAACTAAACTTGATATGAACCCCTTAAAGAAAATGATAAATATATTTTTAACACCCATAGGGTCTTATGATATTATATTAGGTATGGATTGGCTATATAAATACTAGGTAACACTTGATTTTTATAAAAAAAAAGATGTAATGCACTGATGATAATGACAAACTTGTTGAAATCCAAGGTCTTCTAGGACAAAAAATGTAGAAAATGTTTTCAACCATGTAATTAAAGAAGGTTATCCAATAAGGATGTAAGATCTATAAAATCTAACTGCAAGAACTTCCTAAAAAGGAAGAACCAACTTATGCTGATTTTCCTATCTTACAAGAATTTTTAGATGTTTTATCAAAAAAATTACTTAGTTTGCCACCAAAATGAGAATTTGACTTCTCAATTGAGATTATGTTGGGAGCTTCCCTTGCATCAAAATATCTTTACCAAATAAATGTGGTAGATTTGAAAGAACTAAAAGTCCAATTAAAATAAATTTTAGATAATAAAAACATTTGATCAAGTGTGTTACCTTGGGGTGATCTAATGGTCTTTATAAGAAAGAAGGATAACACTTTAAGGTTGTGTATTGATGATCACATGCTCAACAAAGTGATGATAAAAAATTATTACCCACTGCCTCACATAAATGAAATATTTGATCAGATGAAAGATGCACCAATCTTTTCTAAAACTGATCTAAGACCTAGTTACCATTATTTAAATATCAAAGAGGAAGATATATTTAAAACTACTTTCTGAACTTGATATGGCCATTATAAATTCACCATTCTACCATTTGACCTTACTAATGCACCTATGACATTCATGAATATAATGAATAGTATTTTTATGGATTTCCTAGAAAAATTTGTATTAGTGTTCATAGATGGCATCCTCATCTACTCCAATAATGATCTGGGCAATAATTTAGGTGACAATTCAGGTGACGGTTCTACCTTAATTAATGATGGAACTTGTGGGAGCCATAACTTTTGCACCATAACTCTAATTCACTCACCATTTAAATTGTTGGAAAGCTAAGAATGAAGAGAATGTGGTGAGATGGCATGGATATTTTATCAATGGTTTTTCTACCTTGAAAACCCAATGGAAGTGTCCCAAATTTCAATTTTAGTAGTGTAGTCTAAAAATAATAATTTTTTAAAAATAGTAATTCCTCAAATTTTGTATTGTTTTAAATCATAGAAGTCGAACCACTTAATCTCCCTCAAGATTGGTGACCTTCACATCCTCCTCTTACATATAGTTGAATTGTGATTTTGAGTAATAAAACATTTCTTCTTAGAGGATTCATTGTTACTATGTTATTTCTGTGTGTTCTTGAAATATCTGTTAATTAAAAATTCTGAGTTTTGGATTAGTGGTATCATAGTGGTTTGTCTTGAGAGTGCATGATCTTGAGGACAAGGTCAAGATACAAGAAACTTGGGTGGAAAACAATAGAGCTTCTAAACTATCCACCTATTTGTTCTAAATGACTTCAAATGGAGGATGACACCAAGACGTCTGATCCTTTTAAGGAAATGGTGAATGAAGCCCTCTAATGGAAAGAAGCAAAGATACTACAATAATTTTACCAAATTTTCTAAAAACTCGCAATGGGAAAATTTGGATCCTCATCTGCACTTCCTGGCTCTTCATCTATGGAACATACTTTCAGTGCCTTAACACCCTTCAAGGTTTAGGTGAATTTTGATATTCCTACTTTTGAAGGCAAAATCAATGCTGATGTAGTAGAAAATTAGTTGGATCAATTATCTTCTTATTTATTTGTAAATAAATTCATCGATGGAGAAAAGATCACTTTTGCTCTTTTGAAAGCATTATTGCCCTTGAAAAATTGGTGGGAAGTGTACAAAAAAAGGTTCAGTATAGATGACATTGGCCTTGAGGTGGAACCTACTTGAGATGATTTCTTGGAAGCGGTAAAGGAAGAATACTATCCCATTAGAGCATATGATGAGCTGTACATATAGTGGCAACAATTTTGCCAAGGTAAGGACCAATCTCTTCAAGATTACATAGACATTTTTCATTCTCTGTCTACAATATTGGGCATCCAAGAAAGTGAGAAACATAAGACTCTCAAGTATCATGGTGGAATATAATGGTACATATGAGAGGAAATGGAAATATTCAATTTGGAAACCCTCAATGAGGCATACAAGTTCATAGTGAAGATTGAGTAGAAGAATGGAAGGAAGAATATGAAGAGTCAGCCTTCAAAATGGAAAAATGACAAGGTCAAACATGAGGCCAAAATTGGAAGCAAAAGGAGTTTCAAAATAAGAAACCCCAGAAGGGGAAGACTATAAAATGATGTGATTACCACAAAATTGGAACTCACTCCAAAGAAGAATGTCAAGCCATCAAGTCACTACTTTTTGAGTCACAATACTTGACATCTACTACTCTATCTCATACACAACCTACAGTTGAAGAGGATGAAGAAGAGATTGTAGATGCTGAGCTTGATACCTTCATCACCTCATCATAGGCCAATAAGGAAAGGCCAGATGATAAGGAAAGATTTTTTCACTTCAAATTATGGGTAAAAGGTAAGCCTCTGCATTTCATTATTGATAGTGGGAGTCAAAAGAATTTATCTCTGCTAAATTTGTGAAAAGTCTAAATCTATCCATAAATCCTCAACCAAAGTCATATAGTATTGGATGGTTGAGCCTAGGGAGAGACCTTCATGTTACCCATCAATGTCTTCTTTCATATGAAATAAAACCTTTCTAAGATAAAGTCTTGTGTGATGTGGTCAATCTAGATGTTTGTGATGTACTCCTTGGTCAACCATTCATGTATGATCAACATGGCATATATGAATCATGAACTCAAAGAATCACCTTCACTCTTGGAACATGGCACTATAGGGTACCATAGGTACCACCTCCCACATTTATCTCCCTAATCAGTGCCAAAAAATGTAAGCGATTGGTGGAGAAGACACAGTAGTTCATTCTCATGGTGGTCAAACCACAAAAATCCAAGAAGGTTAACGTTGTAGTCCTAAATACACAATCAACACAATAACATAATCAAATGGAAAAAATCATAGGATAATATGATGATGTATTCAAGTCACCCACAAGAGTTCCACTACATTACCAGGTAAAGCATTCTATTGATTTGATCCCAAGATCACCTTTGCCTAATAGTCATATGTATCATAGATCAATTTTGGAAAATGATGAGATAAAAGATAGATTTAAGAATTGATCCAAAGGGTCACATCAATCCAATATTTTCACCTTGTGGTAGCCCAATTATCCTAGCACCAAATAAAGATGGAACATGGAGGATTTACATTGACTATCAAGCCTTGAATAAAATCACTGTGAAGAATCACTACTCCCTCCCTATGATTTATGACCTACTAAAATAACTCTATGGTGCAAATTTATACACCAAAATTGATCTCAAATCTAGCTATCAGCAAATTCCCATCAATCCCACTAATGTCTGAAAGACTGCATTCAAATCTAAGGAGGGGCTCTTTGAATGGTTAGTTATGCCTTTTAGCTTAACTAACGCACATAAAACCTTCATGAGGATGATGGATGACATATTACAACCATCACTAACTCATTCATGGTTTTCTACTTGGATGACATACTCATATACAAAAATACATGGGAGGAACATCTACAACATGTTTGTAAGGTGCTTCAAACTCTTCAAAAGCACAAGTTATATGCAAATCTTGACAAATGCACATTCAAGATGATAAAAATTAAGTACCTTGGGTATGTTATGAATGAAGAAGGGGTTCATGTTGATCTACAGAAGATTAAGGTTATTCAAAAATGGCCTACACCAAGGAACCTCATAAAACTTCATAGCTTCTTGGGTCTTGCAAATTTATATCATAGGTTTATTCTTGGATTTTCACATGTTTCTTGGTCACTAACCTAAGTGAATTAGAGAGGATCTAAAGCTAAATTTTAGTGTGGTGAAATACAAAAAATGGCATTTGAAAATTTTAAGAATAAACTTTTCTCAGCTCCTATTCTTTCCTTGCCAGATTTGCATCAACTTTTTGAGTCAATGACAGATGCATTTGAATATGCCATGGGAGCTATCATCATACAACATGACCATCCTATTTCATATCATAGTGAAAATTTCATTAATATAGTTAGGAAATACTTGACATATGATCAGGATCTTTATGCCATTGTACAAGCCTACAAATTATATAAATAATACATTTTGGGGAAAGAGACAGTCATCCGCACTGATAACAGACCATTGGAATTCATTCAGACATAGAGAAAATTATGAAATGAGAGGCACCAAAAGTGGGCCACATATCTATAAAAATTCCATCTGATAATCAAACACAAAAAGGGGAGCTCAAATATGGCCATAGATTATCTGAGTCACCCACCAATTATTTCACTCACAATAGTTCTTCACCTGTGCGGACATGAGACTACCACTTGGGGTGCTCTATATGAAGCAGACCCTACCTTTAATAATACATATCAGGTACTTCAAAAATACAAACATGTTTTTGATTTATATTTTCAAGATAATATCCTTTGTCACATGGGGCACATCTGTGTTTCAACTACAGAGAAATAGAAGATGATATGGGAAGCACATTTTAGTAGGATAGCTAGACACTTTGGTGTAGAAAAGACATTGGTAGTTCTTTAAAAACACTTCTACTAAACCCATATATGAAAGGATGTGGAAAGGTATCTCAAATATTATACCCCATGTGTGATAGCCAAGCTAAAAAATAAGAATAAAGGATTGTACATGCCATTGGTAGAACCAACCAGGCCTTGGGAATCTATCTTAATGGATTTTCTCTTAGGTTTGCCCACTTTAAAACATGGTAAGGACTATATTTTTGTTGTAGTTGATCTTTTTTCAAAAATTACTATCATGATTGCTTGTAAGAAAAATATATCCATTAAAGAAATTACTTAACTATATTTTAGTAATGTTTGGCTCCATTTTGGTCTCCCTAAGTGCATTGTCTCATATCAAGATAGCAGGTTTGTGAGCATCTTCTAGTGCTCTCTATGGAAGATGATGGATACCAAGTTGATGACATCCACAACCTACCATCTATATACTAATGGTTATATAGATGTGGTTAACTACTTGATTATTGACATGATTTAGATGTATCACACCAAACATCCATGCACATGAGATGAGGGGATTGTTTTCATACAACATGGATACAATCGAGCCCTACACAATTCGACCAAGCATTGTTTATTCTAAGTATGCTTTGGGTTCCAACCTATGGCACTAATTGATATAGACATTCCATCATACATCATGTAATACACACCTCATGGAAGATCTGAGGTAGCAAAAATAACAAAATTCATTTAACAAATGCAACACATCTAACAACAAGTTCATGACATCTTGGAGAAGATGAATTAGAAGTATAAGTAATGCCATGACAAACATATTATTACACACCATTTTGTTATGGGTGATAAGGTTTGTTTGTGGCTTCAAAAATAACGAATTTTAGGCCCACATATAAAAATTAAGCCTCTACAATATGGTCCCTACACCATCACCAAAAAAGTTGGAGAAAATGATTTTGAGTTGAACCTACTAGCTTACCTTGGTCTGCATCCAATATTCAATGTGGAGCTCCTCAAACCATATCATACACCTCTATTAGATACTTCAATCATATCAGAACAACTAGATATTTATGAGCTTGATCCACATAGTTTTTCTCTAGTGGAGGAGGATCATATTGTGGACACCTGGATGAAGACAACAAGAAGATGTTTTATTCTACTTTATTAGGTGGTCAAAAGGGGCTAGCTTAGCCACCAAGGTGAGTGGATCACTAAGAATAAAATTAAGATAGGAATACCACACTTGATAAGGAATATTGATGCAATGGGTATCATTTATTCTCAAAGAGGGAGGAATTATCCAGGCAATAATTCATACAATAATTCGGGTGATGATTCTACCCCAATTGATGTCAGAACTTCTGAGAGCCATAACTTTTGCACCATAGCTCCAATTGACTCCTCATTTGAACCATTGGAAAGCTAAGAATAAGGATAATGTAGTGAGATGTCATTAATATCTACTCAATGGTTTTTTCCTATAAAAACCTAATATAAGTGATCTAAATTTTAATTTCAGTAGTGCAGTCTAAAAATAGTAAGTTTTTAAAAATAGTAATTCCTCAAATTTTGTAATGTTTTAAATCATGGAAGTCAAACCACTTAATCTACCTCAATATTAATGACCTTCCACATCCTCCTCTTGATTTAAAAATGTTTATAAATGAATATGTAATATGAACTTGAAATTAGACATTTCTTCCTAGAGATAAGCATATAGTTGAATTGCGATCTTGAGTAATAAAACATCTCTTCTCAGAGAATTCATTGTTACTGTGTTATTTTTGTGTGTTCTTGAAATATATATCAATCAAAACTTCTAAGTTTTGGATCAAAGAATGAATTTAAACATGACCAACATTTAAGTCTAGTTTTTCAAAGATTGAGGTAGCATAAATTGTTTGGTAAGTTATCTAAATACACTTTCTACTGATTAAAAATGCATGACTTGGGACATGTGATAAGGCATAATAGTAGACTCAACCAAAAATCAAGCTAGTCAATATTGGTTTGATTTATCTAATGTACATGATGTACATAGTTTAATGGGCTTGGTAAACTATTATCGATGATTTGTGGAAAATTTATCTCACCTAACCAACCTAATTACATCCTTGCAATGCAAGGGCATAAAATTTTCATAGACAACTCAATTCAAAGAGGCTTTTATAAGGCTCAAGGAGATATTAAAAATATCTCTTGTTCTAACCATACCTAATCCAAATGGTCACTTTGATGTATGGGTTGACACTTCTAAAGAAGGCTTTAGTGGCATATTCAACCTAGAGGGTAAAGTGGTGGCATATAAATCTTACAAGCTTAAGGAAGTTAAAATGAACTATCCCACACATAATTTATAACTTATGACATAAGGCATGCATTAAAATAGTGAAAGCATTTTTTTAAGGAAAACATTTCAAGGTAAAATATGATCACCATAGCTTAGAACATGTTTTTTTGCAAGATGACTTAAATGCCCACCAATGTAGATAGTTAGAATTTGTTAGTAATTTTAACATAGACATCACTTATGTGAAAGGCAAGGAAACTTTTGTGGATAATGTACTCAATATGTGTATATACCTTATTTCTTTATTTATTTTGTAAGAAAATTTTAGGAATGTTATCCTAAAATAGTAGTTTATTGATAATTATTACCAAGAAGTAAGTGCAAGATTGGTTGACAAGTTTTTGACAAAAAAATTTACTAAATTTTTATTGAATCAAATAATCTTGTAAGGCATCAAAATAGAATTTTTGTACCCAAAATAAGTGGACTAAAAAATGTTGTAATGTAAGAAGTCCATACAACACCCCATTTCACCCATCCAAGGGCCACTAAAATGACTCATGAGTTAGAAAGGCTCTATTTTTAGCCTGGTCTAAAGAAAGATGTTGATGATTTTGTGGTAAAGTGTCTAGAATGTTAGCATGTGAAGGATGAACACTACCATCCTAGGGTTATGTTATAACCACATGACATACCAAGAGACAAATGGGTAGTAGTTTCACTTGATTTTATTGTAATATTTCCTAAATACCACAATTAACATGGCATTATATTGATAATAATTGACAAAACAACCAAATTTGGTTACTTTATTACTAAAAATTTGTCTCATGATGTTATTTTTGTTAAACACATTATAAAAAAAGTGGTTTGATTACATGGTATGTTATAAGTCATTATATTTGATAGAGATAAGTTATTCACATTAAGGTTATGGCAAACATTGACCACATCATTTAACACTCAACTAAATTTTAGTTCTTTGTACCACCCCTAAATGGATGGATGAACTAAAATATTGAACCAAGTAGTTAAAGACATGTTGTGCATGTATGTTATGGATTAACAAACCAAGTGGGAAGATTATCTCCACTTATTTGAGTTTGCTTATAATTTTTTTATCATTATGTAATTAAATTGACTCTTTTTGAAGCCCTATATGGATGAAAATGTATAAATACACTTAGCTAAGATCACCTATAAAACTAGGCCATTGATGGTTTATAATTGTTGCTAGAATATGATGAGAAAATGGCCATAGTACACAAAAACTTGAAGGTTGATTCTGATCGATAAAAGAGTTATACTTATTTAAAGAGAAGGTCTCATGAATTTTTTGTTAGTAACAAGATTTTTCTATGTGTAAGGCCGCATAAGAGTTATATTAAGTTTGAGAAAACTTTCAAGCTGGCTCCTAAGTTTTTGGCCCATTTGATATCTTAGACAAAATTAACCATGTTGCCTACTGTCTAGCTTTACCTTCATCTATATCAGTAATCTATGATAATTTTTGTTGATAGTTAAAAATGTCATGTCAATGAATCAATCTATTTCCCTATCATGAAGGTCAAGATGGAATCATACCAATTTAACCATAAAGAATCTATCAGTGAAAATTAGTCTTAAGGTGTGCAAAATGGGTTTTTAAAACTTTGAGGATTAATATGTTTAATAATAAATCTAAATCAAGCTTACAAACATTTACTAAATTTATCAAACACAATATAAATATCAACTATTAACAAATGAATTAGTTCAAATATAAACATGTAATCAATCCTATCCAACAAAGTAGAGCCTATGAGAAGAGACAATCTCTTGAATGAAAGAAACTTGATTCAATTGTATATTTTTTTCAAGTAATGATATCTTCTTTTGCTATCATGACTCATAAATAAACACCAAAATAATAAATAAAATAAGCACAAAATAAATTGAAGACAAAATAATAAATCAATTCATAAAAACATCTTTAATAAATTAGTAACATTAATATAACTCAATAATCAAAAGAAAAGATAAAAATAATATCTATCTACTAAGAAACTAAACAACAAACTAAGAAAAAAATTAATATAAATTATGGAGTCACTATGAAGCTTACTGAGGACTTCATTGCCAACGTCACAGGGCTTCCCATGGGTGGTATTAAGTTCTCAAAATAGACCAGTATTTCCAATGCGGCCTACAAAAAATTTCTGAAGATGGATGCAGAGGAGAAGCAACTGGAAAAGAATGGAGACTTCTTTGATGTGGAATAGATTAAAGGAATTTGGTGAGATGTGTTATGTTGTATCCAGGAGTACTTTATCCTTGATGGTAGGAATAAAAGAGTTCACAAATTTCATTTTGTTTTTCTCAACCACTTCAGGCACAAGGATAGAATTTCTTTCCCTTTCTATCTACATTTTTCATTATTTCAAACCCTGTATGCCCATAGGAAGGAGTCTCGCCCCATCTTACATGAAGGTCTAATACTTCTCATAGAGGGTTTTTGTAAAAATAAATCCATAGCTTCGACTCCTTTTGATAATTATAAGGGTTCTTAGTCTAAAAAGTGTAAGAAGGATAAGAATGTTAAAGGGATAGAAAAGGCAAAACCAAAACCCTCTAGTTCTCAAAAACAAATTGTAGAAGAGGATTCTGAGTCAGAGAGTACTGAAAGCTTTGAGAAGGATGTCCTGAAGGAAGAGGAAGGGACGGATGTTGGGGGTAATTTTGACAATGAGGGTAATCAGACTGTGTTCGGGAGAGGTGTTAAAGATAAAGATAACTTAATTGATGATCCAATTTCTATGAGAGAGGAGGATCACATGGTTTTGGCTTCTATTCCTGCTATGGAGATTGGGGGACAAGAAAAGGAGGACCCTGTTTAGCATGAAGACCCTGTTGAGACTAGAGAGGAAGAACTGATGGATAGGGAGGAAAAATTGAAAAGGTTGATTCCCCTTCACATGAGATTGCAGAAGACATTTGTGACTCTTTGCAGAGGGAAACCAAGTTTTCCTTCCTGCATTCTACCAAGTTCAATGCCGAATCGATTCTCCAAGTTAATTCTTGGATTTATAATGAAATAATGGGGTTGAAGAAGAAGGTGGAAATAATGCAACATAATCAAGATGCTGATCGGGCCATAATCGACCACTTGGAGGTGCAAATGGGAGATATCCCAAAAAAACTTAAATATTATGAGCATAATCTTAGAATGCTCATCAAGGAAAGTGGAACAAAGATGGAGCATGTAACATCAAGCATCTGTGCTACTATAGCTAGCCTTGGTAAAAGAGAAAATGAAGAAACAATATCCTTGGAGGGTCTAAGTGAGAGGACAAGGTAGAGTTTGAGGAAGAAAGACTTGCAAGCTACTACTACTTCAGCTGCTAACTCTATCTAGGATACTACTACGATTGGGAAGGAGGCTGTCAAGATGATCATGGAACTACAATAGAAGCTTAGGGTCTTCTTTGTTGTTTTTTTTCATGTTCAGGTCCTTATTGCAAGGTGTTGTAACTGGTTCTTGTTTTTGGTCCTATTTTTTGGTTTTTGGTCTTAAACTTTATTTGATGTTCTAGGTCCTTGTAAAACCTAGGTACTTTTATTGGACTTTGATTGTGGTTTTAGGTCCCTGTAAAACTTGATTTTGATGCTAATTTTTAGTAGGTTTCAGGACTACTTTTCCTGGTGGTTGTTAATGCTTTTTCTTTTTTGATTCTGTTTAAGGGTTTCGGGGTCCTTTCAAAACCTACTTTTACCATAATCTAAAACACTAAACTAACACTAAATACTAAACTAACACAAACTAAAGAAAGAAGTCAGAATAAAACAAAAATTATCAAAGAAATTAAATTAATTATAAATTAAACTAAATCAAATTTAAACTAAATTAGAAGTCAAAGTCAAATAAAATACAATATAAACAAAAATATATGAGTCTCAATAAAAGAGAGTCATCTTAAAAAAATAGATCATTTTATTTGAAAAATAAACATCTTTTTTATAGAATATCTTTAAAAAATAACTTTTACAATCAATTAGATCAATAATATATAATAAACAACAAAGTTTTTATCATTATTCAGGTTGAATACTCAAATTCTACATATAAGACTACAATAAACAATCATCAAAAGATATTAAACTTGACAACCTCAGATAATCTATTATAAATGATAATATAAAATTAAATATACTTACATTTTTTAAAGTAATACACTCAATTATCAGAGAAATTACCATTGGTCTATCTGCAAAAGTCATACTATCTCAGATAAATTACATAAAAAAGAGAAATAAATGATTGACTTTATAATATAATAGTCTTCAATACCTATGTTTTTCCTCCTCTTCAAATGAATCCTTGATCTTATTTTATACTTCTAAAGTTGGTTTAAAAAAAGTTGTAACTAACTTTAGTTAATTACTTGTTAATTTTAGTAATTAAATTTTAAAACTCAATTAACTTGATAGTTATAATTTAAGCTTTATTTAAAACTTTTTAAAAAAATTTAAAAGATCAAATATTTGAATTTAGACCAAGTATTATTAACTAATGGGGACCTTTTTAGTCAAGTATTAATAATATGAATAACATTTAATCAATAAATAATATGATAAAATCATATTTAAATGAAATTCTTATCTATATTAACTCTATTTTACATTAAATCTATATAACTTAAGCATATGCATATATGTATGTATTCATGTGTGTGTGTGTGTGTGTGTGTGTGTGTCTGTGTGTGTGTGTGTGTGTATGTGTGTGTGTGTGTGAGATCAATTTATTGTCTAACAATCTATCAAAGTCTCCTAAAATTGAAATGACTTTTTTTATTCTATGTGGAATATCATGATTGAGAAAATAAATTATTTAGTGTAATATATTCACACTAAAAACATTTTGACTAAATCACATGATAGATGAACCAAACCTCTCCATAAAACAATTTTCACTTTTCTAAAAATAACAATTCTAATGTATTTTTTATCCAGCTTTATTTTGACATTCAAATGACCATCAAACTACATAATTTATGATTTGTGATGATGGTCAAATTTAACATCAAGAAAATTTATTTAGATGCACAAATATAGATTTTGTACAACAAAATGAATTTCAACTAATTTTTAAAATCAAATATGAATCCATTGTTTATCTCCCATTCACTATCAAAATGCACACATTTGACTGTTATGAAAATAAAAAATTATTACTTTGTAATTGAGCTTCATTATTTCCAACATTCATTTAATTTTATTTAATTTTTAATTCTAACTATGTGTCATATCAATATTATAAACAAACCAAAAAACATAATAATTGAATAAAACTATATTCTTCATA
Organism: Torreya grandis; assembly: GCA_037957365.1. Taxonomy (NCBI): domain Eukaryota; kingdom Viridiplantae; phylum Streptophyta; class Pinopsida; order Cupressales; family Taxaceae; genus Torreya; species Torreya grandis. The sequence continues at coordinate 3,396,596 of JARHVA010001026.1, forward strand.
ATTTTATCTCATATTCTACCATAGCCCAATATATTATTCACAATCTCCAAACTGTATTTGAAATCTTCATATCCATTTAAAACAAAATGATGACCATTTCAAGATCAATTTTAAGCATTTTTTCAAAAATAAAATATATTTTATAACCACTATAATTTTAGATTTTGACATAGTCATGCCACTTTATTCAAACCATAATATCAAAACCTAAAATGAAAAAACTTCATCTAAAAATTTTGTACATTGAAAAACTATTTCCTTTCACTTAAAAAAATTCAATTGATGACTTAAAAATAAATCCAAAAAAAAAGAACATTTTGACATACTTGAAATAACATTATCTCATTTTAGAGATTCATTTATTACATGAAACTAAATTCACTATATCAAAAACTCAACACCAAACATAAATTCTTGTCACATTTCAATATTGTAACCCAACAAAATAAACTGAATCTTTCAAAACTGATGTTAAGAAATATTTATCACCAACTATTTCTAAATTTTCTTGTATTTTAAATTGGGAATGTAAAATAATTGAAAATAAATGACTTAAAATGCAAGAATTCACCATCAAAATCTTATGCAAACTCAGAACAACATTTTTATTTTTATGCAAACTTATTTGACTTTTATTATATTATTAAAATAAACTGATATGTAACCATTCTTTTCCAAAATATAGCATACCTAAAACTTCAAATGACTTCAATTTTCCAAATTTCTCATGCAAAGTATAGATTTTGCTACAAGCTTTCTCAAATGACTTCAAACATGAAACTAACTCTTTTGTATACCATCACACGAGCCTTAACTACTTATACCTATGTGTCTTTGATTAATTTATTTCATAACTCAAAACATGTCCTTTATAATTTAATATCAATCCCATCTACTACATGAATTTATAAATATCATAGCATAGTTTATTTTCATTTAATTTCAAAATAAAAATCACCTATTTCAACTTAAGAACCAAATATCACCCCTTGTATTAAGTCATCATGCTATGCCAGAATGTTTTGAATCAAACATTTTACCCATATAAAATGTTTTCAAAATCATGACTTAGAGTATGGTTAAAATACCATGTCTTAAGTTCTAAATAAACTTTATGATTCATCACCTTAGCTTAGCTTAGCTTATGATTTTTTCAAAATAAGCTTTATTTATCAATTGTTCACAAAGGCAAATATCTCTATAATATATGTAATTAAATGATATCATTATTTCTAAATTTGAAATACATTGAATATTTTAATCCTGTGAATGTTTATAACACTTTGACGATCAATCATATCTCAAGATGGTAATCAATACTGTGTATTTTCAAATTGAAATGAGTGTGATTCAGGTAAATCATTTTTCAAGTAGCTATTCACGAACCCCTTTTAATAAATTTCAACAAGGGATGATATGTTTGGCTAAAATGATATGAATAAAGAGAATGATATAATAGGTAAGTTCAGATTGGATACACACACAAATGCAAATACCTCTAATATAATTTTTGAAAATATAGTATTGCTTGCAACTAGTTATAACTGAGTATATATTATCATATATAACATATATTTGAGTTTATAAAGAATAACATATTGAAATAACTAAAACTTATAGTTATATAGCATTATCCTTTGCATTTTTACTCCATAGTATGAAAACTTCACTTTTTGAAACACTTATTGATCTTGTAAAAGTGAAAGTCACACGACAATAAGAAGGTAAAGCAAGCAATAAGAAAGCAAAACAAATAAACAATAAAGAATAAAAAATAAAAGGAAGAAGAAAAACAAAATACTAAATCAAATATGACAAAATATTTATAGACTAAAAATAAATAAATCATTAACCGACATCAAAAATATTCACTATGGGACAAAATGAAAGATACACCATAACTAAAAACTAACAAAAGCAAAGAAATAAAACATAATAAATAGAGGTATAAGAATAAATGATAAGAGATCTCTTTCAATATAATTATAATGTAAGACATTACTTCCAACATGAAAATATTCATGATAATTCAAGCTATAGGATTTAAAAGTAGCAAGACAACATGATAAACACATCAATTATCCTTGACTAAACAGAATTAAATCATGACTATGCATGCTTTTAGTCATTTTTTAGTTTTGTATTGTATATGAAATATTATTTATCTAATTTAAAGTGAAATGAATATTTTTAAGTTTAAAAGAGAGAGAATCTTGATTAATAAATTGACTTGTTTGTTTAGGTATCTCTAAATAATTTTGAATATCTTTTGATTTAACATATTTAGTAAGATCTATTTTTTCAACTCTAAGGGATCATAAAATTAAAAATATTCATAGTCAATATTATTAAACAAATCTTCTGATTTAAATTATGTAGAAAAAACCTTATAAGAAATATTATACTCACTTGTTAATTTTGCATTATGATCTGAATAATCTATAAAATCAAACTTTGCATACTCAATTTCAGTCAATTGATTGTTCATCTCGATATATGTAACAACATGAGCATATTTTTATATTGTTATAACACTAAATCTAACATAAAAAAATTAAATTTTTTGTTATCAACATGATATTTTGAATCAAAAGTGATTGAATATTTATCAGAAGGATTTGAATTAGATTTGATATTGTTATAAACAATAATAAAATCATAATTAGATGAATAATTTTTGTTGAGAAAGTAATCAGATTTAAAATCTAAAGAAATTTTTATATCTAAGTTAAGAGTTTCTAGTTCAATTTTTTTCAAAACATCATTATCTTCTTCTTTAGATATGTCTGAAAGAAATTTAAGAGTAATTTTATTTGACAAAAAATCATCACTAGAAAATAAATTAGAATTAAGATAAAATATGTTATTAGATGATTGATCAGATTATTAAATGAATTAAATTATTCTAATTTTGAATTTTATGAAAAATTTAAATCAAAATATTTTGATAAAATATCTAAATAATAATCTAATTCTTGAGAGGTATTTTTAGTATACCGTGTCATGATTTGATCATATATAAAAATATACTTTTTTGGGGGGAATTCATGTTTAAAATGCAAAATTAACATAGATAATCTTTTACATTTGAACATATCATGATTGAGTGAGAAAAATTTACAAAAATCTTGATTTTGTCTTCGAATGTGAGCAAACTTCAAAGCTGATCTAAAGTCAACAATACCAATTTTATAATCCTAATATAATTCTTAGGTAAGTTATTATTTCAACAAATAAATAAAAGATCACAACTTGATAAAAAAGGAATAAGAATTTCATTTAATTTTGAAAGAAAGCACAATAAATATTATCATGAAACTAAAATAAAAATCCAAATGACCAATTATGATAATTATGAACTAAAAACTGACGAATAGTTATGATAGCGTAAATCATTGAAGACAATAATGGATATGAAAAGACACTTGATTTAAACTCCCTAGTGGAGTCACCAAATTTGTTGACGGTGAAAAATGTCATATCAATAAATCAACCCTTTCACCTATCATGAAGGTCAAGATGGAATCATACCAATTTAATCGTAAAGAACTTATGGCTAAAAATTAGTCTTAAAGTGTGTAAAAGAGTTTTTTAAAGTTATTGAGATTAATATGTTCAATAATAAATCTAAATCAATCTTACAAACATTTACTAAATCGATCAAACACAACATGAATATTAACTATCAATAAATGAATCATTTTACATATAAACATGTAATTAATCCTATCTAATAGAGTAGAGCTTATGAGAAGAGACAATATCTTGAAGAAAAGAAACCTGATTCAATTATATATTTTGTTCAATTAATGATATCTTCCTTTGCTTTCATGACTCATAAATAAACATGAAGATAATAAATAAAATAAGAACAAGATAAACTGAAGATAAAATAATAAATCAATTCATAAATATATCTTTAATAAATTAGTAACATCAATATAACTCAACAATCAAAAGAAATAATAAAAATAACAACATATATCTATTGAGAAACTAAACAACAAACTAATTAAAAAAAATTAAAAAAAAAGAAATGTAATCTAAATTAAAATTAACACTAACACTAAACTAACACAAATTAAAGAAAGAAATCAAAATAAAATATAAACTATCAAAGAAAGTAAATTAAATCAATTACAAACTAAACCAAATAAGATTTAAACTAGATTAGAAGTCAAAGTCAAATAAAATACAATATAAACAAAAATATGTGACTCTCAATAAAGGAGAGTTGTCCTAGAAAAATAGATCATTTTATGTGAGAAACAAACATCTTTCTTACAAAATATCTTTAAAATATAACTTTTACAATCAATTAGATCAATAATATGTCGCAAACAACAAAGTTTTCATCATTATTCAAGTTGAATACTTGGTTTTTACACATAGATCTGCAGGAAACAATCATCAAAAGATGTTAAACTTGACAACTTCAATTGTTATAAATGATAATATAAAAATAGATATACCTATGTTGTTCCTAAGAAATATACTCAATTATCATAGAAAGTATCATTGGTCTATCTACAAAAATTATGCTATCTCAAAGAAATTGCATAGAAGAGAGAGATAAATGATTGAATTTAGAATGCAATAGTCTTCAATACCTATGTTGTTCGTTCCTCCTTTTAAAATGAATCCTTGATCTCCTTTTATACTTTCAAAGTTGATTGAAAAGGAAGTTGTAACTAACTTTAATATGTTACTTATTAACTTTAGTAATTAACATTTAAAATTCAATTAACTTCGTAGTTATAATTTAAGATTTATTTAATACTTTTTAAAAATCTCAAGAGATTAAATATTAGAATTTAGACCAAGTATTATTAATGGGTGGGGACCCTTTTAGTCAACTAGTAATAATAAAAATAATATTTAGTCAATAAATAATATGGTAAAATCATTTTTAAATAAAATTCTTATCTACATTAATTTTATTTTGTATATAATCCATATAACTTAAGCACGCATGCACACACACACACACACACACACACACACACACACACACACACACGATCAATTTATTGTTCAACAATTTACCAAAGTATCCCAAAACTAAAATCACTCCTTTTATTTTATATACAATATCATGCTTGAAAAATGAATTATTTAGTGTAATAATTTCACACTAAAAATATTTGACTGAATCATGTGAAATATGAACCAGAGCTCTCCATAAAAAAACTGTCAATTTTTTGAAAATATCAATTCTAATGTGTTTTTTACCCAGCTTAAATTTGACATTTAAATGGCCATCAAATTGCATAATTTTTAGTTTGTGATGATGGTTATTTGGCCTTCAAATTTAACATCACAAAAAAAATTATAGGTGCACAAATACAAATTTTGTATAGCAAAAATAATTTCAACCAATTTTTAAAATCAAATATGAACCAATTTTTTTATCTCCTATTCACTATCAAAATGCACACATTTAACAGTGACATAACAATTATTACTTTGCAACTAAACTTTGTTATTTTCAATGTTCATTTAATTTTATATAATTTTCAATTCTAACTGTGTATCATATCAATATTATGAACAAACCAAAAATCATAATAATTGAATAAAATTATAGTCATCATAATTTTATCTCAAATATTCTACCATATCTCAATATATTTATTCATAATCTCCAAACTGTATTTGAAATCTTCATATCCATTTGAAACAAACTGATGACCACTTTGAGATCAATTGCAAGTATTATTCTAAAAAGAAAATCTATTTTATAAACACTAGAATTTTAGATTTTGACATAGTCATGCCACTATATTCAAACTGTAATATAAAAACCCAAAATGAAATAACTTCATCAAAAAATTTCATACACTAAAAAAATTATTTCCTTTCACTTAAAAAATTCAATTGATGACTTGGAAATAAATTCAAAAAATACATTTTGACATCTTAAAAGAAACATCATCTCATTTTGGAGATTCATTTATTGCATGCAACTGAATTCATTATATCAAAACCTAAATACCAAAAATAAATTCTTGTCACATTTCAATATTATAACCTAGAAAAATAAATTTAATCTTTCAAATAGATGTTGAAAAATCTTTCAAAATTGATGTTAAGAAATCTTTATCACCAATTATTTCTAAAGTTGTTTGTATTTTAAACCATGCATGCAAAAGAATTAAAAACAAATGACTTGAGTTACAAGAATTCACCATCAGAATCTCATGCAAACTCAGAGAAACATTTTTATTTTCATGCAAACCTATTTGTCTTTTGCTATCTTCCTGAAATAAACTAATATATAACTATACTTTTCCAAAATATAGTGTACCTATAACTTCAAATGACTTCAATTTTCCAATTTTCCCATGCAAAGTATAGCTTCTTCTTCTAGCTTACTCAAATGAATTCAAAAATAAAACTAACTCTTTTGTATACCATCACCCAAGTCTTAACTACTTATACTTATGTGTCTTTGATTCATTTGTTTCACAAATAGAAGCATGTCCTTTCTCATTTAATATTAATACCATCTACTACATGAATTTATAAATATCATAGCATGATTTATTTCTAATTGATTTTGAAATAAAAATTACCCATTTTAACTTGAAAACCAATTATCACCCCTTGTATTAAGTTGTCATGATACGTAAGAATATTTTGAATCAAACATTTTACCCATATGAAATGTTTTCAAAATAATGACGTAGAATAAGTTTATCATACCATGTCTTAGGTTCTAAATAAACTTTATGATTTGTCACATTGGCTTAGCTTGTGATTTTTTTTAAATAAATTTTATTTATCAATTGTTCACAAAGCCAAATATCTCCACAATATATGCAATTAAATAATGTCATTATTTTTGCATTTGAAATAAATTGAATATTTTAATCCTATGAATATTTAAAACACTTTGGTGATCAATCATATCTAAAGATGGTAATCAATACTATGTATTTTCAAATTAAATTCTTAATTTGTGAAATGTTATAATTTGACTATCAATCCATCTGACTTTGAAACTAAAGTGTTTATTTGATAATATAAATATGCTAATTTTATTAATTAGTTCGCAAATTCTTTTTGAAACCACTATAATGTAAATACAAATTTAAAAATATGATAATTATCAAATCATTTAATTGAAATCATGCATATTCATAAATAATACTAATTAACTTAGGGTCCCTGATTACAGTTTTAAATTTTTTGATTAGGTCATCACTAAGGCAGATAAGAGTATCAATTTATTATTTCAAAAAAATTTGGGGGATGTAAAAAATAGGCATAATATGTTCTATATTGCATTACTAATAAAATATGTACCTGATCCATCTCATGTGTTGGATTAAAAAAAATTGTAGGTTTTAAAAGAGGAAAGATGTAGCTAAAACTAATAAAAATCCTTAGTCATCACAACATTAAGTTAAGAAATCAATAAATCCAGTAGGTTTTGATATAATGAGACCCACTAAGTATCATAAATACCACTTGAGAGGATACATAATTATTTAAATAATAATATACTTGGTTATTTTGATTTATCACTGGGATGGCTCCTTTATGGGAAGGAAGATGTTATAACCCCACCTACATATTTCATTTATATACTTTTTAGCATAATTTTACACTATTTAACACTATTTGAAATTATTATTATTTTTTTTTCAAATATTGGACAAAATTCTATAGCTAGAGTTTATTTTTATATATGAATTATTTGGTCCTAATATTTGATTTTATGAATAAATCTATTCAGTTAAATTTTGCATACAATTTTATACTACAGGTACTACTAATGCCATTTGTGGGTGCATGTATAGGTGAAATGAGATAGGATGGAGATGGATTCTTTTGTTTGAGGGATAAGGAATGAAGACAACTAACACAGGTAAAAAGTGGTAATATCATGAGCTAAAAACTTACAGTAGTCCATCATTTTTTATTTTTTATTCTTGATCATCCTCTTGACTTATTTGTCGTGTATTCTATTTATCTTTACTTATCAATTTTAATGATTTGAAATATTGATTATTTTTATTTTATTCATTATTTTTTATCTTTTATTTTATAATCACTATGGTGGTTGTTTCAATCTTGTTACCAATGCTTACTTGTTCTGATCTTGTATGAGCCTAGGCAGTGTTGACTTCTTACTTAGTTTGTTCAATGTTGTGACTTCACATGTCTTGGATGAATTGGTTTAATTATTATTTACATATTATTAAATAATTATTATTTCTTGCTCAGGTGTACCTTTAAATTTTTCTAACTTCCCCTCTCTAGTCACACTCTCTCCACGCTCCTAGAAAAGGAACACTAGTAAGTCAAAATAGGAAATAATGTTATTATTCAACAAATAAAGATTTTCCATTATCAACATGTCTCATGGGAATTTGACCTAAATCAAATCTTATTATGGAACTTTTTTGGTCTTTGGAAAAAATTATATTTTGAATTAATTCTTTGGCACTTGGGAGGAGCTTAGCTTGACCCTCAACACCACTTTTGTTTTAATGGGTTGATGGGTTAGTTGGGAGAAGGAAGAGAGAGGATGGAAGTATAGAGAAGATATGGTGAATAAATTAAATCCTAGGGGAATTATGGAGGCTAAGGAGGATATCTATGGCATGATTTCCCTATCAAGGAGAGAGAATTGACTTGCTAAGTCTATGACTAGAAAAGGGGAGGCATGGCCAAAAGAAGTAACCATAAAAATTTGTTTCTTTTCCACTAGTTTGTTGGGAAAAAAGTAAGTGCTAAAATTTTTATTTTCTCTTTCTCATGCAAAGCCTTGATGTTCATTTCCATATTAGAGGGAAATAAATTTTACAAAAAAATTACTTGTAGATTTATAAGGAAGTCATGTGACTTATTGATGAACCTGAAAGGGTTTGAATGACTTTGTTTTGATTAAAAAAATCATTACTCCCTTAATGGATTTTAAAAATATAGTTTTATATTTTTGGGGTTTTAAAAATTAATTGTTACAATCTAAAATCTTGCATAATAGTAATGACTGAGTCATTATTAATCTTTTTAGTTTCTATTTTGTTCACTTATTGTAAATGGTAACCTAGTTCAAACCCTAGGTAGAAAATTGGCCTTTTATTTATCCATTTTGTGGGTTTAGCTGCTACCCAATTTTTTATCTTTACAAGTTGATTTTGGAGTATTATTATTCTAATAAAATCTATGTATAATGTTTTTAGGGTTTTTGTTGAATAGATTACTATTGGTGTTTAAGGGTTTTTAGAATTTAGACTTGGATGAATATGTATTTTCATGAAAAAATATTTAAATAATTTATTTATTATACATTATTATAGTCATCTTTCAAGTCAAATTCTATGTTTTGCCTAATATAAAATTTGAACCAGATCCTTGATGACCAAACCTAGAAAATTTATCACAAGGGCATATTCTTCTAAGCAACTAGAATAACTATTTTTAGTCATCTGGTAATCAATATGTGAGGTGATTAAAATTTTAGTGATGGATAAAGTTTTATTTCTCATTTTGTGAATGCATATTATGTGAACAAGGGCTATATTATTTAATATATTTTGGTTATTCTTGGCCAATTTTTTACTACATACAAAAATTTACCTAGAATGATCAATTTGTAGAAGTTTTGGGATAGAGTGACAAGATGAATAGAGTTTTTGATTGAGTGGATGACCAAATAATGAAAAAGAAGATCACATGTAGCTTGCAAAGCTTTTGAAACACTTTAAGTAAACTTAAAGTGTAGTTTGTCAAATTTTGAGGAAGTAGGTTCTCATGGTGATCATGACCTTCATGGACATAAATTAGGTTTCACAGGTCTTAGAAATTGATTTTGAGCCTTAAAAGTTCTTGCACAAGTCTAGAATAACTAGATTGTCATTGTACATCATAAAGAAATAGACTGATTAGCTTGATTGTGCATTTTAAAAGTATGTCTAGGAAGCTTCTCAAGCCAAAATATCACATAGACATGAAGTCCTTCATTCCTAAATCATGCTTTGAAAATTATGTATCTTGACAATTTCTCTATCTCAAGGTATAAGCCTTTAAATTTAGACTTTTAGAGTGAGACATGCACACAGATGTCAATTTTAAGCTTCATGAAATAAATGTTTAAATTAAAATATTCCAAGGTTGAATGTAAAGCTAACAAGTGTCCAAATCTTGGAAGCTAAGATTAAATCCAATGGTGAGTGGAAACCTAATAATGTCAATGGGTCTCAAATATCTAACACAACATATTTGATCATGCATCAAAGATCAACAGTGAGCATTAAGTCAAAAAGTCAAATGATATCTAGGGTAAACATGAAATTGACAAGTGGCATAATCTTAGGATCAAAATCTAGATCCAACAGCACATGGATGAAGCTCAAATTAGTGGGTCCAGGAAGATCAACAAAGCACATTCACTCATACAAAGTAGATCTAATGATGAGCAATGAGTTAAAAGGTTAGTGGATCATAACAGAAAATGCATGGGTAAAAAGTGTCTCAACCACATTAGACTAGAAGAATATCTATGACTTATGTTCACTCATATAAAAGGAGATCTATGGTGTGCATGAGGTTAAGGAGTCAAAGAGATGACAATAGGATGCTTAGAAAAAATGAAGAGCTAATAGATGGCATAATTTGAAGAAGGCCCAAATCAAGATTGATGGTTGTTAAAATTCAAAAGATATGGACTTAAAAAAAAGGTTGAATTCAACTTAGGATGAAATAATATAAATATTTAAAAGTGTATGAAATTGGAAATGCATCATGTCCATAAATCAATCTTGGATCAGATGGGATAGAGAAAACCTACACTTATGATTAGGGAGCATATAATTGTTAAGCGAGAGTATGACCAATATGAGGATCTTCTAGACTCGATTAGTGGATCACTTATCATAACACACCATGTAAGGTAGGGTTTCAAAGCCTATAGTCTAACGCAATTTCATAATAACCTTAAAATAGTCTTATGATTTAATATTTCACTAATCTAATAACAAGAAAATTAAATCTCATCTAGTACATACCAAATCTTGTGGCACAAATTAGGGGTCAGTAAAGCAAACAAATAAAAATATGTATAACAAACCTCAAATAAAGTAAGTATGAGTAACATCCTAATACATAGAATATGAAGAGTAATATTATTTGATCCAACACTTAAGCTACTTCTATCTACTAAAAGAGAGGAGAACAAACTGAGAATATACTTACCTAAAAGAGAACCCATTGAGAATCAATATTTCCCTTGGAAAATGAGATTTGCAATAGGTTGTTGTGGTTTATAAGGATCAATTTGTTAGGACAAATCATCCAAGACCTATCCACAAGACTAGATTCTCTATAGTAGAATGGTGGAAGAGAAAATTATGAAGAAGCATGAGCGAATAATAAATCTTGATTGCATATCTTAATAATGACTACAATGAGCTTATATTTATAGGTATAAATTACCCTAAAATCATTTGAATATGTCAGTTGTGATAGGTCAACCCAGTCGGCCTAGTACAATTTTGGGCTAACTCATTATGTTTGTGCTAGGTCAATCAAAAGGATAACAAACCAAAAGAGATAAAAAGGGTCCTTAAAATATACGAGGTTGACTAAGTCAAGCTAATATGCTAAATAAGTCAAAAGGGTGCTAAATAAGGAAATAAAAGATGAAAAAAGACTAGAATATTGTGTAAGGGAGGAGAGATAGCTTGAGGAAAGGTTTTAGGAACTAGTTGGATTGGTAATAATGTAGTAAAAAAGATAATAATATTTTGAAGCACCAAAGGTCTTCCCACCCCTTTCTCATTGTACCCCTTAGGGTGTGCACTCATTGGGATTGATTTTTGATGGGTTCTTGCAAGATGTAAAGTATTAGTATTTGATAATTTTTTAAAATATTATGTGTATAATGTAGAGTAAAATTTTACTCTATGTTTCATTCTATTTTTTAGTTGCACACTGTGAAATTTTATCCTCGTATTCATTGGTCTGAGATGGCAAAGTCATGATATAGAGCACGGGCTCTATTTTGATTTTGATTCATTTTTGCCTAAGTGTTAAAATCAAGCAGAAGTTGAAAGTGTTGTTGACTGAGGCATCCTTTCTCAAGTGGAAATGCCAAGTGTCATTGTCTGAGGCACCTTTCATACTTTCTATGAGTTAGTCAAAATGTGCCATGTGTCTCATAGCAGCTCATCATAATGTGCCAAGTGTTAGCATCCATGATTACATATTGGTACCCACATTTTATCTCTTTGCAGTAAAAGGTTTCAAAAAGCTAAGTATCGAGATCAAGTAGAAAGTGCCAAGTGGTAATAGCAGAAGGTCTCAGTCTTGCTTTTCTAAAAAGTGATAGAAGTTGCCACGTATCCCAGCTAAAGAGAGCAAAATTCACCACGTGTTGGCATATAAAATATGTTTATTTCAATGCCTTGGTTCAATTTTTGGTTTAAAGCCTTAGTTTAATATTTTTGGTTCAATGCCTCGTTTCGTGTGTAAACAGTGTGCAGTGTTGAACCATTGAACCATTTTTGGTTCAATCAGTCGGTTCAATGGCTTATTATAATCGAGTAGTTCAAAGGAGCATCCCAAAAAAACCAAAGGGTCAAGTGCCCTTTTAGAAGGCAGTAAGGCAAAACCAAACCATTCAAGCAGAGGCTGCCAAGTGTCATCTACCAAGCCCTTTCTACTCCATTCCTAGAAGTAGCAAAAGATGCCATGTAACTTCCTAGAAGTAGCAGAAGCCACCACATGTTGCCATCTGAAAGATCTTCTTCATGTTTCATTACTGAATAAAGACTGTGGTGGGTCTTGATTTTTATTTTTAAAAGTCTACAGAAGCTGCCAAGTGTCACCATCCGTAAGAGCCTAACATGTGTCCCAAACATTTCCATAGTATAGCTAAAGAGCAGAGGAGATTGCCACATGTCCTAAGTTGAAGCAAGTGGAGATTGCCACCTATATCTATGCCCCTTTTCAAAGTTTCTCAAGTAAGAGATGTAGTGAGTCTTATTTCTATTAAGCTATTGAAGTTTCGAAGAAGTGGATTGTGACAAGTGTCAAAGGTAGAACACTCCTGAGCAAAGACATAAAAGAGTAAAAGCTATGCGAAAAGTGCCACATTTATTTGATAGTTGCTGCAAAACATGCCAAGAGTTGTTCTCTAGTGTCTCCTAAGTAGCATCAATATTTTCAAAGAATTGGCTATGTTACTTAGCATTTAAGAGAAGGGAGCATCCTGTAATCTGTTACAGCCAATGAACTACCAGAAGACCAAGCATTTCAGAATCTATAAGATATCTTTTGTTAGACACATTCAATTAGGGATAGATTTCATTTGGGCCATTAGATTGGGAACAAGTAGACAATCTAGAGTGAATCTGAGGCTATAAATAAGGGTGCATAGATCACCAAATAAAGGAGAATCATCAATTATTAGAGAGAATTATTGAGAGAATTATTGTAACAAATATAGACTTTCTAGAGCTGTGGCTAAGTAATATCATTTGCTTTTGTCTCATTTTCTTGATTTGGAAGGTTTACATAACTATACGTGTTTCTGCACCTTTTATGTGATTGGAAAATTCAAATAAGAAGATTGAACCCTATGCCTTTGTTGATATTATCTGTGTCATTTGAAAAATAAGTCTAGGCTATAGACTTTCTAGAGTTGTGATTAGGAATGCCATTTGATTTTGTCTCATTTTCTTAAGTTGGAAGGTTTAGATAACTTTACGTGTCTCTACTCCTCTTATATGACTAGAAAATTCAAATAAGAAGATTGAAATCTATGCCTTTGCTGACATTTTTTGTATTACTACAAAAGTAATCTATACTGTGAGCCTATATTTCTATTGTTCCCCTCTTTTACATTGATCATGCACTTGTTTGCTCTTAAATGTAAATGAATCCTACATATAGTCTCACTGTGCTCAAAATTAAGGTTGAATTACATTCAGGCACATTGCCATAGATTAGATTTATTTTCTTGCATTTGTGTTTTTAATTTAAATTCCTATCCCTTTTCCCAGTATATATTAATATAGAGAAGAACCAACTTCTTTAAAATCTAGAGGTTGTTTCAAGATGCACGTCTTATATCTTGAAACTTCCCATTGTTGTTGATTAGAATCAAGTGAAATTTTAAATCATCAACATATACATATACCCCACTTGAAGCTCATCACATGTCACTAAGGTATAATAGGGGATGGTGCTTTGAGAAAGAACATAAGGACACATACAATGCTAATGTTAAAAAAATTTGAAGTATTTTAAAAATATCAAATAATTAAAAGTAAATTACTGAAAAGGAAACTAATATAAAAAGTAAATGTAATGCATACCTTAACTTACCTTTATTTTAGGATGTTTATCTACTTTGGTATTAGTTTTGATTATGTAGGGTGCAGAGACTGCTTTCAATAAACCCAATAATACAAAACTAAAGAGCAAAAACAAACAAATACAAGAAAATCCAAGATAGATGGTAATATGAGGACATGACGTACTTGGGAAATTTGGAAATTTGGGGTGATAGGTGCTATGTTAGACCAAATGACCAAGTCAAATAACAAGAGTAAATTAGGTAACCAAAAATCCAAGGCTACTAAAGATTGAAAAAAATCAAACAAGCTATCCTTAGGTAAGAAAGGAAAACTCACCAAATCAAACCAAGAATACATGTCAAACATGATGGAAAAACAAAAACAAAATAAAATGGGAATAAAACTAACTATAAAGACAAAATGGTAAAAAAACATTGATGAGTGATTAGTAACAATCCACATCTCAATCATTAATGTAAAAATGATGCATAAAAGGGAAAACAACATGTGAGCAATACCAGGCCACATCTCTATTAACAATGGAAAAGGGTGAAAAATCAAGTGTCTATAACAAGAAGACAACAAAATCATGATAAATGGTAAAAGGAAAGTAAAATAAGTCTATAAATGTAAATTATGGTGTAAAGAAAATGATTCAAAGTTACTTAAACATGTTGTTTTGCTCTAAGGATAGATAAAATTAAAACAAAGTAGTGCTATCATGTTTTTAAGAGATGAAGAAGAAAGAAGTAAATAAGAGGGAAAACAAATTTGGAATCACAATTTGTCTATCAAGGGGGGAAATGAAATGGGTGGAGGGGAGATTGAAGGAAAAACCAAGGTAGATATAACTCTTTATTGAAGTCAAAACACTTAAATTAGGTTTGTCAAAACAAGAGGACTTTTGACCTTAAGAACTATGAATAACTTCTCTTAGCAACAAAAGTCTTAGGTAAACAAATGGAGTATATAAATTATCCCATGAAGGATATATGCATTAAAAATAAAATGGACCTACCTCCTTAAAACATTTTCCCCACTCTTTAGGATCTCTTACAAAGCTGTTGGTCTACTACAAAAATTGGGTACTTGTGTGAGAAAGTAGGTAGCATCATAGAGTTTTTAAAAATCCCCTATTCCAATCTACAAGGGAGTTTGACCTTTGATTGGAGATAAGAGATGTGCTTGTAATCACATCTTTTGGTGTGAATTTGACTTTTGAGATTTGTATGTTGCCTTTTATATCATTTTCATTTGTTTAAATGACTTGGCTTTTAACTTTCTTTTGATGGATTTTTCTATTCCTCCTCCATATGGATTTGGAAAACCACACATGGGTGCTAAAGATGAATTTCATTTGAAAACTTGGGACAAGGTATATAAGAGAAAGAAACTTCAAAGAGAAGGGGGTTTAGGAGTCTCATAAATCTAGGTAAAATAAAAGTGCTATCTTGACTTTGATGTTGTTTTGTCCATTGAGGAGATGAAAGAAAAGGGGAAATCAAGAGGAATGACACATGCAGCAATTTGAATTTATTCAAATTGAAAAAAAATGAGACAAAGGTACAAGAGAAGGGATATAATGATAGAAAAGTGTGATTCCATGATCAAATTAAAAGTAAAGTGAGGGATCCTTCTTATAAAGAAACTCAAAGAAAAACCTAAAAGATGCCAAAACAACATCAAAAAGTAGTAAAAAGAGAAGGACATGATAAAATATGATGGTTTTGTGAGGAATGTCAATGTCCTATACATGGTATTAAAAATCAACTCACAAAAGAAAGACCTAACGGGTGCAAAAAATAAGAGAAAATGCAAGAAGGTGAGGAAGACTATGGTACATCAAGAAACCAAAAGACCAAAAGGGAAGACTAAAAGTTTGTAAAAAGAGGGAACTACTACAAAGGGATAAACCCATGCTTAAGTAACTTGAAAAAATATGTTAGAAAGATATTAATAGAAAACATAACAAGAAGGAAATGTTTAGGCAAAGTAATTTTTAAGGAATTGAGCATTGGTGGGTTCTTTGAAAACATGGCCTTTGTTAGTTTGAAGATGATAAGTGCTTGGATAAAGAATGTCTTTGAATAAATATGGGCCCCATCATTTTTGGGCATATTTTCCTTCTTTGTCATGGGTGTAGTCAAATTTAAGGACAAGATCACCAACATTGAAAGTATAAAATTTAACATGTTTATTATGTTGTCAGGAGATGTGAGCCTTATATTGGTGGTTATGCTGTAATGCAGAAAGATGACATTCATTGAGAAGATCAAGGGCATGAAGGCAAGCTTCACGTAATTATTCATCATGAATAATTCCATGAAGAGATATATGAAGAGAGGGAAGCTCAACTTCTAATGGAAGGATCAACTTAGAACCATAGATTAATGAAAATGGATTTGCCCTAGTGGTAGCATGAATGCTATTCTGATAAGTCCAAAGTGTAGGGTAAAGATGAATATGCCAATCAGTGTGGGTTTCATGAATTGTCTCTTGTAGAATTTTGTTGATAATTTTATTGGTGGCCTTAGTTTGACCATTGCATTATGGATGGTAAGGTGTGGAAAACTTGTGATTGATCTTGAATTTATTTTAAATGTATTTAACATGTTTAGTTTTGAAATTTCTACCATTGTTTTAAATGATGGTATGAATAAAACCAAAGTGGCAAATAGTTTGGTTAAGAATGAACTTGGATATGGTAGGAATATTAAAATTGATAAGGGGAATGGCTTCTACCCATTTGGTAAAGTACTTGGTAGTAGTGATGATAAAAACATGCCCATCTTTGGAGTGAGGAAGTTTACCAATGAGATCAAATCCCCATGTATAAAATGGTCAAGGAGATTTGATAGTTTGAAGCTTGATAGGAGGTGAATGGATAAGATCATTATGAAACTAACAAGGGATACAATTTTTAGCAAATTCAATTGCATCCTTTTCAAGAGTAGGCCAAAATTATCCCATATATTTGCATTTGTGTGATATATCATGTCCACTATAGTGACCACCACAAATACCTCCATGTGCTTATTCAAGAAGAGGAGGGACTTTATGTTGCATAACACAATGGAGTAGGGTACCTTTGGTGTTGTGATAGAAAAGGATGTTATGTCAAAGTACATAATTGAAATATTATTTACAAATGTGTGTATTTTCACGAGAATCTAGATTAGAAGGATAAGTTTGATGTTTTAAGTATTGAATGATATCTTGGTACCATGGGCTTTATTGAATAGTCAAAACCTCAATGCGACAGATACGTGAATCAGGTGGTTAGATAGATGACGAAGATTTTCTAATTTGTACAATAAAGGAAGGATCAGAGAGAAATTGATGAGGTTGAAAGAAAGAAGTTGAAGAGGCAAGATAATTAGTAATGGAATTTTAGTCTCAAGGAATAGGCTCGATAGTGAAAGAGATAAAGTCCTTAGCAAGAGTGGTTACAATTTGATGATAGGTAATAAAATTTTCACTTTTACATTGATAATCACCATTAACTTGATGATAAATGAGTTGAGAATCTCCTAAAGCATGAAGATATTGGATGTCTAGATAAAGAGCATCTCTCATGCCTAAGATAAGAGCTTCATATTTAGTCATATTATTGGTTACATTAAAGGTAAAGTGTAAATCTAAAGGAATGATTTTACCAAGAGGAATAGTGAGAATGAAACTTGCCTAAAATCTTTAGAGGCATTTAGCACCATCAAAGTAGAGGATCCAAGTATCCTTATGCAAGTCAATATTAATTTCAAGGAGCTCCTTGATAACTACCTTTGGTTTAGAAGTACGAAAAGGAGGGGAAGATTCTTCCATATTATTAGCTTCAAGATCAGTAATAAAGATATGAAAATAATCTTTATGAGACTCTTGATTAAGACATTCAATGAAAAGGATATTATCATCAGGAAGATCATCTTGAAGTAGAGAAGTGGCTAGAATGGGATCTACATCAAGTTGGTTAGTTATGACTTGCCCTTTAATAGATTTTTGTGTGACGATGCAGAGATCAAATTCCATAAGTAAGACCATCCATTTGTTAATTCTATCTCTATGAAGAAAGGATTTGGAGAATAAATAATGAAGTGGGTTATAATGAATGATGACATAAGTTGTTTGGTATAGCATATAATGACAAAGCTTTTTAGCCATAAAATAGATAGTGAGGCAATCATGCTCAACTTTGGTAAAATATGTCTCATAATCAATGAGGCCTCAAATAATGTAGTAAATAACATACTCTCTTTCTATATCATCTTGTTGGGAAAGCATTGCCTCAACTAAAATAGGTATGGAAGAAGTATATATAATTAATGGTTTATCATTAGAAGGTGGATGAAATGTATGTGGATGACGTAATGATTCTTTCATATTATCAAAGGTTTTTTGACATGGATCCATTCATTCTAAAATTATACCTTTCTTGAGAAGGGAATTGATTAAGTGAATGTGATAAGCCATTTTAGGGACAAATCCTCTAATTTTCCTAAGTTTTCTTAAATAAGTATGAATATTAAGAATAGATCGAGCAATGACCATGTTAACAATAACACTAATTTTGGTTGGGTCAACATCAATGTTGTAGAGAGAGACTAAGAATACTAACAATTTGTTGGTCGTGACTCCAAAAAAACATTTGAAAGTATTAAGTCTAACTTTGTATTTAAGGAGATGGTTAATGATGATAACAAGATTGGAAAGTTGGTTTTTATGATGTTTGGATTTGGAAATTAGATCATCCACATAAGTTTGAAAAACTTTGTGGATGGGATCATGAAAGATGTGATTCATAGCACGTTGGTAGGTAGATCTAGCATTTTTTAGGCCAAAAGACACTTTGACATAACAATAGCTTCCCCATTATGTGTTGAAAGTAGACTTATGTTGGTCCTTGAGAGCGATGTGAATCTAATTGTATCCCAAGAATCCATCTATAAGAGATAACATTTCATAACTAACCATGGAATTGGTAATGGCATCTATTGAAGGTAAGGGGAATTTATCTTTAGGATAGGCAAGATTAAGGTTGAAAAAATAAATATAAATGTGGATGACCATAATGACCTTTTGAATGGGAACAATGTTAGAAACCCATTCAGAATAATCCACTTGTTTAATGAATTTAGCAGATAATAGTTTAATGATTTCCTTATAACATAGATTAGTAACTTCACGTGGGATTTTTTATTTTTTTTATTTTGATGCACTGGCTTAGCATCAAGATAAGTGATGATGTTATGAACAATAATACTATGGTCAATGCTAGAAATTTCTTAGTAGAACCAAGTAAACACCTCTTGATATTTATCAAAAAACAAGCTAAAGTTTTCATGCTTAGATTGTGAGAGTTCTCAAGAAATCATGATTGGTCAAGAAGAAGATGGGGTACCATTTTCAATATGATTTTTTTATTAGATAATCATGGCATTTCCATTTTAAAAATGGTAAGGTGCATTAGGAAAAGCTGAAATTGGATTTGTTTTAGGATCAATGCTAGTGACAAAGTTGTTAAATTAAGGAGTTTTATTTTTGAAATTTCCAAGTTTATGATGCTACCGAGGAAGTTGAGGTTCTTGGGCATGAAGTAACTCAAGAATAGCTTCATCACTAGGCAAGGTAGGAAGAGGACCATAATATTCAACATCTGCTTTAAGGTCTAGAATTTTATTGCCATGGTGATCATATTCTAAATGAATATGACAGACATCAGTTACCTGACATCTAGTGTAATTTTGGAAGTAGATGAAGAAGATGGATTTGAAGAGATGAGAGTATTGATAGATTCAATGATGGAAAAATAATCTAAAGAAATGATAGGATCCATAGGAGGTAGAGAATATGTAAGAGCATCTTTAGGTTTGGAAGGTGTAATTTTTTCTACCACCCAAGGAGTATTAGTAAGTGGAGAATTGGCTAGAGGTACATGACCCTTAGGATCTAAGTCATCATATGTAGATATGGTATGTACATCCTAATTAAAGGAATTAATTTGGGATAAAATATTTTGATAGTGATAGACATACAAGTCTCTAGAGTGAGCTTGGGCCATGATATAACTATCATCATATGTTAGAGAAATCTTACATTCTTGAGAATCAAGGGGAGTTTTAGAAGGTGAAATCCCAATTTTGTTAAAAGTACGAGGGGACATGGTGAGAGAATATTTGAATAATTTATCCACTCCAAAATCATTAAAAGTGAAGGAATATTCAGGTAAAGATAGACCTGGATCATTATATGGAGGGGAAAATTGGTAATCTCATCCATGATAGGAACAATACAATCTCTAGGTAAGAGAGAAGGAGGAAGCCAATCCAAAATATATGGAGGTAAATTCTTAGTATTATAAGTGTACTACAACTCATTATACTCATCATCATCAAAATCCACAAAAGTAACTTGAAGATCAAGATTCATGTTGAGTAACTCAAGTAAAGGATCACTAATGATTTTAGAAATTGTAGGAATTCAATATTGAAGCTCAAGATTGGGAAGCTGGCTGTTCCATGGGTTTGGATCAACTTCATGTTTGTAACATTTTCCATTATGTAAGAATTTACTACACTAACTACCAAATGAGGTGATGGACCTCATCTGATGAGTCCATAGATGACCAAGAAGAATGTTATAAGATAAATTAAGATCAAAGACCATAAGTTTGATTATAATAGTCTTAGGTCCAATGGTCAATGGAAGCGAAATACAATTAAGTGACTTTTGATTAGTCTTGTCAAATCCATGACAAGTAAGATGGGTTTGTTTAAGATGATATTGTTATAGCCAAGTTATTAAATGAGACATAAAGATGTGACATTAATACTAGAACCTTCATCAACTAGAACTTCTTAGATAAGGGTGGTATTAATGGCTACTTTGATAAAGAGAGGTAAATCATCAGTGTGAAATATAATTTCATCATTGATCATGCCCTCTTAAAGAAATTAAATAGAAGGCTTGGAAGAAGGGCATATAGTCTCAATGGTATTGACAATAGTTGGTTTATAATTGATAAAAGGTGGTTCTTCATCAATGGAAGATGGATATTCAATTTATTAAAGTTTTTACATAAGAAATTTATGATGATAGGGCGAAGTACGAACCAACTCCATAAGAGGAATATTACAAGGCATATAATTGAGATCTTTGAGAAAATTTCAATGTGATTTAGAAGAACTAGCACGAGGTTTAGAAGGAAAATTAGATTTAGAAGGTATAGATGTGGTGGGAGGATTAGGAGGAATTTGTTCCTTAGGTGCTTTTGAATCATCATGAGTGGTAGTGGTATCTTTAAGAAATTGTTCTTCTAAATATAGTTTCTTATGCTTGGTAATAGGATCTTTGTGAGATGATTTAAGATGATAATTAACCTTAGTAGTATTGACATATTGAGAGTTGTTAGAATATAGGTCATAATCAACACCGATGGCACAAACATCCTTGACATTTGATTGATTATTATTTAAATAAGGTTTTTGATTATTAGAAGTAGAAGCTTTAAACGTTTATCATGTTTGAGCTACAACAACATACTCTTGATAATGAAGTTTGATCATCATCTCATGGTTGAATGAGTCACAAAGCATATAAAAATGGCACACTTAGTGAGCCATCTACAAGATTCATGGGAATGCTCAATGTTAGCATAGAACTGGTAGAATAGATTGGGATCATACCACTTAGGAGGAGCATTGGGATAAATGAAAGGTTTCAAGGGTGGTAAAAATTGTTTCATTTGTTGAACTGAAAGAGGTGTGTAAGATGGTAAAGGAACATCAAATTTGGTAACTATAGGTTTGATTTGGGGAGTATTACTAGTGATGACATTATATGTTTAAAAATATCATTTAAGAAGTTTATGATTGGGTTTGAATTGCTTCATAATAGAGTCTTGACACTTAGCTGGGTCAAGAGATTCATTAAGAGTTTGAGGAACAAAGGTTCAAACCTTGTATTAAAGAGTGTGAGTCAAATCGGTGATAAAGAGTTTGAGTAAAATATCATCAGTCATATTATGATCAGATTTATGAGCTAATGATTTCCATATTTTAATAAAGTCATGAGCCAATTCATTGGGAGATTGTTTAGCATTTATGAAGTGACTAAGACAATTTTTAGGAAGATCATTATGTTGAGACTCTTTAACCAAAGGATTAACCAAGTCTTCAAGTTGCCAAATAGAATGTTGATGAAGTTGATTATATCATTCTAGTAAATCACCAATGAAAGTTTTGACTAATAGTTTAGTTGTGGAAAATGTATTAGTTTGGATCCACTCTTTGTAAAGGTTACCAAAGGCCTTGAGGAATGAAGCAATGTCTTTAGTCCCATCATATTTGATAATTGGAGTTATGTTACCAATATAAATGGATAAAATGAAGGGATTTAAAGGCTCAATTTGAATAGTTTGAAGCATCTTGTTATTAATTATGGGTTGAGGAATAACATTACCTGATGCATCCCTGAGAGTTTGAGGAATATAATTAGGATTAGCTTGAGGATGAATAGTTGGAGGTTGACTAGTCACATTGATTAAATGTTGTTGAGGTTTCATCATTTGGCTGGTATTAGAGTTTTGCATGATGGCCATTTTTTTAATGACTTGAGCTAAGAGTTGGGTTGTATTGGGAGGTGAATTAGTATTATTTGGAGCACTCCCCAAAGTAGTATTAGGGGGAGGATTATTAATGAGATTGTTAAATATATTTATATCAATCACTCCTACATTTGTTTGAAGATTTCGAGAAGTGTATTGATAAGTATGGAAAGGATTGGATACATAAAATTCATCTTGAGGTGTTATTTTCACCATGTTATAGTTTATAGATGGAGGAGAAGAGGTGCCCCAAGAGTGATGGTTTTCTTAGGAGGAAAAGAAAGGAAAAAATGAACATCCCATATAATATCTAAATAGATTTAGGTTATACAAAAAAATTATAATAGGAGACATTAGTCTGGCTAAAGAGAGATGAATAAGATGTAAAATTTGAGAAATGGGAAACTATATTGAAAAATAGGAAAGGCATACAATAATACTAGGTCGACCAAATTGAATTAGTGCAATAAATAAAGCTTACAGACTATACTAGGTTGACCAAGTTGATTTAGTGTAGTATATAAAAGCTATAAAATTTACAAGGTCAAAAATGATGATTTAGTATAGTGAATAGGGAAGATGAAAATATTGATAACAAGCTTGGAAATGAAACAAGACAATTTACAACTGATCTAAGAAAGTAAGTACAAAAAGGAAACACACAATCAACTAAATTGATGTTGGCAAATCCAATTGATGCACATAAAGAAAAATATTGCACTAATACTGGATAATGCAAGATTTTTCACACACAATTGATCAAAGAGAAAGAAAACAAATTGAAATTATAGATAGATACTCGGTCAACCTAGAATGTTAATTAAATTATTAAGAATGATTTTAAATGTAAAGGGAGATTGACTATAAGCAAGGTACTAAATAACAATATATGGATAGTTTTAGGTAAGTTTAGGATGAAAAGGACTGTAGTGGTAATGATATAGGATTGGTATTGGGGTGTACCCCCTCACTTCACACACTATATCAATAAGAGTAATGGGTTTTTAGCTAAAATATATCATTAACCATGATTTCTACTTGACCAAAGCATCAAGTCAGCTTCTCCCTTGGTGATGAAATATAGGTAGGTTAACATAGGTTATAAATGTTTAAATACTTATTGATGTTTATGTGGTTTGGTTGTGTGTGCAAAATAATATAAATATTACAATGAAGTGATTAATTGAAAATCCCCTAATTAGACTATGTAAACTATTCCAAGGATGCAAACAACTTAAAAGAAAGATGTGATTAACATATATGGTTAATTCCAAATTTAAAATAAGATATAGTTGAGAAACTATATGGATAATCATATGGAATAGGATCAACAGGGTTGAACCTATAGTATGGAAGTAAAGTCTGAAAGTGAACTAGTTCAGCTAGGTTGACCTAGTTATTTCAGACAACATAAAACTATGTCCACAAGGTTAACCTAGTTGACTATACAGAGATAGCTTTAAAGATTATAAACTTGAAAATAAAGTATAGAGAAAGAAAGATATAGAGGAATAGAAACTGACCTAAATGTTTTAGAGATGAAAAGGAGAATATTATTGATCTGATACCTTGGAGAAAACTGGTAAAAACATATAGACTAGGTTGAGCTAGTCGATCAAGCTATACATGAACCTATTAAAAAAGTGATAAAAATGTACTAGGTTGACTTGGTTGAACTAGTAGGTTGAATAGGAAGTATAAAAACATGAAAATATTGTATTAGGTCAAGCTGGTAGATCCATCTATTTGAATAAAAATTTGAAAGTTTTGGAAACCTATACTAGGTTGAGTTGGTCGAGTCAGTTACCTATTCCTACAAAACTATGCACAAAGATAAATAATTCGATCAATAGGGTCAATCCAACATAGTAAATATATAATAAAAATAATGATGAATAGAAATTAAATAAGTGAAAAAAATCTTTTAAGGGTTTGATTCATGTTAGGTTAACTAGAATGTATGTAATCATAAATGCATCATGTCCATAAATCAATCTTGAATCAGATGGGATAAAACACACCGATACTTCTAATTAGGAGTATATAACTATTAAGTGGGAGCATGACCAATGTGAAGATCCACTATAACTAATTAGGGGATCATTTGTCACAACACACCATGTAAGGTAGGGTCCTAAAGCCTAAAGTCTAACATAATCACATAATAACCCTAAAAGAGTCCTATGATTCAATATTTCACTAATCTAATAACACGAAAAGTAAATATAATCTAGTGTGTACCAAAGCTTGTGGCATAAATTAGGGGTTAGTAAATCAAATCAATAAAAATATGTATAGTGAACCTCAAATAAAGTAGGTATGAATACCACCCTAATACATAGAATATGAAGATTAATATTATTAGAGCCAACACTTATGCTACTTTTATCTACTAAAAGAAATGAGAAAAAAGTTAGAATATACTTACCTGAATGTGAACCCATCAAGACTCAATCTCTCCCTTAGACAAAGGGGATTTACAATAGGTTGTTGTGGTTTTTAAGGATCACTTTTTTAGACCAAAGCATCTAAGACCTATCCAAAATACTAGATTTTCCAAAACAAGAAATCTAAGCTAAGTCTCCTTAAGTAGAATGGTGGAAGACCAAATTGTGAAGAAGCACAAGTGAATAATAAATATTGATTGTATATATTAATAATGACTATAATGACATTGTATTTATAGGCAAAACTTACCCTAAAATTATTAAGATATGTTAATTGTACTAGGTCAACCCAAACAACCTAGCACATTTTTGGGTTAACTCACTAGGTCTATGATAGGTCAGCTGGAAGGCTAAAAAACTAAAAGAAAGAAAAGGGTCTCTAAACTATAATAGGTTGACCAGGTTGAATTAGTATGATAAATAGGTCAAAAGGGTGCCAAATAAGGAAATGAAGGATAAAAATAGGAAAAATACTAGAAGACTATGCAAGGGATGAGTGACAACTTAGGGAAAGGTTTTAGGAACTAGTTAAATTTGTAATAATGTGTAAAAAAGAGAAAACAATCCTAAAAATAACCAAACATCTTCCCACCCCTTTCCCCTTGCACCCCTTAGGGCATGCACTCAAAGAGATTGAGTCTTGATGGGTTCCTGCAAGAAGTAAAGTATTAGTATTTGATAAAAGTTAAAAATATTATGTGTATACATAAAGGATGCTATTGAAGCTCAGCCAAGACCTCTATTAGAGGATCCAAAGCATGTAGACTCAATTTTATTGTGTTTTCAACATCACATACAATAATTCCTTGGCTTCCATAGGTTTTAGTAGTAGAAGAGGTCTACTTAAACCTAATATGGTTTAAGAATGATGTTCTGTAGCCTGTAAGCTATTCATTGACATATTGACTATAGGAAAACCAATAATTGGATTGGTTTTATATTTATAGCAAAGACCTATGCTCAATTTTTGAAGTGGGGTGGCAAGTATATGATTAATGAAGAAATGTCTTAATTGTCAAAGCTATAGATTTGAAAAATAATTACTTATTATTATCATCAAATTATGCACCCTCGGATGCTTTATGAAGATCTTACAATTTGATGCAACATTGAATCATCTCTCAAGTTGTGGGAAATTGTAAGAGAGATGAATCTCTAGATTATAAGGGTTATCTCCCTAGATTCTTCTTGAAGTACACATCACCTAATCTAATGCTTGTATATGGGAAAAAGGTTAAAAGTTTGCATGAAAATGAAAATATACTAAGGAGGTGGTACACCAAATGTTTTATCTACTCACACTCTTTGAAATTCACTTTGAATGAAGATAATCCTAACATACGATCCATCTAATGACAACCTTCCCTCTTGTATCAATGTTTTAACATGGGGTCTTGAAATTGGCTTAGGCTAGGAAGACTTAGATAATAGGAATTATAAGACAGGCTATTGACTAAGCTATTCAATATACATGAAACTCCATTTGACACTAATTATTGACCTTCAAAGAGAAGTCTTTGAACTCACAAATTACTAGGAAAGTTGACATGTGAAGGTAAGATAAGATACACTTGCACAAGACCACAACCATCACATACACTTAGAGAATTATTGAATGAGGTAAAATAGCTATCTTTATTGATTCAATGAAAAAAATTGGTAGGGATTCACCATAAACAAGTGGATATATCTACATACAATAGTCAAAAAGACTCAAATTATAGAAGGAATGGGAAGAGATATAGAAGGGGAAACCAAGATTCACTTGGACATGTTTCAACTTGCTAAAACTAGTTAAAAATGCATGAGAGAGACATGGGGTGAGATATATAGTGTCATGAGTTAAAAATTCCATTTGAAATCATTATGACCTGTAAAATGGTTTAGAAACTCCTTTTTATGCATAAAAAATTGCCCTTGACAATCGCCTTCCAAAACTACTTTGTAACTAACATTGATCAAATTTTATTATGGTTATAATGAGGAGGGTTTATAAAAAAGTCCTCACATGCATTGGTGAGGCTATTTATCATCCATGTCATTTTATCCATGCACCATCATCAAAGATAGTTTCAAAATAGCCCTTTTCCCTACACCTCTCACACTTGGCACCAAAAAATCTTAAAACCTACAATATGATATATAAAATAAGAGGAATGACATTTTTCCCAAGTGTCTATGGCATCAATCACAAGAAACAAGCCTTGAAAGGCTCTCCAAATGAAGATTCACCATTTTCTCTAAGTCTTCCCTAGCTGGCTCATTAGACTGGCTAAAAAGGGAGAACTAGCAGGAAAAATTAAGAGTTTATGTACCTGATATAATTAGTATGGGGACTTATAAAAAATCATAATTTTCCCTCTAAAATTAATTTGCTCTCCTGAAAGTTCACCATGCCTGCACAACACAAAAAATGGTTAAAATAAGCTCTATTTTTCCCTATTATATATAGGTCCATATAATATGATCCTATGTATATTATCCTAATGAAGTTTTAAACAACTTATCTTCAGAACTCATGGTCAAATTCATCCATCTAGATGTACTTTTAGGCTCATTTTCACCATCAGGTCCTAAAACAGGGTTTATATTGATGGAGTATGTAATTTTGATGTAAGAGTCTATAGCTAGACTTATGGAGTCCATATATTATCTAATGGCTTAAAAATATCTAAACTACCACTACAATAATGAAATATTTAAGTGTAAATCATGGATAAGGTCAAAAATGCACATGAACCTCAATTAGCTTTTAGGCCTAAGGGTTTCTCTCCCACATGACTGCAAACCTGCTTGTGTAGGGTACCTTGTTTTCTTACAAGGCTTATATAAAGTTTTTTTAGATTTTTATAAGTGTTATCTAGCTTCTCCAATCATCATATGGTCATTTATTTCTCTTTGGTCATCAATTTCATTATTTTCCCTTTAAATTGTCTCCTTATGCATGGAAAAACTACCCCTAATTTGAGACAAAATAGAGAAGGTTTTCAATATTTAAATTATAAAATTTATTATTTTATCATATTAAATATCTCTTAAGGAATATTTTTACCAATTTTTATCTTTTAACTCATCCATTTGACCCTCCAAACCCTCAAGTTTGTTAGGCAGACTTTTGAATAGGCAGAATTTGAGGGTAGGCATGGTATAGGTTGGGTTTAGAAATTTTAGGGGTTACATAGAGCTTTTTAGGATAATTTATTTAAAATTTCTCCTATATATTTATCCATTAAACCATTCATTATGATCTTGTAAACCTAGCTAGGTCTATGACTACCCATAAGGAGATCCCTATTTAGGCCTGGCTGTAGGTTACTTGAGCTAGTTTGGTCTTTAAGAACAAAATACACACCTTATATAATTTTAAAAATATCATTAAATTTTTCATCCACCATATTTATAAGGATAGACTCCATCTTTATCATTTCTTATTTCCAAGACTAAAATACCTGCCTCTAGAGGACTAAAACCCCTTAAGACCCTGCTTGTAAGTCTTAGTTTAAGATTAATTTGGTGCTTGTGTACCTTCTTTAAATTTTTCCTTAGGTCATAAAACATATTTATTATTTTTATTCACCTATAATCCTTCAAACCAACATTGCTTCATGTTTAGGTCCTTAACTAGTAAGCCACTACCCTGATTGTAACAATCACCTTTTTGCCCCTATAGGTGTATCCTTGGGAAGAGTTAGGCCTTGTAAATGGTGTATTTAGGTCTTACATGAGTTATTTAAGATAAATTTCCCTTAATTTCACCAATTTATCAAAATTTTAAACCTTAAATGAGGTCCAAACTTCAAACCTCCTCCTATGTTAACATGCCTTAACTGACTGTGTTTTATGAGCTTAGGTGCTACCTGTAGGTGCATCTAAGAATTCTTAGGCCATGTGATTAGCTATAAGCACTCTCTACTTTAATTCTAGTAAACTAAAATTATCCAATTCATAATAAACCTTAAATTTTGTTAGGTTGTGGAGCTAAAAGCTTCACTGATGCAAATAGGGGAGGAGGTTGCAGAGAGGTTGCTGAGTGTCATAGACACCGGTGTCGGTTAGGCCAACCGACGTCGGTCATGGATCAGTCAACATCGGTCACCTCTAGGCAGACAGAGACCGATGTCGGTCACCTGTGCGGTTTAGAACTACGAGTGTTATGGATAGTTAGTTAACGAGCTGAGTGTTTGCATGTCAAGAGCCAATTTTAGACTTGAAGCTGTGGATCTAATTATTGTAATTAGGTGTCTAATTATTGTTTGCATGAGATCTATATAATAGAATCATGGGCTTTATTGTAAAGTGTGCTAGTTTGAGTTGAGCAAAACTAGCTCCTTCTGTATGTGAAGTGAGCAAGGGTGTTCCTCCTAGTTTCACAGTAGTACCAAGTGTGGGTGCTAGTTTTGGAGAATCAAAAGGGTTATTTAGGTGTGTAGGATCTTGGTCAGTAGGTGTGCATGGCTACATTATGAGATCTACATGGTAAGTAATATCAGTTGATCTATACGTGTATGTGGGTGCAGGATCAAGGTTTGCAGGTGTGCAAAACTAGATTGATTTGCAGGTGTGTAAGATCAGGGAGGACAGCAACACAATAGGTAGCAAGATCAGGAGAGATCTACTTGGAGTACAGTGTGTACTCGAATAGAGAGTAAAGAGGAAGGCAAGGAAGATCCTTCCAAAGTAAGATCATTTGGGTTGCAGGTTGTAGTAGTTCATGGGAGATCTACTTGGAGTGTGTTGTGCACTTGGTTGAGTATGTTTGTATACTCAGAGTACTAGCAGTAGTGGATACTGACTGGTTGGAGGTGAACACCAACTCTGTGTTTGAGTTGTGTGTTGGGACCATAAGAGAGAGAGCTTTGAGGGAAGATTTATTGTTTATGCTCTAGAGGTGTGGGAGCCCTAGAGGTGTGTAAGGAAGAAGAACTGTGGCAATCTTCTTTATTGTATTTCCTTCTAGATGAGTATTAATACAATTGTGTATTGTCTCTCATTTTCTATGTTATTTTTGAATTCTAGTTGTATATTCTGGTTAATTTCCGCATGTTAAGTTGCTTATATTTGGTAATCAATTGTGTGCTTCCATAATTCCTAACAAAGGCAGTGGTAGAGTTTTTGGTTGGGTATCTAACAAAGTGGTATCAGAGCTAAAGTTGCAGGGAGCAGGTTTTGTGTTTGATTATAGGTCACTCTCAGGGGTTTCTGATTAAGTGGGAGTAGAGAATTGGTAGAAAAAAGTACACTAAGAATGGAGGAATTGAAAAGCATGAATGGTCACTTACGGTGTGATGGAAAGAAAGAGTAGGTAAAGAAATATTGTTGGTTTATGGAAGATCAGCATGAAGGAACCGAAGAAGCAGATGTTGTAGGTGATGTGGCACAGGATGCTCTGGTATGTTTCTTGGATAAAGTAGAATCTTGTTTTATAGATTCTATTTCCTCTTTCCATGTAGTCTGAAATAGAGTATCTTTTCATGGTAAGGTCTTTTGAGACTTTGGAAAGATTTATTTAGGGGCTGGTGTGCCTTGCTAAAGAATTGGCAAAGGGGAAGTGAAGCTAAAATTGCAGGCAGCCAACACATGGGTGTTGAAGGAGGTCATGCAGGTCCTGATCTTGAAGATAAGGCTAATTTCTTCAGGGAAGCTGGGTGATGAGAGATGCACAAGAACTCTCATAGTGGATGCACTTGAATTAGCTAGTGGTAAGAAAGAAGGTACTCTTTATCTACTTGTTTATATTACTGATTCTTCTTCTGTTGTAGAGATGTGGCTTTGTAGGCTTGGTCACAAGAGCAAGAAGGAGATGCATGTTTTTAAGAGGAAGTCAAATATCTTTGACAGACTTAAGAACTCGAAAGCCTTGGTGTTTATGGAGGAGATGGCAGACAGAGATTAGTGGAAAAGGCTGGATACCTCTGAGCAGAGTAGTTTGGATAGGGATTTGATTCAAAGAAAGCTCACGAGTAAAAAGTCATCACTCATAGGTGAACACAGGTACCAACTCGGTCGGGGGGAACTGACATCAAATAGACAGGTGTCGATGTCGATCATGTGCAGACCAGAGCTGATGATGTTAGGTAGGGTAAGACTGACGTCGATCAAGAGGACCAACATCAGCAATAGGTAAGACCGATGTCAGTTAGAAGGACCAATGTCGGTAGCAGGTAGACACTGACGTTGATAGGGTCAGTAGTTAGGACAGGCACATGGAACTGACGTCAGTTGGATGTAGATTGTGTGGTGATCGAGGTCGGTCACTGTAACAGATTTTGGGTAGATAGCAAGATATCAAGGAGTCTCAAATGCCCATATGGAGGACTGAAGTGGTAAGTAAGCCTCAAATTCATTATTCCTCTTCTTTATACTCATTGCTCACTACAGAGTAGGAAGGATCCAGGAAATAGTGGGAGCATGGCAGGAATATGATGCAGAACCAAATAGGAGATTTGGTAGGGTTGCCAGCCAGAAGAAAGCACTGAGAGATGAATGGATACCTTAGTTGAAGAATAGAGCAAATGGACACGTGAGACAAAAGGCCAAGTCATATGGTCTTGAGGAAGCTGCAAGACAGTGGTACAGGGTTTGACAGGTGGATGACAAAGCAGGGCTTTAGTCAATGTCAGTGTAACCATTGTGTTTGTCTTACCAGGTGGATAATGATTACAACATTATTTTGTTATTGTATGTGGATGATATGCTAGCTAGCAGGTTCAGACATACAAGGTTTTCTTGAGCTAAGGGTAAGGTTAGTTCAGTGGCATGTCATGAGGAATTTGGAGCAACAAAATTCTTTGGCATGAGAGACATGGAAGATCACAGGGTGATTTTGTCTCTAGTGGGAGCTAATGTCAATCAAGTGTTAGCAAGGTTTAATACGTAGGATGCAAAACCAGATCACACCAAGGGCTAGACAGTTCAGTGTCCAAAATCACATGAGGTCTGGTATAAACCTGAGTTTTCCTAGCAGTGGGAGCTATCAGAGAGTTGGGAGCCAATTCGGAGAAGTGGGTTCTCAGGAATTTGAGAGGGAACAACAGTAGGGATTCATGTTATGCAGGGTCAGGACTTCACTACATGGGTTTATAGGTTCAAATGTGGCAGGTTACTTGGATGACAAGAGGCACACCACAGGTTGTGTGGTGGTTGGTCTTCAAGGTTGAGCTTGAAGAGGGATACAATCCAGGAAACAGATTAGATGGGGTACATGTATAGGTACAGTGTAGCTATTTATCTCTAAGTGGGAGATTGTTAAGTTATGGAGCTAAAAGCCTCACTGATGCAAATAAGGGAGGAGGTTACAGAGAGGTTGCTGAGTGTCATAGACACTGGCATCGGTCAGGCCAATCGACGTCGGTAGGATTAGACAGGAAGAGCAACCGACATTGGTCATGGATCGGCTGGCATCGGTCACCTCCAGGCAGATAGGGACGACGTTAGTCACCTGTGCGGTTTAAAACTATGAGTGTTATGGATAGTTTGTTAATGAACCAAGTGTTTTCATGTAAAGAGCCAATTTTAGACTTGAAGTTGTGGATCTAATTATTGTAATTAGGAGTCTAATTATTGATTGCATGCGATATATATAATAGACTCATGGGTTGTATTGTAAAGTGTGCTAGTTTGAGTTTAGCAAAGCTAGCTCCTTCTGTATGTGAAGTGAGCAAGGGTGTTCCTCCTAGTTCCACAGTAGTACCAAGTGTGGGTGCTAGTTTTGGAGAATTAGAAGGGTTATTTAGGTGTGCAGGATCTTGGTCAGCAGGTGTGCATGGCTACATTAGGAGATCTACATGGTAAGTAAGATCAGTTGATCTATAGGTGTATGTGGGTGTAGGATCCAGGTTTGTAGGTGTGTAGAACTAGATTGATTTCCAGGTGTACAAGATTAGGGAGGATAACAACACAACAAGTAGCAAGATCAGGAGAGATCTACTTGGAGTATAGTGTGTACTCGAATAGAGAGCAAAGAGGAAGGCAAGGAAGATCATTTGGGTTGCAGGTTGTAGCAGTTCATGGGAGATCTACTTGGAGTGTGTTGTGCACTCGGTTGAGTATGTTTGTATACTTGGAGTACTGGCAGTAGTGGATACTAACTGGTTGGAGGTGAACACCAACTCTGTGTTTGAGTTGTGTGTTGGGACCGTAAGAGAGAGAGAGCTTTGAGGGAAGATTTACTGTTTATGCTATAGAGGTGTGGGAGCCCTAGAGGTGTGTAAGGAAGAATAACTATGGCAATTTTCTTTGTTGTATTTCCTTCTAGATGAGTATTAATACAATTGTGTATTGTCTCTCATATTCTATGTTATTTCTAAATTCTAGTTACTTGTATATTTTGGTTAATTTTTGCATGTTAAGTTGCTTGTATTTGGTAATCAATTGTGTGCTTCCATAATTCCCAACAAAGGTGATGGTAGAGTTTTTGGTTGGGTATCTAACAAATTTTACCACTATATTCCCAATTTATCTAGAGACTTTGTTAAGGCTTACCATAAATGACACTTTTCAGGCCTGTGTATGGATAGAGGAGGGTTCTTAGGAGGTCAAAACATCAACCTTCACCTTTTATTAGTCACCTTAGTTTAGGAATGTCATTTGGATAATTTTTATTTATTCTCCCTTGATATCATGGTTTATTACTATCAAATGGAAGTGTAAAGTCAATAGTTTCATCCAATGTCCTATAGATATCATTGTTTGTTTTCAGTGATTTTTGGCAACTTTTAAGGGTCCAAAACTCCATCTTCCACTCCTCCTTTGCTTATAAAAATTATCATAGTTTCTATAAGAGGATATGGATACTATACCAAACAACTAATCTCATTTTAAAATACTTCAATCATGCCATAGATTATTCCTAAAAGGGGCAAGGATATATGTTTATAACTTTTAGGAACTGTGAGCCCAATACAATCAATCATTATTTTGAAGGAAAAATTCAACTTGGCATAGCATTCTAACCACCATGGCATGAAATCAATGAACATTTGGAAATATTATCCCAAACATAAATTCCACCATGTACTACATGACTTACACCTCTGTACAACCTATTGGAAAGCATGTGGAAGTTGACTATGAGCATACTCTGCCAATAAGGCAGTGAATAAGGAAGTTTGGTAATTTGGCCTTAAAGAAGCATGAATGATCTTATCAAAAAATAATTTAATGAAAAAACCTTGAAAACATGATTCCAATATCATTAAAATCACCATGTTTTCTTTTCCACTTTGTAAAACTTAAGCTACCCATCCATGGCTATAACTTGGAAAACAAGCACAATTTTGAAATATCCTTCAAGGGAATTAAGAGAGAAGTGATAGATGATGTAAAAACCACTAGAGAGGTAATATTAACACTTTAAATTAATTCATAAATATCATATATCTCCATGGATCTCTAAAAACAAGAAACATATACACAACCATACCCCTCTTGAATGCAAGTTTATAAAAAAGTTGTTTGATGTGTAAGTGATTGTTCATGAATGAAGAGATATAAATATGAGAGTTCTTGTTATGCATGTTAATTTCCATAGATTAATATCCACCATTAGAATAATTCTTCCTGACTCCGCATGTACGGACCATAATGAGTGCTTGAACTTGCCTTTCCTTAGCTTGCTAATGGAAAAAATAGAGAAATAAGTTGTAGATGAAATTTTTTATGAAATATTTTAAATCCAAAAATTTCAATGACCTATGGGAAGGTGAATAGTCACACCACCACATTTTCTAAGTGGCACACTTCCTAAGGAGTTGTACAAGTGTCCTTTTCTCTCTCTTTGGTTAAGAAAACTACCCTTTTTATGAACAACCTTCCATTTATTAAATTATGTTAGCTTAATAAGACTTATAAGGACACATTGGAAATTAAATCATAATTTTTAACTTGCACTTATCCCAATAAACCCGTACAAATCATTAAATGCACCATTTAGGACCCTAAAAATGACTTGAAATGATAAATGGAACTAGAGAATATTTAACCAAAGCTAGTATACAATCAATTGACACTAATTTTCCTATGAAACACCTTATTAAAATATATTATACCCCCTTATATTCCTAAAAGTGATTTTTTTACTAGGGGTGCCCTATTTTGACCTAAAATTCAAAATTGGTCAACAAATTGATAACTCATAGGGGTAGTATGCATGCTATACTAACTATAAAAGTAGCCTTATTAGTCCATTGAGATTATGGAGTCATCTAAGGACTGAGGTAAAGAATATACTTTGACCATTGACTCAAACCCTTGATCAATAAGGCAACTAGTTTCTACCTCAACCACATAAAGGGAAAGAATAACACATGTAAAAGCCAAAGCAAGCACACCTATGCTTCTAAGCACTTATGGGAAACAAGGCACAAATGAAATCAAAATAATATGTACACCTAACTTGATATGTTTTTCCCCTCCTATATCAAAGTGGAAGCTTCTTAGATCTCCTTCATGAGAAGCAACCTCATGGTGGTAACCTAGTAGTTTCTTAAAGTAGGAGCTTGGTGACTCATACTTTTTGCTTGCCACCTTGATTGGCACGTGTCTAAATGAATCATATTCAAACATGTCTTCAAAATTCATATACTCATCTTTCTCCTTGAAACATGTTTCATGCTGGTCCTTCATGTTAGTGTAGTCCATCAATGCATCAAAGGCTATAATATCATCATTATAAGGTTCATTTTGTTCATATACTTCTTGGTATGTATCTTGAACCAACTCATCTTTCTCTATTTCTTCAAGAAGTTTGACAAATTGATCCCTAGCCTCTTAATGATCCTCTTAAGGAAGGGTAGCTGGTATAATGTTTGAATTGAGATAAAATTCCTCTAAATCATCCCAAAATTTATCACTCTCTTATTCCAAATCTCCCTCTTCAATGCCTCTATCACACCAACCTGATTCTTCTCCTTGCTAAAAAACAAGGGTCTCTAGTTGCTCAAAAACATGCTCTTAAACTTCATCCAACTCATGTCTGATGTCTAGGTCACTATATTAATCAAAAAAAGATGAAAATTCATCAAACAAAGGGGAAGAGAGATCACCATGCTTGCATTCTCCATCATCTATTGCTGACATGTTAAGTTTGTCAATATCATCTTCATATTTTTGGAATACTTACATGCAGGCGTGACCTATGTCTTCTCCTTGAACCATACCACCTTCAAGAGCCACTTCTTCATCTTTTATTATAATTTGATCATCATCATCTTCCATGAAGCATGGAAATTCATCAATCCATTCAAGGTATATTTCTTCTTGTCTTATACCTAAAATGTCTTCTCCTAAAACCTCTATTTATTGCTCCATGTCATCAGTTCCTTCCTCAAGCTCAAAAACTGATCTACTAGGGTGAAGAGGTGTGCCAATGACAATATCTTCATCATAACTTCTTGAGTATCATATTCGATATGTTCAAGGAACTCATCTATGGTGGCATCATCCTCCAACTCTTGAAGAGTATTAGGAACAATCAATTGATTCTCTAGTCTTGAAGGTAATAGAGAAGTCCTAAATGGAAATTATTCAAGTACCTTGTCAGCCTTTGGTATGTATTTAAATTTATGAGAAGCTCTAGAATGAAGGGTAGATGGAGAATTGGAACAACCTATAGTACCTTTTTAATTTCTCCCAACATAATCCTCTTTTTTCATAATCTACCTAGGCATAAGACTTTATTTCCTCTCAAGGATAGGCATGATATAGTTTGGGCTCTTGGTCCAATATGGACTACAATATGAATATATGGTAGGCTCTTGAGTAGGATCAATAATATTGGGAGGAGACTTAGGAGTAGAAGAATGAGAATGATCAAACTTTAGTTTTCTTGAACAGAGGAGTTGCAAATGAAACTTGTTACACATCTTTGACTCAATTTGGCCTTTCCAAATAGGCTTAAACTTAAAGATAAACTGAGACATATCATTGGACACCCTTTCCCCAATCTTAGACATGAATTAATTAGCTAAGAATAACACAAATTATGGTTACACATCTGCAACTATTATTTCTTATGGGATTCTAACATTAGGATAAGCAGGAAAATCAAAATACACCTTTATGTTTCTTACAATGACAAGAGTGTTTACATCTATTCCTTCTGATTATAATTCAAATCTAGGATCACACTCATACTACAGGTTCAACTCATCATCTATTTCCTTAGGAATAACATAATGACTTCCAACATCACTAAAATTACAATTAAGAATTAAGACATTACCAATGATCATGGTGGTAAAGAAAGGAGAAGGAAAAACCTTATTGACTTGTTAAGAAACATGAGATTGATGTTGCATTGCTTTCTACTATTTTAGAAGTTCTTTCAAATCCCTCAATTAAATTTTCAAACCCTCAAAATCAAGGTTCAACTCATTCTCATCTTGCTCAAACTGATCATTAGGGATAGTAGGTTAATAAGAGGAGTGAGTTGATGTTGGAGGAGGGTAGAAAGGTTGATATGGACCTTCATGAAGTGAAGTCTCTTGAGGGAAAATTATGGAGAAGCCATGAACACCAAAATTAGAACCATCTTGATAAGGAGGTACATGCTAATTGAAGGATGAAATATACATACCAGAATTGATGTTTTAAATGAATAGGAATTCTTACACAAATTTAAATCTTTCAGAGTCACCATTGGTGCTTTGATTGCCTTTAGAGGTTGATGAGTTAAAGGATAACACCAATAATTCCTTCACTTGAATTCAATTATCCCACCAAGCATGCTAGAATTATTGTCATCAAATTGTGCACCCTAGGATACTCTATGAATATCCTAAAATTTGATGTAACATTGAATCATTTTTCAAGTTGTGGAAACTTGTAAGAGAGATGAATCTCTAGATTATAAGGGCTAGCTCCCTAGATTCTTGTTGAAGTGCACATCACCTAATCTAATGATTGTATATGAGAAAAGGGTTAGAAGTTTGAATGAAAAGAAAACTATAATAAAGAGGTGATGCACCAAATTTTTTCTCTACTCACACTCTTTTACATGCACTTTTAACTAAGAGAAGCATAGCATACACTCCATCTAATGACAACCTTCCCTGTTGCATCAATGTTTCAACATGGGGTCTTGAAATTGGCTTAGGATAGGACACTTAGACAATATGAATTATAAGACACACTATTGACGAAGCTATTTAATATACTTTTAATTCCTTTTGACACTTATTTTTGACCTACAAAGAGAAGTCTTTGAACTCATAAGGTACTAGGAAAGTTGAAATGTGAAGGTAAGATAAGATACACTTGCATAAGACCACAACCATCATATACACTTAGATAATTATTGAATGAGGTAAAAAGACTATGTTTATTGATTCAAGGCAAAAATTTAGCAGGGATTTTCCATACCCAAGTAGAGATATCTACATACAACAACCAAGAAGGCTCAATTTATAGAAGGAATGGGAAGATATAGAGAAGAAGAGTCCAAGAGTCACTTAGACATGTGTCAACTTGATCAAATTAGTTAAAAATTAATAAGAGAGAGATGGGGTGAGCTATATAGTGTCCAAAGTTACAAATGTCATTTTAAATCATTTATGACCTCCAAAATGGTTTAGAAACTCCTTTCCATGCATAAAAAACTACGCTTGATAATCAGCCCTAAAAATAATAAAATATAATGATGGTTATAATTATGAGGGGTTATAAAAAATTCCTCACATGCATTGGTGAGGCTCTTGATCATGCTTATCATTCTAGCCATGCACCATCATCCTAGATAGTCCCAAAATAGCCCTTTTCCCTACACCCCTCACACTTGGCAACAGAAAATCTTAAAACTTGTAATATGATCCATAAAATAAGAGTAATGACACGTTTCCCAAGTTTTCATTTCATAAATAAAAATAAAAAATCCTTAAAAGGCTTTCCAAATGAAAATTCACCATTTTCTCTAAGTCTTCCCTAGTTGGTTCACTGGATTGGCTAAAAAGAGAGTACTAGGAGGCATAATTATGAGTTAATATAACCTATATAATGACCATGGGGACTTATAAAATGTCCTAATATTCCCTCCAAAAGTTATTTGGTCTCCTGGAAGTTCACCATGCCTACACAACACAAATAATAGTCAAAATAAGCCCTATTTTTCCTATTCCATATAGATCCATACAATTTGATCCCATGGATGTGATCCTCATGGAGTTGAAAACAATTTATCTTCAAAAATCATTGTCAAATTCATCCATATAGATGCATTTTAGGCTCATTTTCACCATCAGGCCCTAAAATAAGGTTTATACTGATGGAGACCATAGTTTTGCTATAGGATTCTATAGCTAGAATAATGGAGTCTATACATTTTATAATGGCTTAATAATCTCTAAATTATCCCTGAAATAATTAAATAATCAAGTGTAAATCATGGATAAGGTCAAAAATGCACATGACCCTCAGTTGGCTTTTAGGCCTAAGGGTTTCTCTCCCACATGACTACAAACCTCCTTGTGTAGGGTACCCTATTTTTATTCCAAGGCTTATAAAAAGGTTTTTAGATTTTTATAGGTGTACTAAAACTTATCCAATCATCATATGGTCCTTTATTTCCCTTTGGTAATCAATTTCATCATTTTCCCTTCAAACTATCTCCTTATGCATGACAAAAACTGCCACTACTCTAAGACAAAATAGAGAAGGTTTTCACTATTTACCTTAGAAAATTTATGATTTTATCCTATTTATTGACTCCTAAGGATTATTTTTACCAATTTTTATCTCTTAACACCTCCATTTGACCCTCCAAATCCTCAAGTTTGTTAGGTATACTTTTAAATAGGTAGAATTTGAGGGTAGGCAGTGTATAGGTTGGGTTTGGAGATTTTATGGGTTGAATTAAGCTTGATTAGGATATGGAAGGATTATTAATGCCTCAAATAATGTATTATAACCATTTATTATCTATTTATCCATTAAACCCTTCCTCATGCTCTTGGAAACCTAACTAGGTCTATGACTACCCATAAGGAGATACTTGTTTAGGCCTGATTGTAGGTTACTTGAGTTAGGTTTGGTATTTAGGAACACAATACAAAAATTATATAATTTTTAAAATATCATGAAATTTTTCATCAACCATATTGATAAGGCTAAACTCAATCTTTAGCATTCCTAATTTCCAAGACTAAAACACTTGCCTCTTGAGGACTGAGACACCTTAAGACCCTACTTGTAGGTCTTAGTTTGAGCTAAAGTTGGTGATTGTGGACCTTATTTAAATTTTTTCTTAAGTAATAAACTATATTAATGATTTTTATTCACATATATTACTTCAAACCAACTTTTCTTCACGTTTAGTTCCTTAACAAGTAAGCCACTGCCCTAACTATAACAATCACCATTCTGCCCTTGTAGGTGTGTCCTTGGGAAGAGTTAGGCCTTGTAGATGGCGTATTTAGGTCTTCATGAGTTATATAAGGTAAATTTACCTTAATTTCAGCAATTCATAAACTTTTTAAACCCTTGATTATTTCCAAAATTTAAACCTCCTCCTCTATTAACATGTCTTAATTGACTATGTTTTATGAGCTTAAGTGTTACATGTAGGTGTATCTGAGACATTTTAGGCCATGTGATTGGATATAAGCACTCTCCACTTTAATCTTAGTAAAATAAAAATATCCACTTCACACTAAACCTTAAATTTTACCACTATATTCCTAATTTAGGTAGATACTTTGTAAAGGCCTATTGTAGATGACCCTTACTAATAACAAGTGAATAACTTCCCAACAAGCTACCTTTCCTTATCAACTACCTACCTAACAACACTACCTACTTAAATAACATTATGTGAATAAATATAAATTTTATAGTAAAATAGTTCATTAACATTACATAACAAAACATTTTTTGTTTAGGAACACTAAATGCCCTCCCCCTTTGATCTTAGACCTAGGAAGAGCCCCGAAGGACAACCTACTTAAATAGATTTAAGGCAGTTATATGTGGAAGCAAATTCAAATAGAGTTGTAGAATTGCAAAACATGTAATGGACTATAAGAAATAGATGCAAAAATAGCCATTACACATTTAACACGGGTTTGACAAAATGGTGCCACTTCTATTCAATAGAAATAATACGTGAAAGTGCATATGTATATGATGCGTAGTAAGACAAGGAATGCAGTTCTTGTGATCAGAAGGGGATAAACATCTTGACTAATTCATCTAGACTACAATGTCATCAAATAATGCAAGGAATGCAGGTTCCCATGATCAAAGAGGGACAAACATCCTAACTAATTTCCCCAATCTGGGAAGGGTTCATCTGATATGAAATTCTCTAGGCATGATGATGTACACATGGCCAATTAGGAAAGAGGACAATGGCTACTCGCTTGGTCCTTGTGTGACTCTCCTATGTTCATTATCTTATAATATATATTATAAGGAAGTAATTACAACAAACAATTACAATAATAGTTCATCTTTTGTAAGTGTGATGCTTAGACTTCCTTGCAAGTGTGACACTTACACTTCCATCGGTGTTCGTTGTTGATAGGATCCCTGACTTGGTACAAACCTAGGGAATGCCACCAAGCATGCCACGTGGTATAAGAGTCCAAGTACATGGATGTTAAGTCATTCATTGAGCTGGACTGATGTGTGGTATGTTGCAAAATCACACAGGGTTGCCACATGTCTATATGTTTGGCACAAGATGTTGTGAAGGTGATAAGTCATGCACATGATTGGAGTGTTGTGTGGTGTTCATCTTGATGTTGTGAAAGCACACAAGGATACCATTGCTATTACACAAATGTCACACATTACCATGTGATTCATCTTGGTGCTATGGAAGCACACAAGAGTGAAGATAATCTCTATGAGTGTATCGGAGATACACAGTGTTGGTTGATTATTTTGTCTATCAGCGTACTGGTAAACAAAATAGGTCTTATCAGCCAAAGAAAAAAGATTAGTCATC
This sequence comes from Torreya grandis, assembly GCA_037957365.1. Classification (NCBI taxonomy): domain Eukaryota; kingdom Viridiplantae; phylum Streptophyta; class Pinopsida; order Cupressales; family Taxaceae; genus Torreya; species Torreya grandis. Next base: position 3,438,893 of record JARHVA010001026.1, read on the forward strand.
CTAATGTGTGATTTTATCACATCAGAAGGAGACTTCTCTCTCCTCTCATCAAGGGGAGGTTCCCTATGGATATGATATATATATGAACAAAAAATAGTACTCAAGGGTGAGACTAGACATCCATCTCTTTTTCTTCAGAGATGATGTATACAAAACAAAGGAAGAACTCAAGAGAATGATAGACATCACTCCTCTTCTTTTAGAAAAACTATTCAACTAGCCATGAGAATACTCCTGGAAATAAAAGTAGAATATGAATGAAGTATGGTAACCAGCAAATCAAGACACATCACAAAGTCTGCACATGAAATACTCAAGAGTGATATACGAAGAACAGTGAAAGCTCAAAGTCTTTCCAAAGTTCTTTACACAGCAATGAAAATATAAACACACTGAAGGCAGCTATGGGGGTGTAAAGTCTCTCCATAGTTGATTCTCCAAGACATCTTCTTGACAAATTTACTAATGCTACTTATTAAATCATTGAAATAAACAAGATATCATAGTACAAAGTCTGAAAAAGTCCCTTGTTTTCATTAACAAAATATGATAAATAGACTGAGCACAAAGTCTTAATGATGCCTCTCAATTTCAGCAGAGTTTTATTCAAATTATCAAAAAGAAGATCCCTATTACAATCAAGAAAAGTCCCTTATATAGTCTCTTTAAAAAGGACTTGGGAACAATCAATACATCAATTTGCATTGAAATCTGTTAAGGAGACACCTTAGAATTTCGAGGCACTTTACCCATTTGATTTTATCAATGCAAGGAAATAAGTCGCACTTATTGAAATTTTGTCACTTCTAATGTTCCCCCTAGAAATTTGATCTTATCTTCATCATTCCTCTTTGTTCAGCTAATTGAATTGGGTCCTAGATTTAATTTTCTGTTCTATTTCTTCCCCGCTTTCTATTGGTCTTGGCCTTGAAAATTGTGAATGTATTCTATTCTAGGGATCAAAGGATCAATAGATATTTTATGATTTTTGAAATTGATGTTTACATGCTCATCACTGTGTTTCCAACGACTAGTTGACTGTGTTGAATTTGATGTGTTTAAATGCGCCACCCCTTGGTCTTCTTTTATCTTTCCACTTGGCACTTTTCTAGACTAGACTTTGCCCTTTTAGGCCCTGAGAAATGATCTTTCAAAGTCTTTTGTCAACCCTTCACAATTTTCCCCTAGGATTTTCCCTTGGGCTATTCCCTTTGAACATTCCCACGGATATTTTCCCTGGGGAAAATTCCCATAGGAAAAAAGTCTAGGTGAAATTACTTGGGCAAAATGTCCAGGTGAAATTCATTCTGCCAAGTCTTTGAACAAGTTGAAGTGTCCTCCATAAGGGCACTTGTCCTTCAGAAAAGTTTAGTTAGCATTGAACTATCCCTTTGATCTTAGTCGACGAACCTTTGTTGAAGCAGTTCAAAGGTTCAATGAAGCGTTCCAAGCCTTTGAATCAAAGCTGATGAAATTGTTGTTGAACCATTGAACCAAAAAGCTTTGAACCAACTAAAAAACCAAAATGATTGAACCAAAAGATGCTGAAACAAAGGAAATGAACCATCTGAGTGAAATAAAGCATTGAACTACTTGGTCAAACTTGGACATTGAACTATTCCTTTGGTTGAACTGACTGTTGAACCTTTGAACCCAATGAACCTATTGAAGTGACTGAACTTTGAACTTTTCCTAGAAAATGAACAAATGTTGAAAATCAATTCTCTTAACTGAAAACCACATGCAAGAGTCTGTAGATTTTTTTAGAAGCTCTGAAAATGAGAAATCGAATACATAAGACACATTTTGAAAATGGAAGATATTATTTTGGTTTGTAGAACCAAAATAATTCAAATGTTGTTCCAAAAATGACTGTTATTTTTAGGAGACAATAGCTGGCTCTAGTTGGAGAACTTCTGTCAATCATAAAACTAATTGGAAGGAGTAGAATTCAAAATCTATAGTGTCTTCAAGTGTACCATTGGGCTTCAAATTCATGCTTTCTAGAAATGAAAGACAACAAGAATGGAAATAAACAAAATAAAAAAGAAATTAAAACTATACAAATATACATATATACAGAGGTAATGATCTGACACTTCAAGAGTTGAAGTGTTTCAAATGCTTCTTCTTGAGAGACAGTGAAAATAGTGCGCCATCTTGGTAAACTAGCAAGAAAACATTTTGTCCCCAAAAACAGTGAAGGGTGAATGGAGCTCTCCACTAGGAAACCAATTTTTTGCATCTTCCTCTTGGTCTTTCCTTCTTGTTCCAAGGCAGGATGTGGTCTTCAAACTAGAAGCCATAACTCCTTGCTGTCTTGGTGATGGATTCTTTTGCTTGATTTTGATTTGCAATAGCATGGTCCAACATTATAACTTGTTCTGCTGGTCCAGTCCAGCACATGATTAGATCATCCAAGTCAAATTCCTAACAAACTATCAGATTGTCATCTCCTTTGATGTCAAGGAGTTTGACTTCTTCATCTTGAGAAATCTTCAATTTAGGCAATAAAAATTCACCTCCAGCTGTGTTTTGGTGTTGTTGACTTTCAAATTGCATGAAGAAAGAATATCTCTTTGAGGAGATATTAACACAGTCCCAACTCCATCATTGGCAGGAGAATTACTGTCATCATCAAAAGGTGATCTCTTATCAGATTTCTCATCATTAGAGATGAAATATCCTTCCTTATTTATACTATGCTCTACCAATTCTCTTGAAACCTTGTTTGGATCAATTCTTGGATTGTCAGCTACAGGACTTTCATCTATAGGAACATGAGCATCTTCTATGGTAAAGAAATAATTACCATTGTCTAAAAATTCAAATAGAATTTGTGCTATAGGGGATGATGTTTGGGTAACCACATACTTTGCTTCCTTTTTAGGAAGTAATCTTTTCATCACACCTTGGATAGGGATCCTTACCTTAGATAGATCCATGTTCAGTTCTCCTCCTACGTCCTTGCAAAAATTCCATCCAATAAAAATACCATAAGATGTTGGAACTTCAGCCACTAATACAGTCATTTTAATCTTCTTGTCTAAAAAGGTTGCAAATGCAAATTGAGCATCTTTGATCTGCCCCAACAATGGCACTTGTTTGTTCTCCATGGAGAAACATCTGCCAAATGTCTTGGTCAATGTGAGACCAAGAGACTCAGTAACTTTGGCAGGCATGACATTATCAGATGCACCTAAATTTATTATACAATTACTCAGCTTGTGGCCATTGATTAACATGGAAACATAGAAGGGTTCTATTTTTCAAGAAGTAGCTGGAGGAGTAATAATCAAATTATTTATTGGGGAATCAAAAGTCAAATTTTTGGCCTTTTGCACTGCAGGGATGGTCTGATTTTTAACATATTGGACCAACTTATTCAATTGATCTGGATTGGACTACAAATACTCAAATTTAGACATTTGTATTTTTGTATTTTTGACATGATCAATTATGTCAAATGTCTGAATAGGACTAGGAACAGAGATAGGTACTTCAACTTTCTAAATTTTAGAAGGGACGGGAGGTATACTGGTTTGTGAATTAGAAGTATAAGGGGAAGGCAAAGTAGATGTATTTACCTTTTGAGAGATTACTGGATCTTTTGGTTGAAAGAGCAAAACTATTCCATGCTTGGCAATTGTGACTACTGGTTGTGATTGCTCTTCTATCTTTCCTTTATCAGCTTGCTAGACTGATTGATTCTTAGACCTAGTAAACACTACATATGATCCATCTGAAGCTTCTCCTTTGCTTCTGGGTTCATCCTGATAATTCAAGAAACCAATGTGGGAGTCACCCGCTGATTCTTTTTGACTGTCTTCAATGATATCAGCATCATTTTCTTGATATAATTTAGGTTGATAATAAAAATATGATTCTATCTCAAGATATCCCATTGATAAATTAGTTAGAGGAGCTTCCAAGGCAAGTTTTCCTTGTGGAGGAGGAAGACGATATTTTTGTCCTTGGTTTTTGGCAACAATGCCCTGATATGACTGATTTGGGAATGTCCTTTTGTATGTAAGAGCAAAAGACATTCCTTGAGCCATTTGCTTTTCGAGGGCAAGGAGCTCATTCACTAATTTCTACACCATTGGATTTGTGGTACTTGTAGATGCAAATTTTGATGATGATGAAGCTCTATTTCTATTGGGATCTCTTCTTATTTTCCCTGCTAATATGAGATCATCTTCTACTTCAGTGGCCAAGAGTTCAGCTACCTCTAGATCTATTTGGCCAGCACGTCTCAAGAGGAAACTGACTTCAGGTAGCTGAGAATTAATGAAAAATCATTTGAGATTCTCAACTATAGGTCTAGAAATCATAAGAATTCTATTCCTCAACTTGTCAAATTTAGCTATGAAGTCTCTCATAGGCTCATGCGGCTCTTTTTTCATTTGTGTAAGTTAAGCCAAAAGTGTATGTGCATCTTCTACAGGTTTGAATCTGGCTTCAAACTTATCTTTCAAAGTATTCCAATTAGTCATAGATCAAGCCTGTAAATGGTAAAACCAATCTGTAGCAGGACCTTGTAGTGTTTCAATAAAAGGTTTGACTGCTACATCTTCAAATTCTACCCCAATTAATCCACAAGCTATACTGAATGCTATAATATGTTCATCAGGATAAACTTTCCCATCACCATGGAATTTCAGGAAATTCTTCCTAGAACTGCATGGAAGTTCATGTAGAGGAGGAGTAAGATTGAGAGGGCCAAAAGCATTACCCCAAGGACCTTGAACTGCCATTATAAGATGTTGAAAAGGAGGGATAACAAATTTGAATGGGGTAATTATAGGCAAAGCTTTATCAACAACAGAAGTTGATATTTTGCCTGGTAATGGAGATCTGGCTTTAGTAGGAGAGAAGTTCTTGGTTCATTACAGATGAGATGGTGAAGAAAATAGATCAAAATCACTTTGTTGTACTAGCTTGAATACAGGATCAATGACACCTTTAGCTCTTTGGCTTCGTGTATATCTTGAATCTGCCAGATTTGTAAAACAAAATTTGAAAAGAATTGACTATGCTTCAGTTAAATCTTGAGGCTTTAAACTATGCATTCTTTTCCTGTGGGTGTGGAGGTGAATGGAATGGATAGACTATAAATGGATAATGGGTAATTCCCTAGCAGAGTCACCAAAAATTGTTGGTTGATTATTTTGTCTATCAGCATACTGGTAAACAAAATAGGTCTTATCAGCCAAAGCAAAAAGATTAGTTGTCCTAATGTGTAAGTTTATCACATTAGAAGGATACTTCTCTCTCCTCTCATCAAGGGGAGGTTCCCTATGGATATGATATATATATATATATATATATATATATATATATATATATATATATATATATATATATATATATATATATATATATATATGAACAAAAAATAGTACTCAAGGGTGGGACCAGACATCCATCTCTTTTTATTTAGAGATGATGTATACAAAACAAAGGAAGAACTCAAGAGAATGATAGACAAAACTCCTCTTTTTTTAGAAAAACTATGCAACTAGCCATGAGAATACTCCTGGAAATAGAAGCAGAATATGACTAAAGTATGGTAACCAGCAAATCAAGACACAGTGCAAAGTCTGCACATGAAATACTCAAGAGTGATATATGAATAACAGTGAAAGCTCAAAGTCTTTCCAAAGTTCTTTACACAGCAATGAAAATACAAACACACTGAAGGCAGCTATGGGGGCAAAAAGTCTCTCCACAGTTGATTCTCTAGGACATCTTCTTGACAAATTTACTAATTCTACTTATTAAATCAATGAAATAAACAAGATATCATAGCACAAAGTCTGAAAAGGTCCTTTATTTTCATTAATAAAAAATGATAAATAGACTAAGCACAAAGTCTCAATGATGCCTCTCAATTTTGGCAAAGTTTCGTTCAAATTATCAAAAATAAGATCCCTATTACAATCAAGAAAAGTCCCTTATATAGTCTCTTCAAAAAGGACTTGGGAACAATCAATACATCAATTTGCATTGAAATTTGTTAAGGAGACACCCTAGAATTTTGGGGCACTTTACCCATTTGATTTTATCAATGCAAGGAAATAAGTCACACTTATTAAAAGTTTGTCACTTCCAATGTTCCACTTGGCAATCTAATCTTATCTTCATCATTCCTCTTTGTTCGGCTAATTGAATCAGGTCCTGGAGTTAATTTGCTATTCTATTTCTTCCCCACTTTTTGCTAGTCTTGGCCTTGAAAATTGTGAATGTATTCTATTATGTGGATAAAAGGATCAATGACTATTTTCTAGTCTTTGAAATTGACATTTACATGCCCGTTATTGTGTTTCCAATGGCTAGTTGACTGTGTTGAATTTGATGTGTTCAAACGTGTCACCCCTTGGTCTTCTTTTATCTTTCCACTTGGCACTTTTCCAGACCAGACTTTGCCCTTTTGGGCCCTGAGAAATGATCCTTTGAAGTATTTTGTCAATCCTTCACAATTTTCCCCTGGGCTTTTCCCTTGGGCTATTCCCTTTGAACATTCCCATGGACATTTTCCCCGGGGAGAATTCCCGCGGGCAAAAAGTCTGGGTGAGATTCCCTAGGCAAAATGTCTAGGTGAAATTCATTCTACCAAGTCTTTGAACAAGGCAAAGTTTCCTCTGCAATGGCACTTGTCCTTCAAAAAAGTTCACTTAGCATTGAACTATCCCTTTGATCTTAATCGACGAACCTTTGTTGAACCGGTTCAAAGGTTCAATGAAGTGCACCAAGCCTTTGAAGTAAAACCGATGAAATTGTTGTTGAACCATTGAACTAGAAAGCTTTGAACCAATTGAAAAACCAAATGATTGAGCCAAAAGATGCTGAAACAAAGGAAATGAACCATTTGAGTGAAATAAAGCATTGAACTGCTTGGTTGAACTTGGATGTTAAACTGTTCCTTGGGTTGAACCAACTATTGAACCTTTGAACCCGATGAGCCTGTTGAAGTGACTGAACTTTGAAATTTACCCAAAAAATGAACAAATGTTGAAAATCAATTCTCTTAACTGAAAACCACCTACAAGAGTCTGTAGATTTTTTGAGAAGCTCTGAAAATGAGAAATCTGAATACATAAGACAAATTTTGAAAATGGAAGATATTATTTTGGTTTGTAGAACCAAAATAATTCAAATGTTGTTCCAAAAATGACTGTTATTTTTAGGAGACAACACACAGGTCATGCGAGCATGCATGGAATTGTGCAATGTGCACAATATTTCCTTAGTGCCTTGCATCAACTCGGGATTCAATGATTTTTTGCAACTTTTAAGGTTCTTAAACTCCATCTTCCAATCCTCCTTTGATTATAAAAATTAGAATATTTGTTATATGATATTGTGGATACTATACCAAATAACTAATATCATTTTAAAATCCTTCAATCATGCCATAGATTATTCCAAAAAGGGACAAGGATCTTTGTTTACAACTTTTAGGGACTGTGAGCCCAATACAGTCAATCATTATTTTGAAGGAAAAATTCCACTTGGCATAGCATTATAACCTTGATGGAATGAAATCCATGAATCTTTGTAAATTTTATCCTAAACATAAATTCCACCATGTACTACATGACTCACACCTCTGTACAACCTATTGGAAACCCTATAGAAGTTGACTGTGGGCACACTTTGCCAACAAGGTAGTGAATAATAAAAAGTGGCAATTTGGCCTTGAAAAAGCATGACTGATATTATAACAATGGAATTTAATTTAAAAACCTTGAAAACATGATTATAATATAATTAACATCACCATGGATCCTTTTCCACTTTGTAAAACTTAGGCTACCCATCCATGTCTATAAACTTGGAAAACAAGCATAATTTTGAAATCTCCTTCAAGGGAATTAAGAGAGAAATTATAGATGATGGAAAAACCATTGTAGAGGGACTATTACCACATAATAACACTTAATCATAATTTTATAGCTCCATGGATCTCTAAAAATAAGAAACAAATGCAAAACCATACCCCTTTTGAATGCAAGTTTATAAAAATCTATTTGAGGTGTAAGTGATTGTTCATGAAGGAGAAGCCACAAATTTAAGAGTTATTATTATGTATTTTAAGTGAACTTAGATTAATATCCACCTATATAATAATTCTTCCTGACTCCACCTATACGGACCATAGTGAGTGCTTGAACTTGCCTTTCCTTAGCTTGTTAATGGAAAAAGAAGAGAAATAAGTTGCAGATGAAACTTTTTATGAAATATTTTTAATAAAAATGTGTAAATGACCTATGAGAAGGTAAAGAGTCACACCACCATATGTTCCAAATGGAAAACTTCCCAAGGAGCTGTACAAGTGTCCTTTTCTCTCTCTTTGGTAAAAAAATTGCCCTTTTTCTAAACAACCTTCCATTTATTTAGTTATGTCAACTTCCTAAGACTTATAAGGACACTTGGGACATTAAATAAACATTTTTAACTTGTGATTTTCCTAATCAACCTATACAAAGCATTAAATACACTATTTAGACCCCTCAAAATGACTTAAAATGATAAATGAACCTAGAGAACACTTAACCAAAGCTAGTACAACATCAACTGACACTAATTGAGCCATAAAACGCCTTATGAAAATATATCATGCCCATTTATATGCCTAAAAGCAAATTTTTTTACTAGGGGTGCCCTATTTTGACCTAAAAGTCAAAATTGGTCACCACTTACCACTACTCAAAATAGACTTAGTCATGGCTCTATCATGTCCATGGATATAAGTACCTTGCCCTTATAATGAAAAAAGTGTAAGATAACATAAAGTCTTAAAATAGATAACTGGTGCTGATTTGATCAAAAAATGGTGGAGTAATCATAAAATGTGGTACTTCAATTAATGATTTTAGATGGTGTGTTCCCCCCTCTCTCTCCCCTTTCTCTATATCTTTCATTTTCTCACACATTGTAGCTATATCTCATTTTTTTTAAAGAAAAGCTCTCTCTCACTTTTAATAAGAAATTCTCCCTCAATTTTGGAAGAGTAAAGACTCATTTGATAAGGCTAGACCATATCAAAATTTGTATGAAAAACCTTTTAAAGTAATAAAACTTTCTTTGCCTATCTCTCCCCTCTAAATTGTGTGTAGAAAATCTTGTGCATGATGGCATTGTGAAGGAGAATCTTCCATGACCATTGTCCTTCTTTCTTACTCATTTCTAGGTGTCTTAAAGTTAGTTATAGTTCTAAAATAGTGTTTTTTCTATCATTAATGCAAGCTCTTAGTGAGTCTTATAAATCCTCTTTGCCTTCATTCATTGGTTCTTGAACCTAGTTTATGAAATACTTTGGAACTAGCTAATTTTGTGAGATTGTGTGAGATAGTATTGTCTTATGCTTCCTCAGTGTTTACTTCATGCTTATGTGATTTCTCATTTAAATTTGGTGCATCACCCTTTTAAATTTATTAGGATCCCTTTACCCCTTCTCTAACCCTTTTCCCAGTGCAAGCATTAGTATAGGTTATCTATCAAGAGGAAGCCAACCTTCTCTAGAGGTCCAACCCCACCATAGGTGACCCATAGCCTAGGGTTGTTCCCATAGTGTAACTTAATTGGAGAGAGCTTGAAGATCCCTCTCCAAGGGTGCAAATTGATCCAAAAAACATTTTATGGAATGTTTAGTGGGACTTCATTTAAAATAATATTGGTCAAATTTTGATGTTGGTTTGATCATTGATAGTAGTTATAGCTTCCAAGAAATAACATTTGATGATTCCAAAAGAAATTCAACATTTTAGTAGTAGAATAGTGACTACATCTCATGCTAAAGGTGACTACAAGGTTAGATTATATAGGTATTCCCTTTGAATTTGTTGAATTTAATTTAAACTCAAAAGAAAAGAATAAGAATTTATAATACACACCCATATAAAGGCAACTTTGCTCCTAAGTCAATTCTAAGGCCTACCTCTGTAAGAAGATCTTTGTTGAACCCTTTCATTATCATGGTAGCCCCTAGAGTTTCCCCCTTTATGGCCTTTAATGGCCAAAGTTCTCTGGACCTCCCTCAATATGATCCTATTTTAGTAGTAACTCTTAAAAGTGTCCCTTATTTTACTAGAGAGCAAGCTACAACCCCTATTGAACACCTCATAGGTATAGCCAACTTCTACAACATTTATAATTATAATGAGGAAAATGTGGCAATTAGGTTATTAGCTATCTCTTTCAATGGTAAAGCCTTAGACTAGTATACAATCCTTAATACTAACTCTATTACATCATGGGATCAATTAGGAGATGCATTGGGTAAGATAATCAAAGATAAAAGTGACCATTTGTCACTTGTAGAGCAGTTGACCACAATAAAAAGAGCTCCTCATGAAGTTATACAAGACTTCAACATAAGGTTCTAAAAGACCTGTGATAGAATCATTGTCTATGTTAGGCCTACCCCTTACTTTGCCTTCCTATACTATTTAAAATCCCTAAATAGTGACATTGTAGTAATGATCTAGTCCATGGGAGGAAACACATTGCCAAATGCATATGAGGTGGCAATCAAAGCAAAAAAAATTCTGGTGAAGGATAGAAAGCTTACACCTAAACCACCAATTCCTTTGTTCCCTAAGATTAGACCACCCCTTATTTCTATTCCTCTCCTTTCTTTCAATCCTCTTGTGCCTAAAATTTCTTCTATACCCTCACCTAAGCAAGAAAAGGCTTCCACTAGTCAATCTAGTGATTAATAAGAATAAAATAACTTTTAAGATTTTAAGAGCATGTTCCAATCCTTGAGAAATAAACTAGTGAATGTTAAGAGGCAATAAGATTTTAATAGGCCTTATCAAGCCTGATATCAAATTTAAAAGCAAGCTTATCAAGATAATAGGCCACCCTACAAAGGAAAATTCTAAGGCTAAGGCTAAGGCTAAGGTCAAATCCAAGGACAAGGGCAACCTAACTATGTTAGGAAAAACAACTATAATCTAAATGATGCAAGCACTTAAAATACTTTGGTCCCCATCGAGAATAATTTTTCTAAAGAATTTGAAGGTACCATGCCTTGGAACTAGTCTTTTGGGCAATCCATTATCCCAAACACTGATTACCATCAATATTTCAATGATTAATGATAGCAGGCTACCAATTATAGGTACAATCAAGCTCTTATGGATCAAAACATAGAGGTACCCATGATGATAAAGCCAAAAAAGCCTTAACAAGGTAAAATCCCTAATCAAGGAATAATCTAGTTAGGTGATACAATGGTAAATTATGAGTAATAAAAGTGTTATGCACTTAATCAATAAGTTATTTCTAGCCAGACATACATTCTAGTGGTAGTAAATATAAGGTTCAAAATAAGGAACATAAATGGTAACTAGGAAGTAGTCAAGGAGCCTCCTAACATTACTCCTTCAATATCAAAACTAAATGGACCTGCTACTATTCCAAAGGTTCCAATAGCTATAAGGAACCAAAATCAAGGGAATGTTTGTATCCCTCAAAAATCACAAATTCAAGGTGTAGTTTAGCCTCCCAAAACACAACCAAAGGTTGGTGGTTCACCCATCAATATTGTGGAACAAATGAAAAGGTCTAATGTGAGTGTGCTAATGTGGGATATGCTCTCCATGCCTAGTTAGGTAAGCATCCTCCAAAAATGGTTTTCAAGAATCAATGTTTCTGAGAAACCATCATTTAGGGAGAATGTGGTTCTCACCAATGCAACCAAAAGACCAAATGAAAGGTAACCAGGTAAGGTGGTCAAACCTCCTTATTTGTACATTTCAGTAATCATTGGTAAATATTTAATGCACAATTTATTATTATAAAGTGGGGTTAGAACCTCATTAATGCCAAAGTCTATAGCTAATCAACATGTTCTAAAATATGAACCCTAATCTAAAGGGGTGTTGCAAATAGATGGATCTTCCACCAAGCCATCTATCATAATAAAAAATCTCAACTTGACCTTGCATTCTTGTCTTAGTGTCTTAGTGGCTCAAGATGTATTGATCCTTGATGTGTCTCCTCATTTTTCACTATGCTTATCCATAAAATTCAAAGTAAAGATTGGAGGTTATCTTGTAGTAGACTGGTCATATATTACATTCATAACAAGATATGGGATCAAAGTGTCAATCAAGGCTAATCCCATTACACAATTCCACATTGAAACTTATGGTCTAGATAGTATAAAACTCAATTGCACCATCCTTGATGAATATTAATTCACTATTGGTCAAGAATTAAACACTCACCCTAAGGAGATACCATATATGTTCTTGGATGAACTATGGAATAACAATCATTTAGTTGATCCCTTGGAAGGATTTGAAGAGAGGGAATGGGTGTATACTACTTACATGAAGAGAATCAATACATTTCATGCTTCATTGGACCTCAAAAAGATCTTAGTGGCTTATGGAAATTGTTTTTTGATGGTTCAAGGAGAAAACATGGAGTGGGTACATGTGAAATGTTGGTATCCCTCTGTAATTACAAGTATTTCTCTTCTTACAGGTTCCAATTTAGTTACTCTTGAAATGTAATAGAATATGAGGGACTTATCCATGGCCTTCAATGGGATAATAAGAGAGGAATCAAATAATTAAAAGTTTATGGGGATAGCGAGATGATAGTGCAATAGGTTAGAGGCTAGAATATCACCAAGAATCTCTTGAAGAAGTCTTATAAACATAAAGTGTGGGACCTAATTAAGGATTTTAATGCCTTTAACATCCAAGTAGTACTAATGAACTATAATGGACATATTAAAATGTTGGTAGCCATGGGAGCTCAATTTGATATCCCAAATGAGTTAAAAAGACTAAGATATAGCCACATGTCAAAGTGGTGGTAAGACCATCAATTGAAAATAATAAATCTCATTAGCATGTCTTTGAGAATGACAAGTAAATTGATTGTTTCTTGTAGTAGGAAGTAGAGTTCTCCACCATAAACCAAAAAAATATTCAAGATTAGTATGATGAGAAAATTATTTAGTTGAAATCCAACAAGCTTCTTAAAGGTCTAGTCACCTTTTAAAGTCTCTTCCATTAAGGATATCATATGAGAAAAGATAAGGAAGTGATGTCAAATAATGAAGATAACTATGAAATAGTCCTTATCTTCAAGGACAAGCTCCTCAAGATTTGGAAGGTAAGCACTAAAGCTGAGAGGCATGATTTCATAGAGATTTGTAAAGAATATGTAGACATCTTTTCTTGGGAATATAGTGACCTAAGAGGTTTTGATCCTAAGATGGACCAACAAACTAAAGAAATAGAGGATAATTCTAAGAATTTCAAGCAAAATAAGAGGCCTATAAAACCCAAAATTGAAGATCTTATGATGAAAGAATTGACTAAACTAATTGAATCCAAGATCATCTTTCCCATTATGCAATCCTCATGGGTAGCCAATTTGGTACCTATAAATAAAAGTGGGGAAATAATATTGTGTTTTGACTTCAAGGATCTAAATAGGGTCTCTTTGAAAGATAACTACCCCTTAACATCTATGAAGAAACTCCTTTAAATAGTTTTTGGTTCAAAATGTTTTCATCTTTTGGATGGGTATTCAAGTTACAACCAAGTGTTGGTAAGAGAGGAAGATTAGTATAAGACTACCTTCACCACAAAGTGGGGCACATATGCTTACCAAAAGATGCCTTTTGTATTGTCAAATGTTAGGGCCACTTTCCAAATAGCCATGGACATAACTTTCTAAAGGTTGTTGAATTAAATGCTACTAGTTTACTTGGATGACAACACAATTTTGTCCAAGAAGGCTAGTGAGCACATAGACCATATAAGGTTGATATTCCAAAGATGTAAAGAGTATGGGATCACTTTAAACACCAAAACATGTGGTTTTATTTTTCATGAAGGCATATTTTTGGGTCACATTATTTCAAAGGAAGGAATATCCATTGAACCTGATAGAATAAGTGTTATCTTAGAACTATCTCTATTTAATCACAATAAAGGAATCTAGGTCTTCTTTGATCTTAGAACTATCTCTATCTAATCAAAATAAATGAATCTAGAGATTATTTGGGAAAATAAACTTTGTGATAAGTTTTATGCCTAGTTTTTCAAACCTGGTCAAACCCATCACTACCATGCTGAAGAAGAGCCAAGTGTGTGCTTAGTCAAATGAAGGTAAGGCAACATTTGAGGCCATCAAGTAGGCCATTTCCAAAGCACCATCACTCATGAATCTTGATTTCTCAACGGATTTTATATTTTACACCTTTTCCAATGCTAAAAACATATCAGTTGTGCTAATACAAAAGAATGGTGAAGGACTTGAACAACCAATTGCCTTTTTTATTAAAAGGATGGAGGGATATGAGGTGAGGTACACTTTTATTTAAAATAAATTTATTTTAGCTTTAATAAGCCTAAAAAAGTTTAGGCCATTGTTTTCTAATATCAAGGTTTATCTTATGGTGTGTCATCCTAAAGTTAGAGACTTCCTCCTCAACAAGGATTTGAATGAGAAAAGAGTAGGTTGGATTACCAAGGTCATGGAGTATGATGTGGAGATCAAAGTCACCAAGATGATAAGAGGAAAATGATTGTGTGAGCATATGGTAGATGATCTTTAAAGGATAAGGAGGTTATTTTGGTAACACAAGACAACTCATACACATATACACCTCCACTTCATAATAATTGGCTCTAAGATATGACACATATCTTGATGATAGATTAATGCCCCAAGTTTTGGATAAAGAAACAAGAAGGTATTTCAAGCTTTAATCCATACCTTATGCATTATTTTATGGTGTTATTTTTAGAAGTGACCTCAATGGGATAATTATTAGGTGGATTGATGATAGTCAAGTGACAAAGATCTTGGAGCATTTTCATGATAGACCTGCAGGAGGCCATTTTACTCTAAGAACAAAAAAAATCAAGGTAATGAGAGCTAGTCATTACTAGCCCAAATTTTTCAAAGATGCTTATGCATAGGTAAAGAAATGTCAGAAGCATTCTCTATTTTTAGGCAAACAAAGATTAACCCTTCATACAATGGGGGTTTGACTTCATAGGAATGATAAATCCACCTTCAAGTGTAGGACATAAATGGGTGCTCACTACAATTGATTACTTCACCAAATGGGTGGAAGTAATTTCCTTGAATGAAGCCAATGAAACAATAGTATTGGAATTTTATAACATCATAGTAACTAGGTTTGGTGTCCCAAATACTATAATTTTAGATAATGCCTTAGCATTTATTGGTACGAGGATAATTGAATGGACACTTAAGCTGGGAATCTACCTCAATACATCCTCAAATTACTATCTCTAAGGTAATGGACTGGCAAAGTCCACAAATAAGAACTTGATAAGGATTATCAAGAGGACCATGGAAGAGAATCAAAGAGTATGGCATACAAAGCTAAGGATAAAATTATGGTCTGACATAGTGACTCCCAAAGCTACCATTAATAATTCTCCATATGGCCTTGTATATAGAATGGAATCCAAATTTACCATTTTTCTTGAACTACCTACATTAGTTTTAGCCCATTAGTTTGAGTTGATGGAGAGTGAGCCTATGAACATGAGGATGAGAGAGCTCATGGAGCTTGAAGAAACTAGGGACCTGAAAATGAAGATGTTAGAGTCACATCAAGCTCAAGTCAAGAAAACATTTGATAAGAGAGCCACAATAAGGGACTTCAAGGAAGGGGATCTAGTCCTCAAATGAGACTCAAATAAGGTCAAGCCAAACAACCATACCAAGTTTGATAGCTTGTGGAGTACTCCTTATTTGATCCATGGATGCAAAAAACATAACAATTTTCAACTTGCCCAACTAGATGGAGAGGTATTACCCATCTTAGTCAATGACATTCATTTAAATCCTTGTTATTAAAAGAGTGTGTAGCTATTGTATGATATTGTAACATATTATAGTAGTTTTATATGCTTTCCTCTAAGTGCTTTGATCACATTTCCTTTTAGTTGTGTGTTTCCCTTTTAATAAATGCCTAAGGGCATAGTTATTTTTTATCTTTTTTCCCTTTTTCTTCAAGAGGAAGTTTCATAAAGGGTAAACCTTGAGTCAGCTTCACATCAATTGAGAGGAAAGACTGTGACTCTATGTACCCAATGGATTAGTTCAAGACTACTAGTCCTTGTATAACATGCATGCAATCCTAGGATGTCACTATAAATGTTGACTAATTTTGGTCTACATACAAAAATTTGCATAGATAGATCAAATTATAGATTTTTTGAGATGGAGTGACAAGATGAATAGAGTTCTTGATTGAGTGCATGACCAAATAATGAAGAAGAAGATCACATGTAGCTTGCAAAGCTTTTGAAACACTTTAAGTAAATTTAAAGTCTAGTTTGTCAAATTTTAAAGAAGTAGGTTTTAATTGTGATCATAAAATTCATGGACATAAAAAAGGTCTCACAAGTCTCAAAAACTCATTTTGAGCCTTGAAAGTTCTTGGACAAGTCTATAAGAACTAGACCATCATCGCATATCATAGAGAAATAGACTGGTCAACTCAATTGTGTATTTTATAAGTATGCTTAGGAAGCCTCTCAAGCCAAAAGATCATATGGAAATGAAGTCCTTAATGACTAAATCATGCTTTACAAATTTCATATCTTGATGAGTTCTCTATCTCAAGAAATAAGCCTTTAAAGTTAGACTTAAAAAGTGAAATGTGCATGATGACATCAAGTTTAAGCTTCATGAAATAACCATTTGAATTCAAATGTTCCAAGATTAAATGCAAAGATTATAAGTTTCCAAATTTCATAATCTAAGATCAAATCCAATGAAAAGAGGCAACCTAATGATGTCATTGGGTCCCAAAGATCTAATGGAACACATTTGATCATGCATCAAAGATCAATGGTGAGCATCAAGTCAAAATGTCAAAGGATATTTAGGGTCAATGCACAAGTGATATGTGGTCTTATTTTAGGATCATCATCTAGATCTAATGAATGCAGATGAAGATCGAGTTAGTGGGTCGAGGTAGATCAATGAATCACATTCACTCATACAAAGTTGATGTAATGATGAGTAATAAGCCACAAGTTTAGTAGATCCTAAGAGCAAATGTGTAGGCGACAAGTGTCTCAATTTTATTACAGTGGTAGAATATTTATGACTTATGTTCACTAATACAAAGGGAGATTTATGGTACACATGATGTCAAGAAGTCAAAGAGCCAACAATAGGATCTTGAGAACAAATGAAGAGCTAATAGATGGCATAATTTGAGAAGGATCAAATCAAGATTGATGATCATTTTTAAAATTCAAAAGCTAAGGAATTCAAATAGAGATCAAATTTGACTTAGGTTGAACCAAAATAAATATTTCAAAGGATTCCATTGAAGCTCAATTGATTCCTTTGTTAGATGATCTAGAGTATGTAGACTCAGTTTTCTTGTGATTTCAACATCATGTATAATAAGTCCTTAGATTCCACAAGTTTTAGAGGTATAATAAGTCTATTTAGACCTAATATGGTTTAATCATGATACTATACATTATTTGAGCTATTCAATGACATATTGACTATAGGAAAACCAATAATTGGATTTGTTTTCAATCTATAGTAAAGACTTATGCTTAGTTTTTGAAGTGGGGGATAGGTATGTGATTAATGAAGAAATTTCTCATATACTAAAGATATAACTTTAAAAAATAAGTACTTACAACCACTCAAATTATACTTAGGCATGGGTATATCAAGTCTATGGATTTAAGGACCTTGACCTTTTAATGAATCAAGTGGAAGATAACATAGAGTCCCAAAATAGAGAACTAGTGTTGATTTGATCAAAATATGGTAGAGCATTCATAAAATTTGGAAGCTTAATTAATGATATCAGATTGTGTGGCCCCCCCTCTCTCCCCTTTCTCTATATCTTTAATTTTTTGACTCTTGTATCTCTCTCTTACTTTTTAGAAGAAAAGCTCTCTCTCACTTTTGATAATAAATTATCTCATAATTTTTGAAGAGAAGAGACTCTCATTTGATAAGGATAGACCCTATCAAAAAATTTATGAATACCTCTTGAAGAAATAAGAATTTATTTACCTATCTCTCCCTTATAAATTATGTGTAGTAAAGCTTGTACATGATGTCATTATGAATGAGAATCTTCCATGCCCATTTTCCTTTTTTCTTGCTCATTTCTAAGTGTCTTCAATTTAGTTTCAGGTCTCAATTAGTGTTCTTTCTATCATTAATACAATCTCTTAGTGAGTCTTATAACTCCTCTTTGCCTTCTTTCATTAATTCCTAAACTTAGTTTATGAAAAACTTATGCAACTAGCTAGTTTTGTGAGATTGTGTGAGCTATTATTGTCTTATGCTTCCTCAATTTTTACTTCATACTTATGTAAGTTCTCATTTAAATTTGGTGCATCACCCTTTTAACTAGCTTAATATCCCTTTACAACTTCTCTAAACCTTTTCCCAGTGTAATCATTCATATAGGTGATCCATCAAGAGGAATCCAACCTTCTTTAAAGGTCCAACCCCACAATATATGACCCACAACCTAGGGTTGTTACCATAGTTTAGCTCAATTGAAGAGATCCTAAAGAACCCTCTCCAAGGGTGAAAATTGATGCTACAATAGTTACCTAGAACATATGATGAATGTTGGAATCACAACCACTAAGAGGGTGGGTGAATTAGTGTACAAAATTTTATATAAATTCCAATTATCATTCATTAACCATTAAAATTAATGTGGAGATATAACAATGCATAATCAATCATTCATATGAGTATGAAGTAGGAACATAACACATGAATACAAAATTTATGTGGGAAACACTCATGGTGAATAAAAGACACTATCAAATATCTTGGACTATAATTAATGAATCAAATTTATTAATAAACCAACCCCACAAGGAACACCAACTCAACTAGGCCTTTAACAAGCACCAACTTGCAAGGAGGCACCAACCCTCTAGGTGAATCAACACCAACTCAACCAACTTGAAATTTTGATCATATTTGAACACTTATTTATTACAAAATTGATGATGATAACCTTATTTTTCTCATCACACTCTCCTATCCTTCTTAAATATCCTATTAGGCCTCTTCGCTCAACTAGTCCTCTTCTTGACTGAATTGGGTCAAATGACATTGTTCATAACATGTAGAATCACTATTATAACTTAATGAAATATTAAAAATACCTATATAATGGTATACCTATATATTAGATAAGTCAGTTTGGGAGAAACTTTCTATTGTATACAATCATTTATAAATATTCTAGTCAATATGGAAACTTTTTATACGTATTAAATAATAACCTAGTGAAATTTTATCCATACCTAATCCATGGCAATATATCTCTAATCTCATTCCCACTTCTACCTATTTTTCTCACTATTTTTTCACTAGGCCTTTTTAGCGATAGGTCAAATTTCATGAATAGTTTAGCATTTTTTAAATTTATAAATTGATAATAAACCACCATGTAAATAAGATATAATTCACAATCTTCAACCTCAATCCACTTATCAACTTTGACTTAGTCAATTCTTCTTATAATAGTAAATTTTTGAGAAATATGGATTTTATTGTAGGGTCCACTTACTCATCTGACAGACAAATGCCACCAAGAGATAATTGGGAGAGTCCAATACAAGTTAAAATCATTAAAAAAATTCATCCATTTTGAACCATTTCCATCAAGATTTTCCATTTTGGGTCACATTTAGGGTTTTAGAGAAGGTTATGACTAACTTACAGTCTTAATGATAATTGATAAAGCTTGGGCCCTTAATAAATAAACCAATTATTTTAAATTTGATATAGGATAATTAAAAAAAATCCATTAACTTATTATGATCTCATGAAAATGTTTCATGTGCTAATGAGCACAAGAAAGACCTTCTCGGGTTTGCAATACCTTATTTTATGCACATAAGAAACCTCAAAACCTTATTTTATGATTATTCTTCAAATAAGGACCTAAAAATTCACTAACACTCTTGAAACAACCTCTCATATATTTTTTATATATCACATTATCTCTAACACCTTATAAAATAAAATTGACCCCTCATTAGGCCACATTAGGTCTCTTTGCACACTAGGCTTATACTTGTAAGCCACACTTAGTCCTTGAAAACACCTTGAAACCTCTTTAAATGATCTAAAAAACTAATAATCATGTCATAAAACCTCATGCCATTTTCAATTACTACCAATATTCTTCTCACAAGCCTCAAACTACTCACCTCATCATACAACTAAGCATATACCTTCACACTAGGTCTCTCAAGTACATGACTCATGAACTAGAACTCAAGAACATAAAAGACAACTTATAATAACATAAATGAAACTTTCATGACATTAATGAAAACTCCATGTATACCTTATAATACATTCTCAACAATCTCCCCCTTTGTCATTGATGGCAACCACTCATTGATAATAATCATTCAAAGAAGCTTCTCTCACTAGGATACATCTCCCCCATATAGATCAATCTCCCCCTTTGAAATTAATGAAAAATCACCACCTATAAAAAAATAAAAAAAATAGGCATAAAATTCATATCATATAGTTTCCTTATCTCAATGCATACCTCAAACATCTTCTTGACAAACCTCTTATGACCTCATAGCTTTGTCACTTCTTTCTTAATCTTGGAGCTAAAGTACCTCCTTATTATATACCTATAAGCACTTGACTTTCTTAGTGACTAATAGGAGTAGGAATCACACCCAATTCCTATCTTAGATGCTCAAAAGTAGCCTTTAAAAGAGGTTTAGTAAATATATATACAATTTGATCCTTGGTAGACATAAATTCAAGCTTAATACTTTTTTCACTTACCTGTTATCTTAAAAAATGATGCTTGATAGGAATTTAATTGTTATTTGAACACATTGCATGATTATTTGAAATGCTTATGGCACTAGTATTATCATAGAAAATAGGACTAGGACCATCAAACTCCATTTTATAGTCTCTTAAGGTTTATCTCATCCATAACACCTGCGTGTAACATGAAGCTACTTCAATGTACTTAGCCTCACAAGTAGATAAATAAAATGATGGTTTATTATTTCTTATCCATGAAACTAGGCACTCACCTAATAATACTCTAATCCAATCTACATCTCTATAGGCTATTATATCAAACTTCTTACTCCTTAGGTACCACAATTCATACTCTATAGTTACCTTCAAATACCTGAGTATCCTCTTGACTAATTATAGATGAATTTCCTTAGGATCTTCTTGAAATATTCCCAAAATACTTACTACTTGAATGATGTTAGGTCTATAGGCAATAGTATATAACAAACTCCCAATCATTGATCTATATTTTGTTTGATTGACTCTTAAAGGTTCATCTTCTTTTCTTAGCTTACATCCTATAATAATAGGTGTACTTACAACCTTGTAATATTACATTTCTAACTTCTTTAACATCTCTTTTATATACTTGACATGTGAAATGAATATACCTTTTTTAGATTGATTGATTTGAAGTACAAGAAAGAAGGATAGTTTTCCAAGCATAGACATTTCAAATTGTAACTTCATAACCTTTGAAAAGGCCTTGGTAATGTTCTCACTATTTCCACCAAAGAGGATATCATCCAAATATACCACCACTATCAACTAATGATCATTTTCAGTCTTGATATACAAGTTACTATATGCAACTTCTTTCTTGAAGCCTTCATCTAAAAGATACTTCTATAGTCTATCATACCAACCTCTAAGGGCTTGCTTTAGACCATATAGAGCCTTATTTAACCTGAAAACATAGTCATTATAAATCAATATAAAACCCTTAGGTTGATTAATGTACACTTCTTCCTCTAATTGCCCATTTAGGATAGATGACTTTATATCCATCTGGTATACCTTGAATCCTTTGAAACCTAAATAGGTAATAAATAACCTAATAGCCTCTAACCTTACTACTAGAGCAAAGGATTACTCAAATTCCACTCCTACTCAAGTATATCCCTTGCATACTAGTCTATCTTTATTTCTAGTGACTTTTCCATTCTCATTTAGCTTGTTTCTAAACACCCATTTTGAACTAATGATATTTTTGTTTTTAGGCCTAGGTACTAACTCCCAAGTCTCATTATTATTAATTTGATTTAACTCATTATTCATGGTATCTATCTAAAACCTATCTTCACTTGATTTTACATATATTTTAGGTTCAATTTTAGATTGTAAGGTAGTATTCTCTTGATTAACATTACTCACCATTCTTCTTATTGTTTGTATACTTGCATTCTTGTTGACAATGATTTGAGATTTAGGTTGATCCTTTTGAGTTTGCCTATAAATACCTTTTGATTCATTTTTATCCTCAATTTATTCTTCATCCTCATCTATCTCTATCAATCCTTCATTATTTTTTGACTGAGAATATGATTTATTTATCTCATCAATCTTCATATTTTTGCTCTCCACTATCTTTTGTAACCTTTTGTTATAACATCTATAGGAAACACTAAATGATGAATATCCCAAGAAAATACCTTCATTAGACCTTGAGTCAAAATTTTGTAAGTCCTCCTCATCTCTCTTGATATAATATGAGGGGATCCCTTTTTAGTGTAGGAAATGCCACCAAACGGGATATATTTCTGCTCATTATGTGGCTGGGAAATCTCATCCCAGACGTTCACCTTCTTGGTGGCCTAAGGGTTCCTCTGAACATAATTTTGACAAACAACCTCTGGAAGCAACTTCAGAATCTGAGACTGAGAATGAGGAAAGTTTGCAATCTAAATCGAAAAATGAAGAGGAATCATTGGTGAATCATTCTAATGAAGCCCCTGCGGTGGCTGTGGTTAGTGATACTGTTGAGCCAGAGGAGGAGGTGGTGGTATCTTCCCCTATTTTGGAGGATCTCTCAAAGAGCCAGACTATGTTTAATTCTCATAAGGATTTTATGCCCTCTGGAACCCAAAGATCATTGTCTTCTGAGGCATGGGTTGCTGAGGTAGCCAAGGTGGAGGACGGATGGACAGCTGTTAGGAGAAAGAAGTCTAAGCCTTCGGTCCCTCCTCTTGATATGAATCTTAGGTCATGTAAAAAAAATCTAAACTTAAAAGATTCATCTAAAGATCCCTTTTGCTGACTGGTTTTTTCAGGGGTAGTAAACTGGTCAGGTTTACTGGTTACTAGACTAGAAGGTTGTTCAACTAGCTATTCCAGTTGGTTAACTTTCAGTTTAGTGTTTGACAGCTACTTTTTATGGTCATATTTGTTGGTTATAGGTCCATGTAAAACTTGGTATTGGTTTTGTTCTGTAATCAGGTTCTTTTGTTAACCTGGTTGTGATTTAAGGTTTATCTTTCGCCTTGTATAGGGTTTTGGGGTCCCTTCAAAACTTATTTTTACCTTAATCTAAAATAATTACCTCTAAACACCTTAAAATGTTCAATACTGGTAGGTATTCTATTCCATAATTCATATGGATTATTATCACCATTGGTCATAATATGTCTTCTATTCAAAGTGTAAACTATAGTACCCATAGCTTCTCTCCAATAGCCATTAGATAAATTTGACTCATTCAACATGGTCCATTCCATTTCTTGAACTATTTTGTTCTTTATTTCAACTACCCTATTTTGTTGAGGTGTTTTAGTAGTTGAGAACTATCTTCTTATTATATTGACCTCAAAAAAATTATCAAACTCATTTGACCAAAACTCTCCTCCTTTATCAGACCTAAGGCACTTGATTTTCACATTCATCTCAATTTCAACCAAAGCCTTAAAATTTTTGAACTTACTTAGAGCTTCTGAACTCTCTTTGAAAAAATGCAACCCAAGTCATTCTTGTGAATTCATCTATAAGTAACAAGACGTAGTATTCACCTTGAATGCTTTGAATCCTTGTAGGACCATTTAGATCAGTGTGAATTAGTTCTAAAGGTCTAGTAGTAGAGTATTCTTTAGACTTGAATCTCCTCCTAGTTTGTTTACCATGTTGACATGCCTTATAAAGAGAATCTATAGGTTTGGAAATTTTGGCCATGTTTTTCATGGACCCCTTGGAGCTAATCTTGACCATTTAGATGAACTAACTTCCTATTCCATAGCCAACTTTCATCTACCTTTCTCATGAAGCAAATTCTATTTTGTGATCTCATTAAATACATATAGATTATTCTCAATTCTTTTGGCTTTGGAAATTAACCTACCTAATTTTTATCTCCTTATCTCAAATCCTTTAACATGAAAATTTAGGGTATGTCCTTAGGTACACATTTGACTTACACTCAACAAGTTATGTTTCAAGCCATCTACATATAATAGATTTTATATCTTGGTCTTCCCATTATCCAAATTCAAGGCACCTTTGCCAACTATATTAGCAGATTTTTATCTCCAAATGTTACTGATCCTCTAGCATTATTCTTCAAAGTGATGAATTTTATCTTATCTCCTATCATGTGACTTGAACAACCACTATCTATGTACCACTTTAAATCTTCATTCTGAGTATGAAATATAATTTTATCTGTCATATATTCTTCTCCTATAGATTCTTGCTTCTCTTTCATCTTACACATAGGTTATGATTTATTGATACATTGTTTAATACCATGAATACATATATTCTTAACTTGATTTTTCTTCATCATAGGTCTTATCCTACAATCTTTTAGAATATGTCCTCTTTTATTGTAATTATAACACAAGATTCTACTTCTCCATCTACAATCTATAACTCTATGTCTAAATTGACCACATCAAAAACAATAGCCATTAAAATAATCCACATAATTTTAATGTATAACCTCATTTATCTTTTTATTATTAATGGATGATATTATTTCTATCTAATTTTTGCTTTGACCTAAGTGTGAAAAGAAGAAATTTGTGATGAAGGGTATTGAAGAATACTTATTAAAGTACGCATGTTGGATCCAAGTGATTGTGGAGAGATCCTTTTTATCTTGTGAGGATTACCTAAAAATAATAAAACACTAAAATAAACTTATTTTTTAGATAAGTAGATGGGTGGATTGCCTAGCATGAGCTAGATCCTAGAAGCAAAAGCTTTCTAGGAGGATGTCAATCCACCTATTTTAAACACTTAATTTGATAGATATAAATGATATAATTTTAATATAATAATAAAAAAATGAAACTAAAAATATAAAATAATAACAAATAATTAAATTTGAAACCAAGAAGTTAAATATTTTGCCAAAACTATGACTAGATAAATTAATTAGTGTTGAAAACTGATTAAGGCAAAGTGGT
Source organism: Torreya grandis (assembly GCA_037957365.1). Lineage (NCBI taxonomy): Eukaryota > Viridiplantae > Streptophyta > Pinopsida > Cupressales > Taxaceae > Torreya > Torreya grandis. The sequence continues at coordinate 3,464,170 of JARHVA010001026.1, forward strand.
GGTTTTTGCTTTGGAAATTTAGTAAGGGTAAATATATTTTAGTTGAGGTTGGAAATTGGTTAAGATGATAAATATGATGGGGATAAGTTTTTGAAAAGGATAAATAAATAAGTGATTGAGGAGGCAAAATGGGAAGGAGATAAAGAGGGTGAAAATGGTAAAGGAGTAAAGAGGGTAAAAGGTGATGAAATGGGAAAGATGGTAAATGGAATTAAAATGATCAAAGGTGGAAAAAAATATAAATGATTGAGATGAAAAATGGTGAAAAAAGGATTGAAGGTCAAGGTAATAACAAGGAAATACTGAAAGGAAATACAAAATAAATGGGTATTACCTTTCAAGCTTTATTGATGATGAAGATGATGGTGGTATTGATGATGTTGTTGAAGATAAATTCCTAACAAAAATTTGGGTAGATATTTGTTTATTTGAATTATTTTAATCCTCCAAGATGATGACATCGAAAATGATGCCCTCCTTCAAAAACTTACATCAATATGTTAAGAACCAAAGACTAACTTCCAACTTAACCTTGGTGAAGGAGAGAGGGTTATTTATAGTATTTGATGTGAAAAAACATGCCAAAATAGAGGAATAGTGAAGAAACTCTAATTTATCCAAGTGGGGATCATAAATAAGTCAAGGCTAATGTTGTTTGGGTTCGTACTTTGATGATAAGTCTCTCATTTGGGTTAGTGTGTCTCCCACCTTGCACATGAATCTAATTTTGAATGGGAATCATTTACATGGGCTTAAATGAGACTAAAGACTTTTCACCACCCTTTCTTATTTTCATCCATGCACTTAAAGAGATGTCTCACCAAATATGGTTCCATTTTCCATGTGGTGCCTAAATTAGTCAAGGATGAGGTTGGTAGGGATTCCCATTTGGATTTGTGAGTCTACCATTTGGGTTAAGAAGTCAAAAATGGGTGCCCTTTATCTTTAAATAGGTAGGTATCCAATTTTGAAGCCTATTTTCATGTGTGAAGGCAAAATATATATTGAATGATGGCGCCTTAAGTGGAAATTCACCATATTTCAAGGGGGGCCCTTTTGATGCTTAAATGAGGTCATTAAGCACATGGGGAAAGGGTCCTTGGGGTATGATGTCCCACATCAAGACACATCACTTCTAAGCCATGTCACTTACCATGTCATATGTAATGTCATCATGAGTAGTGATAGTGGGTTCCACAATGAATAGTGATAGTGAATATTACTTTTGAATAGTAATTTTAAATAGTAATTTTGAATAGGAGAATAGTGATTTAACTAGGTTAAGAGGGGTTGGTTAAGGATTAATAAGGTTTAGGGGGTCTTTAGGGGATTCTAAGGTATTTAGTCATCAAAAACTATTAGTGTTTAGTTTTTTAGTGTCTACATTTTCCCCCTTTTTGTTATGCAACTTTGAATTAAAAAGCTACAAAACAAAAATGAATCACTTGGTTGAAGGTCAAGCTACCCTAAGTATGGGAGGAGGTGTTCCCCCTCAAACTGAGAGTTAATAAGGAAAGGCCAAATTAGGTGTATATTTGATAAGTAGTTGGTGGGGAGGCACTAGGTGGTGCCACAAGGTAGCTAGGCATGTGAAATGCTTAATGGGTGCATAAAATGTGATTAAGCATAATAGTCAAGATTACGTAGAGACTGAAACTACCATGTTGATAAAAAATAAGGTCAATCCTAGAAGGATACATGATAAGGGGAATTGATCCATAATATTGGTCATAACTAATCCAGTTGGGTGTATTAAGCCATCTAGGTAGGCTCGATGTTGGGCCTATTAATTCATGGTAGGAAGTGATCCTAAAAAACAACAAAATTGGTTAGGTCATACATGACAAGGTTGTTTATTGTGGTGTAAATGGTTAAAATTTCAACATGGCAAGGTTGTTTATTGTGGTCAAAAGTTATTGTAAAACATGCCAATGTTCTAGGTCAAAAACAACCAATGTCAAGGTGGATGTGGTGAAAGCATGGGTGGATTAGTTATGGGTTAGAAGGGGATGGTTGAGCTAACTCTAGATGCACTTGATAAGTAGATGATACCTACATAGTTTCATGGACATGAATCTAAAAATAACATTAGGCCAAATGTAGTTCTTTTGAGGTGATGAGTGTTGGTTAACTTGGTTTCCCTAATTTGATATCATGTAGTTAGGTTCAATTGAGGGAAGCACCAAAGGGTGAAAAAGATGGCCATCAAGTAGTTTCTAATGGTTGTGGTAGAAATGGTGGATGAACTTACCTAGGATGCAATTAGATGATTACATCAACTATGAAAAAGGAATCTACAGCCATGGATAAGTAGGTTGAAGCATGAAAATTTTACCATCTTTTTAAAGAAATGTAAAGGGAGAAATATGCTTTACTAGGCTTTATAAAATTTGGAACTACTCAAATTGCTGTAGTGATATAGAGGGTTATTTCATCGCCATCTAAGTAAGTTGGCATTGTTCACACACCACAATAATGTCATTAATAGGATATGAAAGGGTAGTATGTAACGATTCAAGGAAGCAAAGTAGTAGAGTTGGTAAATGAGAAGTGGAAAAGATTCAAACCCTTGACCTTGAGCTAGTGTGGTCCCAAAAAAGTAAGAATTGAGTATTGAGGGAATTTAGAGAAATATTCTGAGGGGTTTTGGAATATGGAGTGAGGTGAAGAATAATATTAATTAAATAATGGTGTAGGTTGTGGATTTTATGCATGAAAGCAAGGGCATAGAGGACATGAGGAAATAAACAAGGATATGTACATAGAAGCAACACAACTGTTGACTACACTCTAAAGAGGTGGAGGTTGAATGGGAGAAAATAAGGAAGATCCAACAAGGGATGAGGTGAATGCTGAATAGGAGATGGATAAATAAATATGTAGAGAAAATAACAAGGTCTCAGATAAATATGAAGGTGGAGAAGGATGGAAGGAGCCAAGCATGGTCATATAAAAGGAAAAATAAGGTTGGGAAGAATAAGGGATGTCATTGAGGGAGACAAAAAAATGAAATGAAATAGAGAAAAGAGAAAAAAATAAAAGGTGAAAGATGGGGGTTGAGGGATACATGAAAAAATGATAGATTAGGGAATTGAAAAGGATGGGGAAAGAAGTGTAACAATCATTAAGGGTAAGGGGAGGATGAGAAATATGGGAGGCCATGAAATTTTGAAAATAAGTCTAAAAATAGATCAAGGAGAAAATAGTTTGGTGATGAAAATGAAACACAAGGAAATACATAGAAGAAAAGGAAACAAGAGGAAAAAGGAGTGAAATAAGGACACAAAAAGGATGTCAATAGAGTGAAAATGTAGGTGGAGATGCAACCAAGTAAGCATTGGATGAATATAGGCAAAGAGAGTAACAATAGAAAAAAGCATATATTGGTTTTGGAGATGAGAATGGAATGGAAAATGGGAAAGGGGTTAAGAACAACAAGGGGATGTAAAGGATGTGTGGAAAAGAAAGTGAAGAGATAAGGTAGGCATCAATTAGCTTGTTAGAAAAGACTAACAAGCTGAAGTGGTGAAGAAATAGGGGAACATAATGAAAGGAAATGAGATGAAAATCATGAATGATAAGAATAAAAATGAAGAATTGAAGCAGGGATACAAAGCAAGGATACTCACATAGATGCAAAAAATAAGTGAGTACTAAGATGGAAAGAGGAAAAGGGGAATGTGAAAGGTAAAATTCAAGATGATATAAGAATAAAAGGATAATTATAGAAGGCTTCTCAAAGGATAAAGTCCTAGTTAGCATCTAGTTGTGAAGGAAACAAAAGGAAGATAAAAAGGATGGAAAAAAGACAAGAAGAATGGAAAATGGGTACAATGAGAAGAGTTTTAGAATGGCAGAGAGTGGTGGTACATGTAAATAAAAAAATTAGCAATAGAAGAAATAGAAATATTTCAAGATGTGCCAGTATGATGTGAAATGGGTGATGAAAAGAGAGTGATAAAGAGGGTATGATAAATAGCCAAGGGCGAGGGGAGATGATGAGGATGGATAAAGAAGTTGAAGGGGATAAATGGAAAGGTTGGTATAAGGTGTAAGAGAAGCATAAAATGTAAAAGGTGGGTGGGGAAGTGAGACATGAAGCATATACAAGGAAATTTGGTGGTGAGGTCAATGAAGTAGAGTAAGTGGTGGCTTTATGGAAAATAAGAGGTGTCAATGAGGAAGGATATCAAACCTTGTGTTAAAAGAGATTGATAAGATAGAAAAGTGTTTAAAAGAGATTGACAAGATGAAGGGAGGGAGGTGGTGAGGATATAGGTAGAGAAGTGGAGGAAGAGATTTTAGGTGAGAAGGGAAAACAAAATAAAGGATGTGGCTGAGTTGACCTCAATAACCAAGCATTGCCTATATAGTCCAAAAAGACCTCAAGCTGATGTAGTTCTCTCAAAAATGGGGAAAAAAATTAAGAGGAAGTATTATATGGTGTTAAAACATAAGGATGCTTAAGAAAGAATTCAAAGCTTCCTTGATGTAGGATGCCCTAAGAAAGAGGGCATGGTTAGTGATGGAAATGAGTGAAAAGAAAAAGGGGATGGGAATTAGTTGTTAGTGGTTGAGATTCCTGTAGAAGTGAAGTAGCACCTACATAGTCCATGGATATTAGAATAATGTAGTTCAATAAGGTTTGGGTGAGTGGTGTTCAAATTTTATAGCCTAATTTGATGGACTAGATGGTTTGGTTTGCGTTGAGGGAGAAGGTTTTATAAAACAATAGTTTTGGGTTTTGGTGAAGGTGTCAGTGAAAGTGAATGGTATAGATTGGTAAATAGTTATCATAATGATGCCACATTTAGTGGGATGAGAGATATGGATGGGAAAGTAGGATAAATTATAAGGGAACATAATTCTAAGTACCATAAATGATCTTCAATGGAGCTAATCCAAAGAAGAGGTGTCTTTGTTAGGAGGTTACACCTTCTAAAATTATGTGAGGGTAGGAGTTTAGAGATAGTGTCTACCACTACAAGCTGAATTTTAGGAGGTGGGGGCCTATTCAGATCTATAGAGTCACTTTGGCGAAGGTTCAACATTGATATGAGTTGAGTTTTAAGGGAAGTAACAAAGTGACAACCTACAAAGAATTCCTTTGATAGTCAAGTAGATTCTACAAGTAAGGAAGTTAGTAGCATCATGAGTGATAAAGGATGTAACTTCCATAATGCAATAGTTGTGTGGGTAGGCTAGAAAATAGGTGGCCATGTCTACATCTTCTATCTTAGCTCCATGGAACTAATGATTTATTGGTTATACTAGGTCAGGCTTAATTAATAAGAAGCTGTGTGTCTAGGAAAAGGTGATCATTCCCCTGTTATGGATGACCTTTCAGTTGGCACACAAGAAAAGACTACCACATTCAAGTAGACACTACCAATGGTTGGGGTCTGATGTTCAGAGCATGTGGCAATGGGCTAGTAGGAATAGGAGGGTTAAAGGGGTAAGAAGATGAATGTATTACTATAAATTTATGATAGCCTACCTCTGATGTAAGAGTTTCTATAGTGACAGTTTTAAAGGCATGATCATTATATCAACCCATAGATGGAAGCTAGTTTTATGTCAACTAAGGTAATGGTTATAATGATGCTAATGATCGCCAAGCCCACAAGGATCATAAGATGCAAAATAAGAAAATACATCAGATGTAGACTAAATGATAAGGTTAACAAAACGATATCTTGATGGTGCATAATGGATTTACCAAGGTGACAAATCAGATTGAGAGCTATGTGTCCACATGAAAAGGTAAGTATACATGACCATTTCAAGTGGGAGGACTATTCAAGGGAATCAATGACATCATATGACCTTCCCCATCAGTGGGATGGAGAATCATGTTGGTTAGGAAGAATGGTTAGGTATTTTATTTAAAGAATCATGATAAGGATGAATGTCTATTATTGAGTTATTTGGTTTTATAGGTTATAGAGAGTGCAAATAACTACACAAGGTTGATGATGGAAAATAATGTAAATAATGGTGGAGATGATGAACAACCTCTATGACCTAAAATAATCAATATGGTGAATATGCAGATCTACTAGATACTTCAACATGTAATAGAAATAATGGAAATACTATTAGATCAAAAAAAAGAGGAAAGGTACCCATGACCCAAGCTCAATTTTGAACTCTTACCTCCTCGACCACAAAGAACACAAGACTTTCATTACATGAGGTGTAGGGTTGGAGAACATGATGTTCAGCCTACCCATGGAGGGAACCCTTTTTGTCCAAGGGGATGTATACAAAGGCATCAACATGTAGTACTTATGTGAGAAAAATAATAAGAGTGAGGTGATGTAATGGCTATGATGATTGAGTATCATGAAATACCTAGAGTAGAGTATGATTCTCACCCTATGGGGATGAATGTGGGAGAGCAGAATAGAGTACACCATTTAGTGGTCATTGAGACAAAGAATGATATAGATGTTAGTTCAAGGAGTGATCAAGTAGAAGGATGGTTGAATACAAATCTAGAGTCACCAAATAATATATTTAATGCCTAGGTAGGAAAATAATGTGTGTAAGGGCCTTAGGTGAAGTGTGGATAGTTTGATAAATTTGTATGTATCATGTGACTCCTCGTACCCTAAATAAAATATTTCATAGTTTAACATAAACATGTATAAAATGTGTTGGATGTTGCTAGTTGAATGTTATGCTTATGGTTATGATTGATATGGTTATGGTTGTAATATTTCTTAATGTAAAAGGAATGGATATTATTGTTGAAATTTTAGATGGTACAATTCATAGTAAAAACATCAACCAGGCACATTAAGATAAGAATAGGTCTTGATGATTTATTTTTTATAAGGACTAAAAATAGACCCAAAGTGAGAAAAATTTAATTAATATAAGCCCTTCAAATGCTACTCATGAGTGATCATTAGTTGATAAACAAGGTTTCTTGATCACAGGGTGTCAAGTAAGCTCTAAATCCCTTGATGTACAGATAGTCTAAAGGGAAGATGGGTGATAGGTGGTGTGAAGGGTAAGGGGTTACATTTATGATAACCACATGTTAATTAAGTTGTCCCTTATATAGGTGACCTAATAATGGTAATAAATAAGTCTATGTCATATGTTAGATGTAGACTAATCAATGTGAGAAGTCTACATGTGAAAGACGATTGTGGCTTCCAACTTATTATGCTTCTTGAGAGCTGATTATGGCCTTAGAATTTGTTATGATAGTAGGTACTTTGCTTTATTATTGTATATGGGAAGCTAATCAATGTATGAAGCTTCCAAGAAATTGCTCTACTTTTGACAAAGTTAACTTAGCCATCCTTCATGTGAGTGATCTAAGTTTATTAGCTTTGTTTAAAGTTTTTTATAGTTGTCCTTCAAGGGAGAAGTCAACCTTACATTTGGAAATTTTTAATTTGCTTTTGGGCAGCTATCCTTAAAGGGAGCAATTTTCAATGCTTAAGATATGAACCTAAATAATTGTTGCAAGATGAAATGTGTTTAGACATAAACCAATCTAATTAGGTTCAGAGGTTTACCTTTATGAGGGTGAAACTTTAACACATGAAGGTCAATGATATGTGAAAAGGTGTGGTTTTGAGAGACAATGACCATGGGATTCCATCTTGTTAAAGATGAATAGTATTCATGAGAACCATACTATTGGTAGAGCTATGATAACCATATTTAGGATTATGATATGATTGTGATGGTTAATCACATGGTTCTATGTTGTGATCAATTGTCCTCAAGAGGAGAGGAGAGAGACGGGTGAAGGTTAAAATCTCATAATCAAGGGATGAGCTTAAGTTAGACAAAAGGAGTGAGCTTGATCCTTCTTTAAAATAAAAATAGATGTAGATGCGAAGCATTGAGGGGATCAAGTTCTATTTTTAATTTGAGGGAGGAGAAATGATAATCTCTTGATCCATACTTATGGGTAATGATATAGGGTGTAATGCAATTGAAAGCAAACTTGCCTCATTTACTCTTCTCCATATTGGTCACATGTTGGTTTTCCTTTAGGACAAGGTCTCTGATATTAAATTCTCATGGTTTGAGGTATTTATTATAAGTGTGTTTGATATGCTCTTGATATATACATAGGTGGTTTAGGGTTATTAAATGATTATCGTCAAGTAGCTCAATTTGAGCTAAATGGTGCTAATAAAAATCTTCCTAAAAAATGAGTTCTTGTAAAGATATGTGAAGAGAGGGGATTTGGACTTCAAGAGGCAAGAATTCTTCTAGTATAAAGACTAAAGAGAAAGGGGTATCACCCATAGAGGCTCAAATTATAGTATGATAGGCCCATAAAGTGAATGGGATGTGTAAGTGCCAATCCTACCCTGAAGTATTATTGGTTAGCATTTTGTTAAGGATTTTATTAGAGACTTTCACTTGTCCATTTTATTATGGATGGTAAGGTGAGTAAAAGATCAAATTGATGCCAAATGAATCACATAGCCCTTGGGACTACTTATTTTTTAAATATTTACCATTATTAGTGATGATCTTATAAGGAACACCAAAGTGATAGATGATATGATGGTTGATAAAGTTGACAATATTCTCTACTTTGGTTGAGATAAGAGGGATAAATTCTACCCACTTGGTGAAATATTAGGTGGTGGTGATGATGGAGCTATGTCACTATGAATAATTGGGGTTAATTTCCCCAATGAGATCAAGCCCCCATTGAGATACCTGAAGGCTATTGGCTAGCATGTGATGTAAATTAGCATATATTGACATTTAACACACTTTTTTACATAATCATAATAGTATTGGTTGAGGTGGGCCAATAGTATCTAAGAAGAAGGATACATTTAGTGACTGATAGGTCACTAAAGTGTCCCCCATAGATCCCATCATGTGTTTCCTTGATGGCATGGGAAGATTCATGGTTACATAGGCAACGAATAAGGAGACTATAAAAAACACATTTTTAAAGGATTCCCCATAGTATGGTGTAATGAGATGTACTCTAAATAAAATATCTTTAGGTGTTCCTAAAGAGTTTGGGAGGAACAATGATTAGGTTGAGGTAGTTGAAATCTTGGTCATACCAAATGTTAGATGGGGATTCTTCCACATTAAAAATGGTAGGGAGGTTAGATTGGCCATAAGAGGGTGTGGTAAAATGATGAATGATGATAAATATTGTGGAATTGGAATGCTAAGAAGGGATATGAGAAGCAAGGTAGGCCATTATATCCATAAATTTATTGGTAGATCAGATAATGGATTGGACCAAGTAAAGTTCAAATGATTTTAAGAGTTTGTTAACTAAAATTTTATATTTTTTCAAGTCATCATTCTTGAATTGATAAGATCCATTTACTTAGCTGACCATAAGTTGGGAATCACCAAAGACATGGATTGTCTTAATTCTCAATCTTTGAGTAGTTCAGAGACCTATCACTAGGGCTTCATACTTGACCATATTATTGGTGCATTCAAAATCAAGTTTGAAGGAGAGAGGAAGGGGTTCACCATTGAGAGGAATGAGAATAACTCTGACACCCCTTGTTATAATTTTGATCCATCTAAGAACATGGTCATTTGGTAGGTTATGCCATCTTCTTGAAAAAGAGTCATGATAGACTCATCTGGAAAGGAAAGAGGAGGGGGTTGGTTATTTGCTAAAGGAGCTTCAACCAATTAATTAGTAATGACCTGACCTTTAATCAACTTCTACATGAGGAATTCAAGGTCAAGTTAAGCTAGGAGCATGAGCCACTTAGCCATTTACTGATTTGGGTATGGTTTAGAGTGAATGTATTTGAATGGGTTGGTATTTGTGATGACATAGGTTTTATGGTTAAAAATGTAGTGGTAGACTTTGGTGGCCATGAAGATCAATGCTAAGTAGAGTTTCTTGATGTATGTATATCGGGTCTCATAGTATACAAGCTTATGACTAATGTAGTATATGGATTGATCTTTGTGTTATTCATCTTAGTGAGCCAACATTGCCCCTAGGGAATGGTCAGTGGTAGAGATATATAAATAAAAGGGGTGGTCATCCTTAAGAGGGGTGAGTATAGGTGGTGACAAAAGGTATTGTTTGAGATAATCAAAGGCCTCTTGACAATTGTTATTCCATTTGAAAGAGAGATCCTTCTTTAGAAGGTGATGAAAAGGTTATCACCAGTTTGAAAGTTGGAAAATGAAATAATGAATGGATTGAAGTCTTCCCTGAAGGCTACAGAGCTGCTTAAGGTTGGTTGGAAGAGGCATGCCCAAAATTGCTCTAACTTTAGTAGGGTCTAATTCAATTCTACAAAGAGAGACAATAAAGCCATGAAGCTTTCATGAAAAGACCCCAAAAATGCATTTCTTAGGATTTAGGAAAACATGATAATGGATGGGGCATTCAAATATGATCACAAGAATAGTCAAGTGATCTTTTTAGAGTTTGGATTTTATGAGAAGGTCATCCACATAATCTTATGGATGATATTATCGAAAATATAAGTCATGGCATGTTGGTAGGTTACACTAGTGTTCTTTAAATTAAAAGGCATAAATCTATATTAGAAAATTCCTCAATGGTTGGTAAAGGTATTTTTATGTTAATCTTCAAGATAAATCAAGATCTAAGTATAACCCAAACCCATCCATGAGATATAACATCTTGTGGCCAATTGTAAGATCAACAGCTAGTCACTTCTAGGTAGAGGGAAGTCATCCTTAGGGAAGGTGAGGCTAAGGTCATAAAAGTCCACACAAATGCATAAGCCCTGAGTGATTTTAGTGATAAGTAAAATATTTGAGACCCATTAGAGGTAGTTAGTGGGTTGAATGAAGTTTATAGATATGAGACATTGAAGCTATTTTTTGATGAGAAGGGCTATATGAGGATGCATGCATCAAAGTTTTTGTTTAATAGGCTTGGCATCATAATGAGTGACTATGTTATGGGTAGAAATGGTGGGGTCAATCCTAGGTATATCATTATAAGACTAGGAAAATGTTATGTTGTGGTCTTAGAAGAAAGAGGAAAAGTCATGAAGTTCCTCGTCATTTAGTAATTAGCCCAACTTGACAATGTAGGGGTTATCGAGAGTGCCCAAGTTGATATCTATGGTGGATTTATTCAATATAGTTAAGGGTTTAGGAAGAAGGGATTTGTGGATAAAAGAATCCCTTGCACTGAGGTAGGTAAGAATGAAACCATCATATTGATGTTGCATGGTGTGGATGGTATCATAATCATTTTCTACCATTTTAGGATGTACTAGTGGAAGGACTTTAGTTTGACCACTCTTTTGATAGATGAGAGGGCCCAAACTTACAATATTTATCAAAAATAAAGATAGGAGGGATGATATCAAGGTCTTAAGGTGGGGAAAGTGGTTGGGTTGGCAAGGATGGGAATTAATCCTCCATGATGGAAATGGGTTTGGGTGAATTGGTTGGTTCTTTTAGTGGTTTAAATCCAAGGCCAAATGACTCATGAGGTTATAAAGTTTTGATATGGGGTAACTCATGAGGCCCTTGTTCATAATGACTGAGGCCAAATCTTTTCCAAGCACATCTATTGAGATATAGTCTAGAAAACTCTATTTTGCTAAGGTATAAAAATTTAGAGGTAAATGGTTGTATGTATGAAGTGGTGGTAGGGGACAGAAGTGGCCAATCAAGTCCTCCATAAATGAAATATATTTTATGGTTAGGGAGCCCAAAGGGCATGATGGTCCCAATGTTGGGATCATAAGAAGGGTCATGTCTGAGGTTCCCATATTCTTGGGGAGTATAGAAGGCATCTAAGGCTAAGAGTCTATACTCCTCAAAGGAAAGACATTGGAATGTGGTTGTCATGGGGTATTCTATAGGAATCTGGGAAGAGGAGATATATGGGCTTGTAGAAGCTTCATCAACATTAGGTGTGGAAATGTTATGGGTTTTGGTTGGTGAAGTTGTGTTGTTAGTAGATGGTGGTGAGGTAGATGAAGGAGGAAGAAGGATGTCATTGAGATGATATGTCATATTTTAAGATGTAAAAGGGCTAGGATTAGCTTGGATAGTCACAACTTTCCCTACATGTTTAAACTTGACACATCAATGTAGGGTGGAAAGGACATACTCATGGCATGATTCTAAGGGCTTATAAGTAAAATGTTGTATTATAACTCTCGTTTTACAACATAAAAGAGTTTAAGAATAGTATAAGGACCTATATAGATATGGAGGATAACTATACTCAAGGTGGTAACCATAGTATAATTGAAAGAATGAAAGACCACTGAGATTTTAGACATGATGTTTTTAGGTGATTGTAGTTGGTCATAAACATGGGAGGAGATAATATTGATGTTTTCTCCCCCATTGATCATCACCCTTTTGATGAAGGTTTTTTTGATGTATGTTGTAATGAAGATGGGGGGATCAGGATCCTCTAAATGAATATAAGGTATTTCTAAATTCTTGAAGGTGACAAAGTTGGAATTATGAAGGGTACCAACAAAAGTGGTTAGAGGTTGAGGATCATTAGGTTGGACCTTGATGGATTATAGATCCTCTATGAGTAATTGATGGTGATGGGGAGAGGTAGAGACTAAATCATACAAGCTCATCTTTATTGAAGTTTGATGAAGTTGTTTGAGGATAGCTTTTCATATGGATATTGCATATGGGTTAGGGTATGGAGGGTTAGATGGGGAAGCACATAAGATAGACACCTTGGGTTTGTTTAAAGATGGAGAAGGTTGGGTATTATCTGCTTTGGAGTTTATGGAGGGGTACGCCCAAGGAATGGATGCCTTAGTCTTATATTTATCCTTTTGTTGGGCCTAAGATTAGGTAAGCATGTGGATAGTGTGGATAAGTGAGTTCTCTATTGGGTTGTTGCTTCAGTTCCTCCTCTTCATTTTTGGGTGAGATTGAAGATCAAATGGGTTCAGTTGGTGGCTGGATTGGTAATGGGGATGAAGGAGGTTTGTCTGATAATATATGATCATCTTCATATAAGTTTTGAATAAGCACTTGAAGAGATTTATAGTTATTAGTGTCATGTCCTAATGCCCTATGATATGCACATATCAAGTTATCATTGAACTAAGAGGGTTTGGTACATGAAGGATCAAAGGGTTTTATGGGTGGTAAGCTCAAGGAAGAAGTTTACAAAACCATTAGAGCATGTTCAAGTAAGATTTAGCTAAAGGTGGTAAAAGTTTAGTGGTTTTTGTTTTGGGAGTTAAAGTAGAAGGTTATGGGGACATGGGTTTGGTGATATGTGTCTTGAGTAAAGTGGTATACTTGGTTGATGGTTTTATTTTGGGTAAAATGGTTGATGAGCTAGAGACAAATAATGGTAAGGTAGGTAGCCTAGGAATTATCAATGTAGTGGGAGGAGGTACTTTCAAAAATAAGTATGCAGGTGTGACCAAAAAAAGTGGTAGGGTTTTGGTAAAAATGAAGGACTTCATGTTCAAGGTAGATGGATGAGGACCCAAAATTGAGGGCAAGGTTGAGGGGGTAAAATTTGGGGTTTTGAACCTTTTCGTGGTTTTAATTCTTTCCTTGTTTTAGTTTTTTTGGAGGGGATTTAGTTATTTTATTTTTCTTTTGAGTGTTGATTAATTTGAAGGAGGTTTTAGTTTTTTAGGTGGAGGTTTTTCTTGGTTTAGAAGGGATAGGTTGGTCCACCAAAGGAGGGGTTAGAAGTTCTAGTTTGATCTCATTACCTTTGTTTTGGCCTTTGATAGAGGGCTTAAAAATTAGAGGTTGTGTGGATGAAGTCATCATATCTTGTGAGATAGCTTCCAAAGAGGGGGTGGATGGATATATGATAGGTGAGGTAGGTGTGATATCCTCTAATAAAAGTGTGGGTATGGTGGCTTCATTTATTTAGGTGTCTAAAGGAATAGAAGATAGTATTTTTTATTTCATTAGGGGAATGGGGAAAGAGGTAGTTGAGGTGACATTTCCTTCATCAACAAGTTTATTAGTAACCACATTAATAGTATATGCCTCATGAGATGGTTTGAGTTTATCTTCATGATGAGGGGTAGAAGAAGCATGATTAAGGAAAGACTTGTAGAATATGTCAAGGGATTGGTTTAGTGGTGCATTAGGATTGATTAATGTAATTTCCCCCTTATCAATGAGGGATTTGACAAGGTATTTAAATATATTTCACCTATTGATGTCATGTCCTATGACTTGGTGAAAATCACAATGGTCATTCTCATTATACCAATCAGGCATGGGGTGAGAAGCATAAAACTCTTGGGATGGCTTAATTGGTTAAAGTTGGATGATATTGGATTTTAGTAACTTTTCCAAAATAGAAGTATAAGGCTCCCCAAGTGGATTCAATTGCTTATTATTGTTCCAAGTTTGATTTATTTGGTTATGGTTTGAATAATTGGGGGAGTCAAAGGTTTGGTTCCTTGGGTTCTATTTGTTGGTAGGTGGTGGTGGCATGGCTTTGAGGATAATATCATTGGTAGTTGCTTTGTTTTTAGTGTTGGGATTGGTTTGGTTGTGTGGTTTGGAAGAAGAGATATCATTGGATTTGTAAGATAGGTTCTTGTTCTTTAACTTTAATCTTCCCTCATCAATGGATCTATTCTCTAGTTTGTGAGCCATGGTAAAAGCTTCATCAACTATTTGGAAACTTTGAACATGTAATGTGGAAGAAATATGTTTTTCACATGCTTGGAAAAATATCTCTATAAGTTTAGGTTAAGGTAATGAAAAAGAAATTTGGTTGATTAGTCTCCTCCATTGAGCCACAAAATTGGCAATAGATTCATCTTCAAATTACTGAATGGAGTAGAGGTTGGTAATAGAAACTTTCTTGGATATATTGATTGAAAAATGATCCAAAAAAATTTGGGCTAGTTAGGTGAAGGAGAGTATGGATTGTTTTGAGATGGAACTATACCAATCTAATGCCAGTCTAAATAAAGACATAGGAAAGGTATGGAGGAGAAGAGCATCATCATGGGTAATCAAGTAACATACATGCATAAATGACCTTAAATGTTGTTGGGGTCATCCTTGCTTTGAAATTTAGATAATTTTGGAAATTCCCATTGTAGAAGATATGGTTGGAGAGGGACAAATGGATAGATGGGTTCATTAAAAATTTGGTCATAAAAGATACGATTATGTGATCCTGAGATGGATGACTCAAGGGTATTCATTTTCTTCATTAGCATCTTGACCAAGTCCATTTGGGGTTGTTGGGTTGGATAGGTATATGACATGTTTTTTGGGGGTTGGGTGACATGGAAATAACTAGTGGATGGTTGAGATGATGTTACGTGTGTGTGTGAGGCCACATAAGATTGGGTGGAAGGTGGAGGTATGTACCCTTGTCTGTTAGGAAAATATTGATAAGATGTCATGGGCATGTGTTGGAGGTTTGATGTTGGGGGGCTTATGTATCGCATCGAATTGATTAGTGGGTAAGTTGGTTGAAGGTGGGTAGTGACCAAAGTTCTTAAAGGTGGTAAGATGGAAGGTATGCAAATTGCTAAATTTTGGAGTAGAGTAGAAACAAGTGGGTTAGTGGTGATGGAATGGGTAGTAGTAGCATGAGTAGAAGGTATTTCCATGGTGGACAAAGGTTTTTTATCTATTAGTGAAGTTTTCCCTATGGTGGATGGTATATGGGTTAATGTTTGGGTGTTGGTTGGGGGTATTTATCCATTGGTGGGATTGTTTGATGGTGTGGGTGGTGTTTGGTCATGGGTTGGGTTAGTTGAAGAGGATGTTTAGGTGACAAGAGGTTGGGTAGGGTTGAATATGAGATGGGAAGGCATGCCCAAAGGTGGGTAACTAGGAGGAATAGGAGTAGGAAGTTGATAGTTTGAAGTTTGGAGGTAATGTTGAAGGGCATTGGGGTTGTTATTAAGAAAAGTGGAAAAGTCTATATCACCTTGGGAAAATAACTTAGGAAAGGTAAGAGGAGTGGAAATGTGAGGTGATCCTTCAAAATTATATGGGTACTCCATGGAGGAAGGAGAGGAGGGAAGTGGTTTTTGATTTGTTTTATTTCTCAACTGTTATCTAGTGAAGACCATGTGAGAAACAAGTAAAGGATTGGTACGAACTCATGCCTAAAAATAAAAAGAAATCAAATAAATTCAAAGAAAACAATACATTCAATAATAAAATGTTAAGTCCTAGTATTCATTTTAATCTTTCTTTTGTATTATGCCTTGGAAAAATGTAAAGGGGAAGTTGGCTTGAATAGGTCCTAAATAAAGTAGTCTATGTTTAGTTTTGGGTTATGTTTAGGTGCTCAAGAAGAGGTTTGTATTGGTTCAAGTACATGGCTTGGTGCTTGGGTATTTCTCACCTCACTTCATGATCTGATATATAGTGTGGGTGCTTCTCCAATATATACCGATTACCAAAGTTTATACTCAACTAGAGAGTTGAGTTGGTTATCCCCTTGGTGATTAAATCCAAGTACGTTAACCAGGAAAGGTTAAGGTGATCCACTAGGTGATGAAATCCTAGTCAAGCCTTGTCTCAAGTGAGTTTTATAGTTTTTTTTGGTGAAAGTGGTCTAGTTAACTATGGTTAATTTTATTCACCTTTAATTAATCTAGTTGAACTAATTAAACAAGCAAGCAAACAATGTATGCAATTAATTTTAACCCAAAAGATTTTTTTCTTTTTGATTTATTTTTGTGAAAACAATAACAAATAAAATTAACCTAAATTCAGCATGAAATGCAATCCTAATCCTAGGATGAATGCTATTTTTATTTTTTTTATAAATGTAAGAAAAAAATGAAATTTTCTACTTTTTTTTTTTTGATTTTCTAAATAAAAGAAGCTAAAACTTACATTTTGAAAGAGATGAATGATTAATTTTAAAAAATAAAATTATATATAAATTAAATTTTAATAATGAAAATAAATGTCCTAAAACAAACAATTAACCCAATAAAAATCAAGGGTCCCATTGGGTGTGCCAAAATATTTCTATCTAATTTTTGCTTTTTCTTAAGTGTGAAAAGAAGAAACTTGTGATGAAGGGTGTGAAAGAATACGTATTAAAGTGTGACTATTGGATCAAAGTGATTATAGATAGATATTATTTTTATTTGGATAATGACCTAAAAATTAAAAAAAACACTAAAATAAACTTGTTTTTTAGACGAGTAGATGTGTGGATTGCCTAACATGAGCTAGATCCTAGAAACAAAAGCTTTCTAGGAGGTTGTCAATCCACCTATTTTAAACACTTAAGTTGGTACACATAAATGATGTAATTTTAATATAATAAAATAAAAATGAAACTAAAAATATAAAATGATAACAAATAATTAAATTTTAAATCAAGAAGTTAAATATTTTGCCAAAACTATGACTAGATAAATTAATTAGTGTCGAAAACTAATTAAGGCAAAGTGGTGATTTTTGGTTTGGTAATTTAGTAAGAGTAAATATAGTTTGGTTGAGGTTGGAAAGTGGTTAAGATGATAAATATGAGGTGTATAATTTGTTGAAAATTATAAGATAATAAGTGATTGAGTAGGCAAAATGGGAAGGAGATAAAGATGGTGAAAATGGTAAAGGAGTAAAGAGGATAAAGGTGGTGAAATGGTAAAGATGGTAAATGGAATTAAAATGATCAAAGGTGGAAAATAAGATCAATATATTGAGATGAAAAGTTTTGAAAAATGGATTGAACTTCAAGGTAATAACAAAGAAATACTAAAAGAAAATACAAAATAAATGGGTATTACCTTCCAAGATTTGTTGATGATGAAGATGATGGTGTTGTTGATGATGTTGTTGAAGATAAACTCCTGCAATAATTTGGCCAGATCTTCATTGCTTTGAATTATTTCAATCTTATAATAGTATGACCTCTAAAATGATTCCCTCCTTCAAAAACCTATAGAAATATGTTAATAACCAAAGACTAACTTTCAACTTAACCTTTAGTGAAGGAGAGGGGGGTATTTATAGCATTTGATGTGAAAAAACATGTCAAAATAGAGGAATAGTTAAGAAATTAGAATTTATCCAAGTGGATCTCATAAATAATTCAAATATTAGGTTGTTAGGGATTCCCACTTTGATGGTAAGTCTCTCATTTGGGTTGGTGTGTCTCCCACCTTGCACATGAATCTAATTTTGAATGGAAATCATGCACATGGGTTTAAATGAGACTAAAGACTTTTCACCACCATTTATTTTCTTCATCCAAGCACGTAAATGGATGGATAACCAAATATGGCATCATTTTACATGTGGTGCCTAAATTAGTCAAGGATGAGGTTGGTGGGGATTCCCATTTGGGTTAAGAAGTCAAAAATGGGTGCCCTTTGTCTTTAAAGAGGTAGGTATCTCATTTTGAAGGCTATTTTCATGTGTGAAGGAAAAATATATGTTTAATTCTGTCCTCTTAAGTATAAATTCACCATATTTTAATGGGGGACCCTTGTGATGCTTAAATGAGGTCATTAAGCATAGTGGGAAAGGGTCCCATGTGGGGTATGATGTCCCACATCAAGTCACATCACTTATAAGCCATGTCACTTGCCATATCACCTTCCATGTCACTTTCCATGTCACATTACATGTCACTTACCATGTCATATGACATTTAAATTGCCATGTCATATGCCATTTCATCATGAATAGTGATAGTGAATAGTACTTTCAAATAGTATTTTTGAATAAGAGAATAGTGATTTGGTTAAGTTAAGAGGGGTTGGTTAAGGATTACAAAGGTTTAGGGGTATTTATGGGGTTCTAAGTCATTTATTCATCAAAAAATGTTAGTGTGTAATTTTCTAGTGTCTACAAATACACCACTACCTTTAATATCCTTTGATGGATAAAAGCCCTTCTTGGCTTGTTGATGATTGAATTCAAACTCGACCACTTATACATAGGTATTTATTCTACAATCATTACCACTAATTGATAGATCATTAAATTTTTTAAATTTACTCTCCTTGAAATCCTTTTGGTCTTATTTTAAACCAAAACCTATCTTATCATGAGAGGACCTTTGAAAATTTAAAATATTGTTGAGCTTTCTAGTACACTCCTCACATTTTTGATATGTCTTCATCTTGATGTATATTTCTCTACTTTTTCCTATAAATAATTTAATTTCATTCTAATATGGGTACATTATTCTAGGTGATTATTCTTTTTTGAACAAAATTTACAAGTTGTTTCAATTACTATGGATAGATATTCATGCAATCATAATAAACATTTCAATATCATGTTCCATACATGTGATTCAAAGATATACCTTAGGATGTTAGGACTACACAAGGAAACTTATATGATACTAATTATTTGAATCACAACCACTAATGGGGGGTGCATCAATTTATAAAATTTTCTTTTAATTCCACTTATCATTCATTAACCATTCAAACTAATATAGAGATATGGCAATGCATAATCAATAATTCATATGAGAATGAAGTAAGAACATAACACATGAACATAAAATTTATGTGGGAAAACCTCATGGGGAATAAAAAACATTATCACATAGATTTTAGTATAGTCTTATACATAATAAATCAAATTTACTGAGGCACCAACATCATAAGGAACACCAACCCCTCACTAGTCAAGCACCAACTTACAAGGAGGTACCAACCCCCCCATGTGACTCAACATTATATCAACCATATTAAACCTATGATCACCTTCAGACACTTTTTTTATTATTCAACTGATGATGATCACCTTCTTTTTCTCATCACACTCTCCTATCCTTCTCAAACAGCCTATTAGGCCTCTTCGCTTAACTAACCCTCGTCTTGATTAAATTAATCCATATGACCTTAATAATAATATATAAAATAAATATTATAAATTAATTAAATATTAAACATACCTCTCTAATGGTCTTAAATCCCTCTACCTAATTTCCAAACTTCTATATCTTTCATTTTTCCTCTCAATATTCTAACTCAAATAGGCCTTTTAGACTTTCTTCTTATACTTGACTCTTGCTTTCACATACATTGGTTGGAAATAAACATATACATAATTGGATCACCCTTGAAAAACATGTTTCATAGGATAAATAAACACTACATAGGTCATCCACCACTTATAATGACTAAAACCACCATTAGGCTTAAATGAGACCTAATGCAATTAAGCCTTCTCAAAGCACACATTTCACCTTAACCATCTTGGAACATCTTAAGCCTTTATAAATGGATGAAAAAATTAAAACATTATTAAATTATACCTTTGATAATATTAAATTATGTCCCCAACACTATTTATCTCATTTCACTCCTTCAACCATATCATTAGGCCTACTCACAATTAGTCCTTCTTATTGCCAAAAAGTTTGTCAACCAAAAATGAAGAACATACAAATTTTGATCACATAAACATAAAATTAAATCATATTTATATAACCTACATGACCTTATATTAATTATCATGTGCTTGAGACACTAGAACATAGGGCTTAAAGCCTCTAACTCACTCTTGTAACATGACCACTAAGAATTGTCAACTAGCTCAAAACACAGTCATGAAAACAATGAATTAGAACACTTGTGTGAACACTTTTATGAATTTAAAATGATAAAAAAATATATTTAAACAAATATATTATAATTTTGATTATCAATATTGGTCTTACAGATCAATCTCATGGCTTCACTATACACATACCTCACTGTGTTAGACAAGCTAGTTTGGGAGCAACTTTTTGTTGTATAAAATAATTTAAAAATAGTATATTAAACATTAAAATGTGTTATAGGTATTAAAAAACAAAATAATTTAATTTAATCCATCCTTAATCCATGGCAACACATCCCTAATCTCATTCCCACTTCTGCCTATTTTTCTCAGCATCTTTCTCACTAGGCCTTTTTAGTGATAGGTCAACTTCCATGACTAGTTTAACATATTTAAAGTCTATGAGTTGATATGAAACCACCTTTGACATAATATATAATTATCAAGTTCAACTTCCATCCACTTAGAAACTTTAACTTAGTTAACTATTCTTGCAATAATAAATTTATGAGAAATAGGGCTTTTCCTGTCGGGTCCACTTATTCATCTAATAGACCAATGATAATTGGAGATACTTGGGAGAGTAAAATACATGATAAAATAATAAAAATAGGTCATTCAATACATTCTAATCCATTTTCAATAATATTTTCCTTATCAGGTCATAGTTAGGGTTTTAGAGAAGGTTAAGACCACTTTACAATCTTAATGATCATTCATAAAGATTGGACCCTTAATCTAGAAACCAATGCTTGGAAATTTGAGCTAGGATATTTCACCAAATTCCACAAACTTTTTAATATCTCATGCAAAGTTTTCACATGCCAATAAGTAAAAGAAATACATTTTCAAGTCTATAATACCTCATTTTATGCACATAGGAAACCTTAAAACCTTATTTCATGCTATATTATTCAAATAAAGACCTCAAACTTCACCAAATATATTTAAAAAACCTTTCACACCTATTTTAAATCTTAAATGATCCATATAACCTTGAAAACTAAACTTGACCCCTCATTAGGCCACATTAGGTCTCTTTGCACACTAGGCCTATACCTTTAAGCCACACTTAGACCTTGAACACACCTTGAAACCTATTGCACTACTCTCAAAACCTCATAATAATGTCATAAAACCTCATACCATTCTCACATACTACCAATATTATTCTCATGAGTCTCAGATTACTCACCTCATCATGCAACCAAGTATATACCTTCACATTAGGTCTCTCAAGTACATGACTCATGAACTCAACCTTAAGAACATCAAAGACAACTTAGAATGAAATTAATGATGATTTCATGACATCAGTGATAGCTCCATGCATACCTTAGAACACATTCTCAACATGTATTTGAGGGTTTGGTTTTTATTGAATATATTATTATTGGTGTTTGAGGGTTTTTAGAGTTCAAGTTTGGTTAAATACGTATTTTCATGAAAAAATATTTAAATAATTTATATATTATACCTAGGGTTAAGAAATTAATTTATTGTAGTAGTATTGATTATAAAATTTGAAACTAGCTCCTTGATGACCAAACCTATAAAATTTGTCACAAGGGCACATTATTACAAGTGACTAAAATAACCATTTTTGGTCATTTGGTAATAAATATGTGAGGTTTTTAAAATTTTAGTGATGGATACAATTTTATTTCTCATTTTGTGATTGTATCTTGTGTGAACAAGGGTTCTATTGTTTTATTTATTTTGGTTACCTAAAACATATGATGAAGGAATCAATGAGGTTAATTGAATAAATAGTTGACTTATAAAGTCATTTAGATGAACATCAGGTTGTCAAGGTTATTTATAAATGTTTGTATTTGAGATTTAAATATGAAATTTTCATTGTTATAACTTTTACAAATTAAATGGTTCATTCCCATATTATCCTTGCCTACATTCCCAAAGTCCCAAACTATGGACTCCACCTCCAGGCTAATGGTTGGGGGTGGTAAGGGATACCAATTGGGGGGCTCATAGGATGGGTCAAGATGGGATGGCTCATGTGAAGAATAAAAATTCATTTTAATCAAGTGGTTTATTATTATACTTTGTATCCATTGTTGATATAATGATACAACATGCTTTGTAAAATGACTTGTTAATATTCTAATTGGAATCATTTACTACTATAGCTTAATGTCTCCTTCATTATGTTGTATCATATGAAATTAGTTACTAAAATCCTACATTTTAGTTGCATTGTTACAATATTATCACATATTTTATTTACCTTATTAAATCTTTAGTTTGAAAGTTTTACTTTCAGCTATAGGATTATGTCTCTTTCATTGAGTTGTACGAAATAAGTTGTATTGATCTACTCTTATATTTACTTTATTTATAGATTATAAATCTATCTTAGATTTACAATTATGTTTGAATTTTTTGGATCATATTATAAATTTTTAGTAACTATCAACTATGAATATGTTTACTAGATGCTAAACCCAAATATTCATTTTGTTAAATATAATTACTTATTTAAGTCTACGTCATTACTATTATATGAGAAATTGATTCTTCAATTTCTTTAAATAATTATATATTTTATATGTTTTAATTATATGATTGATTCACTAAGCAAGTGAAATATGCACCTTGCTAAAAATCATGACTATGCTTCTTAGTTAGTCATTATTTGGCATTTCCCTTGGTCCATCTAGTTATAACTTTCATTTACATTTGTACACTTTAAATGGTTCGGTCCACTTTTAATTATAAAAAACTACCTAAAACTGCATTTGATTTAAAGATAATATTGCATATAGTTCCAAATTCAAATGATTATTCTTCCCCTTATACAAGTTACTTCACCATCATTTTTGGCTTGCATATGGTATTAGGTAGCTAATTCTTTATTTTATAACTAATGATATAAACTTGGAATTGTTAATCATGGAATATACTAAGAGGGGGGGTGAATCAGTATATTATATATCTTATAAAACTTTCCCTTTATCAAATTCCACTTAATCAAACATTCAAGCTATGCAATAAAACTCAAACAATAAACATCACACAAGATAGAGAGACACACCAGATATAACATGAAAACCCAGTGTGGAAAAAACCACAGAGAACAATCTCAACTATATTCATGAGAAATAAACCACAAGAGCACCATACCCCTTTGCCAAGTACCAACCCAGCTACAATTCATGAGCACCAACCCATAGGAGCTTCAAACCCCTTTACCGAGCACCAACCTAGCAACTATTCATGAGCACCAACCCACAAGAGCACCAACCCCTTTGCTGAGCACCAACCTAACAAAAATTCATGAGCACCAAACCACAGGAGCACCAACCCCTTTATGTATACCACACACCTATCTCTCAATGTTGTTATCTCAACAAATGATAGATCAAAACAACATCTCTTTCCTCTATCTCACTTTTGCTCTTCTAAACTAGATATAACAAATAAAAATCATATTCATCTCTCACAATTGCTCTTCTAAGTTAGATATTACAATATCAAATCAACCTCTCTCAACCATATTACAAATGGCTTCTCAAGCCTTTATTTATAGCTTTCCAAATGACCTTTGGCCTTCCCCCTTTGTGACCCTTCAATCCTCATGGAAAATGGTACCAATATTGTATGACCCTTCATATTCAAGCCTTTGAAAAATCATGTGGTGACCCTTCATGACCAAAAATGTCCTTCCATCTTTTATCCTTATCTTTGGTGATTTTTCATATTCCTCAAAGTGTCCCTTCATGAGAAATTTCACCCTTACTCTTTTGTCTTCACTTGGTGAATCTTGGTATTCCCCAAGATGACTCTTCATGGGAAACTGCATCCCATCCTTCTTTTTTCTTTATCCCATGGCTCTTTGACTTCTCCATGGGCCCTTCTTTTTTCTCATATGCAACCAAAAATATATTCATTAATATTAAATAAATATTAACTCACATTAGCTAAGATAAACAACATTAAATGCAATGGGGCCTTTATCACCAATAATACAAGACCTTTGACATCAATGACAATATTTCCAACAATCTCCCCCTTTGTCATTGATGGCAACTTCAATCTTGAAACTACCACATCCTATCACCTGCACATACTATCATCTAAAAAAAAAAGTAACTCCCCTTTACTATAGCAACCTATACCAATTCCTTGTACCTATTTTTCACATATACCTATACCTATTATTCTCCCCCTTTGACATCAATGGCAAAGGGCCTACCTAGAGCTAACACTTAGCTCCCCCTCAAATGATGTTGAACCTTAATGGCAAGAAGTAAAGTAAATTACTCCCAACTTCTCTCACAGATACTCAAATATGTCTTTTGGTAGTGCCTTTGTGAAAATATTTGTAATCTGCTCTATAATACTAATATATTCGAACTTAACCTATTGATGTGCAACCTGCTCTCTCAAGAAGTGATATCTAATGGAAATATGCTTTGTTCTTAAATGCATTAATGGATTTTTTGAAATATTTATAGCACTTGTGTTATCAAAAAAAATGGAAATAGGTTCATCATACTTTACCTTGATATCTTCCAAAGTTTGCTTCATCCAAAACACTTGAGTACAACTCAATACTACTACAATATATTGTGCTTCAGCTGTAGAAAGTGATATTGAGTTTTGCTTCTTGTTTAGCCATGATACTAAGCTATCCCCAAGAAAAAAATCTCCTCCACTTGTACTCTTTCTATCATCTAAGCACCCTACCCAATCTGAATATGTATAAGCAACTAAAGTGAAATATTTACCTATGGGATACCATAATCCATAATCCAATATTTCTTTGATATATCCAAATATTCTTTTCACTAACTGAACATGACTATTTCTTGGAGATGTCTGATATCTTGCAACCATACCTACTGCATGCATGATGTCTGGTCTCGATGCTGCCAAATATAAAAGACTACCAATCATAGATCTATACAAATATTGATCTGTAATAGGTGAATCTGCATCCTTGCTCACCTTATTTCCTATACACATAGGTGTGCCAACTAGTACACAATCCTCAAAACCAAATTTCTTCAACATTTCCTTGGCATATTTACTTTGAGATATTAAAATTCCTTTATTTGATTGAAATATTTGTAATCCTAAAAAAAAGATAATTCTCCAAGCATAGACATCTCAAATTCTTTTTGCATTCTATCAAAAAATTCATTGTCATTTTTTCAATATTTCCTCCAAAAATGATATCATCAACATAAACCACAATAATCAATTGATGCTCACCTTCTATTTTGTTGTAAAGATTACTATCAGTAAATCCTCTCTTGAATCCTTGATCTTGCAGGTATTTATCAAGTCTTGCATACCAAGCTCTAGGAGCTTGTTTAAATCCATACAATGCTTTCTTCAATCTACATAAATGATTAATAATATTTGAGAGAATAAACCCCTCAGGCTGCTCAATGTAGACCTCTTCTTCAAGATTCCCATTTAGAAAGGTAGATTTGACATCCATCTAAAATACTTTGAAATTTTTAAATACTGCATATGCAAAAAACATTCTAATAGCCTCTAACCTTGCTATTGGTGCAAAATTTTCTTCAAAATATATTCCCTCAATCTGAGCATATCCTTTACATACTAATCTTGCTTTATTTCTAGTTACTTCTCCATTTTCATTCAACTTATTTCTATAAACCCATTTTGTTCCTATCACATTGTGATCTTTTGGCCTAGGAACTAATTCCCAAGTATCATTCTTTTCTATCTAATCTAATTCTTCATCCATAGCCTTAACCCAATGCTCATCATGTCTAGCTTCTAAAAAATTTCTAGGCTGAATTTTAGATAACAAAGAGAAATTAACTTGTTCAGATTCACTTACCATCATTCTTCTGGTGCAAATTCCTTATTTTATATCCCTGATGATGTCACTTTCATTATGATTTTTTTGAACATATTTAGATGGATTCTTGGTGCCCTTTTTCTCCTTTTTCTCATCTTCATCTGATTCCTCAAAGCCTTCCTATTCAATGATTTCAAGAATGTCTACTGGATCACTGATCTTTTGTGTTCCATCTTCTTCTATCCTGACACTTGCACTTTCAACAATTTTCTTGGTTCCTTTGTTATAACATTTATAAGCTTTACTTTTGCAAGAATAACTAAGAAATATACCTTCATCTACTCTAGATTCAAACTTACCAAGTTTTTCATTAGTTCTCTTTATGAAGCATTTGCTACTAAAAACTCTAAAATAATTAATTATTGTTGGTTTGTCTTTCCATAGCTCATAAGGAGTCTTGTCATTGTTGACTCTTGATAAAGCTCTATTTTGAATATGCACAACTATACCAACTACCGCTCTCCAATATTTATTTGCTATCTTAGATTCATTTAGCATTGTCCTTGCCATCTCTTGAACTATTCTATTTTTCCATTCAACTACTCCATTTTGTTGTGGAGTTTTGGCTGCTGAATATTGTCTCTTTATTCCATGATCTTCACAAAACTCAATAAATTGATTTGACATGAATTCTCTTCCTCGATCTGATCTTAGACACTTAATCTTTAGATTAGTTTCATTCTCAACTAATGGTTTGATAGCTTTGAACTATCTAAAAGCTTCTGATTTTTTCTTTAAAAACATTATCCAAGTCATACGTGAAAAATCATCAATAAGCAACATGAAATATTTATCACTTTGAGTACTTTGAGTCCTCATAGGTCCACATAGATAAGTGTGAACAAGCTCTAACATCTGAGTGGTTGAGTACTCTTTTGTTTTGAACCACCTTCTAGCCTGCTTCCCATGCTGACAAGGTCCACAAAGCATGTTAGATGGCTTTGTGATCATTGGAAAATTCTTGACTGCTTGCTTTTTGAAAATTTTGATAAGATTGTCAAAATTTATGTGCCCCATTCTCCTATACCATAGCCAACTTTCTTCAATCTGACTCAAACAACATTTTTGGCCTTTGACGTCTGATAGCATATATAAGTTATTACCTATTCTCTGAGCATCTGCAATCAATACATCTGAATCTTTTCTTCTAATTTCACAACCTTCTACATAAAACTTTAGTGTGTGCCCCTAATCACACATTTGACTTACACTCAAAATATTATGCTTAAGATCTTCTACGTACAAAACATTTTCAATTTTAGTTCTACCATTATCTAAACTTAGTGTACCTATTCTGACAATTCTGGTAGTATTATTGTCCCCAAATTTCATTATGCCACCATTGATCTTCTTCAAGGTTATAAACTTGATCTTGTCTTCTATCATGTGCCTCAAACATCTGCTATCAATAAACCATGGCTTTTCTTCATTTCTTGCATGCAAAGTTGTCTGGACCAACATAAAACCTTTCAGATTATTTCTTCTACCATGTCTAAACCTTTTTATTGATGAATGGAGCCTTGAAAATTTGGTCCTTCTTGACTAAATTGAACATGCTTCTACAATATCGAGCTATGTTTCTAGAGTTGTTACAATTGTAACAAATTATGGTCTCTTCATCAAAGCTTGATAGAGGAGCAAAAGAGTTATAGGTTCTGCTTGACCCTACATGACCTTCCTTTTCCTTATTTTTGAGATTGTTAGCTCTTTTTCTACATTATAATTTCTTATGACCATATCCATTACAATAAAAATAGTAACCATAAAAATAGTACCTATTTGTGAATCTCTGACCTGATTGCCTTTTATAGCTTTGTTCCTTCCAGCCTTCTTTGTCCTCTGTATTATTCACTCCTTCCCTTCTTGTTTCTTTATTTGTAAGAGCTTCAACATAGCTCTTCTTCTTTTCAAAACTGATACCTGTCTTATTTGATATTTTCCTTTTGGATTTCTAATATCTTATTTAGCATATTAGTGCTATTCTCAAATTTTGAATCATTGACTGCTTTCTCAATCTCTTCTTTTAAAGAGGCAATTTCAGTAACATACCTTTCACATTATTTTCTTGATATTTCTAATTGTGCCGTCAGATCTTCTTCATTTTTTTTGGCTTCTTCAAAGTGCACTTGTAGATATTCAATCATCTCCTTTGACTCCTTTTCATTTTTATCAATTTGATGCTTTAATCTTCAATTTTTCTTTTCAACAATTTTTAATTCTTCTAAGGCGCACATGAGTTCTCCTTCCATATTCACTTTGGCTTCATCCTCTTCTTCTTCTTGATCAACTATTCTTTTGCTTGCAGAGGCACCTTTATGTATGGCCATCTTATGCTTTCCTGATCTACCTTCAAGCTGTAAAACTTTTTCAAAAAGGAACCTACTCTGATACCAATTGTTAAGCATGGAATATACTAAGAGGGGGAGTGAATCAGTATATTATATATCTTATAAAACTTTCCCTTTATCAAATTCCATTTAATCAAACATTCAAGATATGCAATAAAACTCAAACAATAAACATCACACAAGATAGAGAGAGACACTAGATATAACGTGGAAACCCAATGTGGGAAAAACCATAGAGAACAATCTCAAGTATATTCATGAGAAACAACCCACAAGAGCACCATACCCCTTTGTCGAGTACCAACCCAGCTACAATTTGTGAGCACAAACCCACAGGAGCTTTAAACCCCTATGCCAAGCACTAACCCAACAATTATTCATGAGCATTAACCCATAGAAGCACCAACCCCTTTCTCGAGCACCAACCCAACAAAAATTCATGAGAAATAACCCATAAGATCACCAACCCCTTTGTGTATACCACACACCTATCTCTCAATGTTACTATCTCAACAAATGATAGATCAATAGAACATCTCTTTCCTCTCTCTCACTTTTGCTCTTCTAAGCTAGATATAACAAATAAAAATCATATTCATCTCTCATAATTGCTCTTCTAAGCTAGATATTACAATATCAAATCAACCTCTCTCAACCATATTACAAATGACTTCTCAAGCCTTTATTTATAGCTTTCCAAATGACCTTTGGCCTTCCCCCTTTATGACCCTTCAATCCTCATGGAAAATGGCACCAATCTTGTATGACCCTTCATATTCAAGCCTTTGAAAAGTCGTGTGGTGACCCTTCATGACCAAAAATGTCCTTCCATCTTTTGTCCTTATCTTTGGTGACTTTTCATATTCCTCAAAGTGTCCCTTCATGAGAAATTTCACCCTTACTCTTTTGTCTTCACTTGGTGACTCTTGGTATTCCCCAAGATGACTCTTCATGGGAAAATGTGTCCCATCCTTCTTTTGTCTATATCTTGTGGCTCTTTGACTTATCCATGGGCCCTTCTTTTGTCTCATATGCAACCAAAAATATATTCATTAATATTGAATAAATATTAACACACATTAGCCAAGATAAACAACATTAAATGCAATGGGGCCTTTATCACCAATAATACTAGACCTTTGACATTAATGACAATATTTCCAATAGGAATCACCTATATTACTTGTTGATGGCATAAAACTATGCTAGGTCTTAGCCAATCAACAATGGGAAGTTTCAAGCTGTGGGACAATGCGGCTTGAAACAACTTCCAGGTTTTAAAGAAGTTGGTCTCTTCTATTTTATGGGTTTTGGGAAAAGAGATAGGAGACTAAACAGAAACGCAAAATGTAGGAATTAAAACCTAACTATGGTGATGCACCTAAGTGTAATTCTAATCCTAACCTGAGCACAGTGAGACTATTATATGATTCTATTACATTTAAGAGCAGACAAGTGCATGATCAATGTAAAATATTGGGATAATAGAAACAGAGGCTCAAAACTGGGGAGTCTTTTACTAAGACACAAGAATTGTCAATAAGGGAATAGTGTTAAATCTTCTTAATAGAATCCTTTACTCACATAAGAGGCACAAAAGTCACACATAGTTATGTAGAGCTCTAGATCCCAAAAAATGAGACAAATGCAAATAACATTTCCAATCATAACACTAGAAAATCTACAGCATAGACTAAATTACAAATGACACAAATAACACCAACCAAGGCATGGAGCTTAAATTTCCTCAATTCATTTGGCCACATAAAGGGCACAGAGACATGCATGATTACATCAACTTTACAACTTTAGGAAATCAAGACAAGAGCAAATGATATTATTGGTCAAAATTACAGAAGTCTAAACTATGAGAAATTCCCCCCCTTTTTTTAGATTTTACATTCTTGCTTATATAGCCTTGGATGCATGATTCAATCATCCCCTTTCCCATGTAATTTCACTCTATCCTTCACTCGCAGGGGACAAATCAGACGGCCCATTCAATGCCTTAGATGCATTCTAGTCTTATTAGGAATTGCCCTGACTGCGGCATGATGATCCATGTCTAGTACCTTTCTTCATGCCTAAAATTCCTCGTTCCTTCACCTATTTAACCACTCAATTGTCTACTCTGCCTCTGCCTACGAGGAACAAATAGACGGTGCTTTTAATGCTTGTAGGATCTGCAAATCTACCTAGTGCATTGTTCCATCTACCAAAAATAACTCTCATCAAATTTCCCTCCAACTCAATTTTGAAATGGACACACAAAACACCCGTCCCTTTTGAAAAGGAAGAGGACACTTAGTCAATTCCCTCAAAAATCATCTTATTGTTTAGAAAGCATGAGAAAATGACACTTGGCACTTTCTGCTTTCTTTTATAGCTCTGCTTGTAGAAATATTTGGAATGTAGGTTAGGCTCCTCTAGATGATGACACTCGATAGCTTCTGTTTACCATTGAAATAAAACTTGAGACCCACCACACTCTTTAGAATGAAACTCGAAGATGATCTCTCAGATGTCAACACGTGGAGGCTTCCACTTTCTTTTGAAAAGGTAGTTCAAGGCCTTCTGTGACTGCCACTTGGTGCTTTCTGCTTTCTCTACTACTTAGTTCATTGAAAGTCTTTGTCAATAAATAGAATGAAATGTGAGTGCCTCTAAGAGACACAGATGCTAACACACGATGCATTCTACTTAGCTGCTACTGGGAACATGGCACATTTCACGGCCTTCTTGAAATTTACAAAAGGGGACTCGAAGGATGCCAACTGGTCAGCTTCATGTTTCAAAAAGTGACACATGGTGACTTCCACTCAAATTTGATACCTTGGCCAAAATGGAATAAAAAAAGAAAAAGGGGATAAAGAACCTGTGCTCAGAGAGTGACACTTGGCAGCTTCCACTACACTTCGACACTTAGGCAAAAATGAACCTGCCCTCTACTCCAAAACTCTGCTACTACACCCAAGGTATTTTTGAAACCAAAATTGCAGTGCTTGACTAAAAATTTGAATGCAACATAGATTAAAAATTTACTCTATAGTTATTGGCGACCCTTAGGACTTTTGAGGCTGCTAAAAAAGAACCTGACTCCTACTCTAGTTAACCATGATAAGGTATGCTCCTCCTAGATCAAATGGAAAATTCTTGAACTCACTCCTTTTGAGAGATGGTATAGTTTGAAGAGTAGGTTATTTCTCAGTCATAACCTCAGATGAGGCATTTTCCTTGTTGATCAACTATATTAGCATCTTCCCAAATGGGTCATCAATAATAAACTAGTCACCAATAAAGACAATATCACTAAGTATTTCCTAATTACTTTCAGATTGCTTGTCGTCTATCACCATGTCAAGTGATACCCTATCTATGCATGCCCTTTAAGTGACCACATCCTCCATATTTCCTACTGTAAGTTCATCTAGCTCTTTAAGGAGCTTTGGGCATGCAACTCCATCTGTATTGGGGTCTTGAATAGGTTATTCTTAACCAAATTTCTCATAAACATGCTCTTTAATAGCCACCATATCCATACAAAGCTCTTCAATCTCTGGTAGAGGATCAAGGTATAACTGCCAATCATCTTTTTGTTCCTTACTTTGATCTATTTGAGCTGAATTAGCTATAACTCTATTTGGATCCTTCTTAATAGGAGGTACTTGTAACTCATGTATGAATTCAATTTGTACCAGCTCCTCTTAAAGTTCCTTTATATCAAGATCAATTTTCTCACTCTCAGCTATAAATAGATGGTCAATTACAACCTCAAGAGAAGTATCAATGGGAAACTCCTCTTTAGGAACTTTTGAAGCATCCTCTATACATTCTGCAAGAACTTGTCTTGTAGCTGCAACCTCTTTCTCAATACTCTAGAGAATAGGGTCTTCTTGGGGAAGGGTGATGGTGGGAGGGTGATGAAATTTATTTGTTTGAGAGGGAAAATGAAGCATGGGAGATTGATCATAATCAGATTTTGGAATCTTGAGGTAAAAGGAATTATCTGGGG
The DNA here is from genome assembly GCA_037957365.1 of Torreya grandis. Classification (NCBI taxonomy): domain Eukaryota; kingdom Viridiplantae; phylum Streptophyta; class Pinopsida; order Cupressales; family Taxaceae; genus Torreya; species Torreya grandis. The sequence continues at coordinate 3,496,886 of JARHVA010001026.1, forward strand.
GATTTTTGAGAGGAGGGAAAGAGAAATTATTAAAGTCATCTATATTTTGCTCCTTCCACTCGGCCATTACCTCATCAAGGTTTGGAACCTGCTTGTCCTCTCGAACAACCTGAGCCTGAGAAATAATTGGTGAGGTAATGATGGGACTATAAGAAGGTCTAGCCTCACAGATAGCCACTTGAATAGGCTTTTAGATATGCTTTTGAATGGGCTTTTGATTCCAACTAGGAAGCTTCCTTGGCACACATTGGGCATGGTTAAGAGCTTCATAAGAATAAGAATCACCATAGTATTTTATAGACAATTCATTTAACTCAATCCTTTGCCTTTCCCATGCCTCCATCTTTTCCAATGTGAGAGTACATAGTCCATTTATCTCTTCTGGATCATTAGACACATTTTGAAATAAACCATTCGCTTCCTCATACTAAGAGTTAAAACAAACCTTTCTTGCATATGCCAGTATTCTAAGCTCTATTTCATTCATTTTTTCTTGAAGGCAATACTACTCATATGTAACATCATAACCATATGGGGAAGATGAAATCCATTCCTAAGACTGATTGGCTCACAAGGAAGGTAAGAGTCATGCTCTTGATAGTAAGTATCATGAGAAACTTGATAAGGCTCAACATAGCTTTGATAGTAGCCTTGATAAGGCTGATTAGGCTCATAGATATCATGACTAGGCTGGTATGATCCCTCATTGGGATGATAAGGAAATATACCATATGAATTTTCTCCATACATAGCCATCAGAATTCATTCATGATAATTTAATAAAAGTAGACTTACATGGAAGCTATCCTAGATTTGTAGTAGATTACGATCTGGTGACTGGTCCACAGCTCTGACTCCTCGTAGCTCTCTGGTTCATGTGGTCTTGAAAGAAACTTCAAGACTAGTCCCACTAGGCATGCCAAAAATTGTTGATGGCATAAAATTGAGCTAGGTCTTAGCCAATCAACAATGGGAAGTTTCAAGTTGTGGGACAATGTAGCTTGAAACAACCTCCAGGTTTTAAAGAAGTTGGTCTCTTCTATTTTATGGGTGTTGGGAAAAGGGATAGGAGACTAAACAAAAACACAAAATGTAGGAATTGAAACCTAACTATGGTGATGCACTTGAGTGTAATCCTAATCCTAAATTGAACACAGTGAGACTATTATGTGATTCTATTACATTTAAGAGTAGACAAGTGTATGATCAATGTAAAAGATTAGGATAACATAAATAAAGGCTCAAAATTAGGGAGTCTTTTGTTGAGATATAGGAATTGTCAACAAGGGATTAGTGTTCAATATTATTAATAGAATCCTTTACTCACATAAGAGGTGCAGAAGTCACACACAGTTATGTAGAGCTCCAGATCCCAAAAAATGAGACAAAAGTAAATAACATTTCCAATCACAACACTAGAAAATCTATAGCATAATCTAAATTACAAATGACACAAATAACACAAACCAAGGCATGGACCTTAAATTTATTCAATTCATTTGGCCACATAAAGGGCACAGAGACATGCATGATTACATCAACTTTATAACTTTAGGAAATCAAGACAAGAGCAAATGATATTATTGGTCAAAATTATAGAAGTCCAAACTATGAGAAATTCCCCCATTTTTTTAGATTTTACAATCCTACTTATATAGCCTTGGATTCATTATTTTATCATCCCCTTTCCCATGCAATTTCACTCTATCTTTCACTCATAGGGGACAAATTAAATGATGCATTTAATGCCTTAGATGCATTCTAGTCTTATCAAGAATTGCCCTAACTGTGGCATGCTGATCCATGTCTAGTACCTTTCTTTGCACTTGAAATTCGTTGTTCCTTCACCTATTTGTCCACTCAACTATCTACTCTACCTTTGCCTATGAGGAACAAACAGATAGTGCTTTTAATGCTTGCAGGCTCTGCAAATCTACCTGGTGCACTATTCCATCTACCAAAAATAACTCTCATTGAATTTCCCTCCAACTCGATTTTGAAATGGACACATAGAACACCTTGCCCTTTTGAAAAGGAAGAGGAAACTTTGTCAATTCCCTTGAAAGTCATCTTATTGTTTAGAAAGCACTAAAAAATAAAACTTGGTGCTTTCCACTTTCTTCTATAGCTCTACTTGTAGAAATATTTGGGATGTAGTTTAGGCTCCTCTGGATGATGACATTCGGTAGCTTCTATTTACCCTTGAAATAAAAATTGAGACCCACCACACTCTTTATAATTAAACTCAAAGATGATCTCTTAGATGTCAACACGTGGAGGCTTTTGCTTTCTTTTGTGAAGGTAGTTTAGGGCCTTCTGCGACTGCCACTAGGTACTTTCTGCTTTCTCTACTGCTTAGTTTGTTGAAAGTCTTTGCTGAGAAATAGAATGAAATGTGAGTGCCTCTGAGAGATGTAGATGATGACATGTGGTGCGTTATACTTAGCTACTACTAGGAACATGGCACATTCTATGGTCTTTTCAAAAGTTACAAAAGGGGACTTGGAGGATGCTAGTTGGTCGACTTCATGTTTCAAAAAGTGACACATGTAGCTTTCGCTCAAATTTGATACCTTGGCCAAAATGGAACAAAAAAACAAAAAGGGGAAAAAGGACCCATGCTCAGAGAGTGACATTTGGTAGCTTTCACTACACTTTGACACTTAGGCAAAAATGAACTCGCCCTCTGCTCCAAAACTCTGCTGCTATGCCCAAGGTATTGCTAGAACCAAAATTGCAGTGCTCAACTAAAAATTTGAATGCAACGTAGAGTAAAAATTTACTCTACATTACTAAATTAATGAGATGATTAAATGAATGGAACGGACTTATTTCTTACCAAATTAAATTTCAATTTAGTCTGATGATTAAAGCTTTTAACACTTGAAACAAGGCCAATTTGGATTAGTAGAAATAACAGGCTTATTACTAAGATTTTTAGAATATTTATAAGTTAAATTCATTATGTTCTATTTTTAGAAATATATATAATTTATTTTTAGTCACTAATGATTCCAAGTCAAAATAGGTATAAACATTATTTCCTTTTTATGGTCATAAATGACTTGATTATGTCATTAATCTCTCAATAGGTAATTTGGTTAAAATAGTTACTTTACTTTATTGGTTGTAGAAAGGACATTTAAAATTAAATTAACTATTGGTAACTATTGTTCCTAATTCTATTTCATACTTTTTCTATTCACAGCTAAAGCCTATTGATAATTAAGTATCCATATACATTTCATGAAACAATGATAAAGAGTTTATCTTCATTAATTACACTTTTTCATCAAGATAATGGATATAGTAAATCATGTTTAAGCTGATTGAATAGACCTATTTTGTCATGGTAATGATTAATGAATACAATTAGTATTAACATTCATAAAGGAATAGATTTTGGAAGTTATTGTGTTATATATTTATGATTTTAAATAAAGTGGCATAAATTATTAGTCTTATGATTATTACCAAGTGATACGTAAATAATACTAGAGAAACATGAATCTCTAAAATACTATTTATGAGATGGTATAGTGAGAACATGATGCCACTACGAGTTAATAATATCATATCTTATTATAACTAACATTGTCTTGGAAGGAATTATAAACCAATTAGTTAAAACAATAGGTATTTTATGAGTGAAGGTGTGAGACACGATGACCCTATAACCATAGATCATGGTACAATGATATATAATCATGGGTAGTAAAATTTAGATCATTTACATGTATCAAGTACATGAGAATTTAGTTACATATTAAAATTGCATAGGCATAGTCCAAATCTTAAAATATATTCAAACCAATACCATTACTTGAATTAGATAGAAAAAAGTTATGAACCTAACATAAAGTAAATTCCTATTTGAATAACATTGATAACCTAAGTTATTAACTTAGTTAGCCCAAGATTGAAGAAGGGAAATCTGACTACCCTAGTTTATATCAGGTTTCCATGGATGTCAAATGCTTAGGTAGGAGAAGGACACCTATGTGTACTTATTTGGAAGGTGTCTTCTACCATGAAATCTTGGATATATCCCTATGGATCACATATTGATACACATAGAATTGCATGAGGTTAATCCCTAGGGCATTAATCTTCCCCATAAAATATTCTAGGGATAATTACCTTGAATAAGGGTTTCATGTGTTTAAACATTCTAATATATTATATAAAACCAAGTTTTATATCATAAAACTTTTCATCTTTCACTACAAACTCTAAAAGAAGGGATGCTCAAAACAAAATTGGGGTTATTTCATATTGACTATGTAGGTTATACCCTATAACAATAAGGTCTTTGGGGTTAACTCAACAATGTGTGACTAATAACTTATTTTTACCCAAGGTCATAATGAAGATGGAAAGATAGGGTTTTTCCATTTCATAAGGATCATCATGTTAGATTAAAGCATGTAAGCATTGTTTTGAGAGTTTGTTTATTGTTGGAAATGATATTATATTTTGTGTATATATTTGTTGAGTGCACAATAATAATAGAAATTACTATTTTCTAGGTTGTTCATGCAACAATATTTTGTTGCATGAAACAACCTAACTTGCCTATTAAATATGCACTCCCATGTATTTTTGACTTGGTCAGTTATGAAGATCCACATTGTGAATACAATACAAAAACTTATTGTGTAATGTTTGTGTTATTATTTTTGTGGTAATGGTTTGTAGGAGAGATCCTACTAGTTATGAATTTTTTATGAATTCTAATATGATATCAGATCACCTCTTACAACTATTACTCAGCTCCTAAGCCTATAATTTATCCATACTCTATGCATAGGTTGTACCATTCATTTGTTTTGTACAAGCCATAGTATCTATATGAGAATTTGAACTTGTTCAACCATAACCTACTAGAGATTTACATTTGGGAAAGCTATGCAATTTAGTTCATGATTTTCCCTTGATAATCTAAAAAAGGCCATACTACTACATTAGATGGTCTATGTTTTGTTATTTGCATTTGGCTTTGGCATCACATTGTGTTTATATTATCATCACCCAAGAGTTTTCACGCACCATTATCTCATCAATAACTCTATTTAATAGACCATTTCTTCTTTCACAAGGGACTGTCTTAGTTAGCACTCATATATTTTTAGTGTTAGATTTGATTCATTCACTGAAATGTTATAGAATTGCAATTGGGATCATGTTGCTCTGCTCTAGACCTAAATGTTACAGGCTTGTCTCTAATTCATTTAATTAATTAAATATATCTATATTTTATGATCCTATATAGATCTCTTTTAGTAGATCAATTCACTTTTCTATTGTATCCATTTAGACTGGTCATACAATTCATTTGTCAAGAAAATAATTAGAATCAACACTTCAGCTTTACGTCTTGGTAAAATATAGTATTGTCATCCAATTCATTCAATGGGTATGGCTATCTCATTAATCATTAGTTTTAACATTGGCATTGTGTATTCTTATTCAACCTATCTCCATTCAAGCTGAGTCTCCAACATCATCTTAGATTTGGAGCTAGTTTTTATGAAGAGAGGAGTGAAGAGGATGAGTGCCTGATTTTGGCAAGTGATGGTCTTTGGGATGTTGTGTTAAATGAGGTAGTGTGCAATTTATCTAGGAAGTGACTATTATTTCATGGAAGCAAAAGGATAACATAATTTTATGGCACCTTTCCTCACTCATATCCCATGTTCAAATACCCTACGGCCATAGTAGTTGCATTGTTAACAAAAATTTTCATTTCTTATAGCAACATTGATAATATTAACATCATTATCGCTGATCTCCCTTGAAGCCTTAAATGTATTTTGAGCCTCTAGACTTGACATGTTTTACCATGGATCAAACTCACCTCACTTGCTATCTTTTTTTCATATGGTTTGTAAAAATATTGCATGGTTATATCACTCAGTGACATTAGACCCTAAACAAATCTCTTTAGACTCATTTAGCCTTTATGTCCATCAATTCATCCTACTTTCACTTGTTAGGCATAAAACTAGCTCGCTATTTCCTCTTCTTATGTTTGGGGAAAATATATTAGTCGACGGTGACTCATTACCTCTCTTATATTTGGAAAACTTGTAGTGGATGCTTTCAACCCACCAAGCTCAGCCTCAAGCTCATAGATTTTTCTACATATAGATGTGTGTTTTAAATATTTTATAAGCACACATTTAAATATTTCTAAGTCAAAATCACTTTTTTCATGTATATTATCTCAAAGGATTGAAATATTCATGTTGGTTATTTGTGGTTTTTTAAAAAAATCTTGCTTTATAATGTGGGAATCTATTTTTAAGTGATGGACATATGGTGGGGTTTAATCATTATATGAGTAAATAATTTGCTAGCAAGGAGATAATTCTTTGTTGCCTTTTTTATAAAATATGGGGACAAATTTATTTGTGAAGGCCATTTGTAATTATTAGGGTGATTATTTAAAGTGAATTAAAATTGTAAAAGGGATGAGATTTTTTGTAAAGAGAAAAAATATTATTTTTTGTATTCATCTTTCTCTCAATTGTTGAAGTCATAGGGTGAGGTCTGTTCTAATAGGAGGTCAAAACCTCTCACAAATAAAATAATTTTTTTTTACTCCTTATTACCTTTATTTTTTATAGGTCATTATTATATCACTTGTACCCTTTGTCCCACATTGTTTTCCTTGATCACATTTTGCACTCATGGATGCATTATTGACAGATTTTGAAATCCCATTTTTTAGTGTGCATTATATTTTTGTGCCACTTTTGTACTCATAGATGCATTTTTGACAGAGCCTAATGTCTTATATTTTTTAGTATGGTTTTGTGTCACATACCACTCTTTTATTTTATGAGAATTTCTCTTGTTCTTGATGGCATCTTCTATAGATTGATCACATTCTATGTTTTATGCATCATCTAGTGTTTGTTGTATGAGATCTTTATTTGTGGTCACATTGAGAGTCATGGATTATTTTTATTCATGTTTATATGCTCCATGTTGAGCACTTACTCTTTAGTTGTTGACTATCCCATCACCACCAAGGCCATTTTTTTGAGAGATATTTGTTTTGTATCTTTAACATTTTTTTGATAGTTGACAATCTCCTTCAAATTTGTTATGGAGCTTGATATCCTTATGAAGAGTATTTATTCTAGTGAATATAGTGTGAACATGTTAGTGTTTGAGTAGTGGATTCATTCCACTCATACAAACCTTTTTTGCATCACTCCACCCAATCAACAATATGGAGGGTATGGTGTAGATACTACTTCTTTAGTTGTCATGTTCCTTGTTAACCCTTGGTGCATTACATCTTCTAGTGGTTGATCAAATTTAGTTGGTGAACCATTTTGTGCTATCAACTCCTTTGATAGTCTCTATTTTTAAGATCTATTTTGGTGAATTCTAGTGTCAATTATTTTTTGTGATTGAGCAGTGAATCTAGACCACTCATGTAGATTAGAATTCCTTTGAGAATTTTAAGTTATCTGAGTGCATTTGTATTTTATGGCCTTCATTACATATAATGCACCTCATAGCATATGTTTTTTTCTCTCTTGACTTTAACTATTGTTACTAGTTTTTGGATACCTTGCGGTGATACATTTCATCCTTGGTGACTATTTTTCCTAGTGTTTTGAGATCAATGTTTTTGTAGAGTTAGCCTCATACAAATTACCAACTCCTATTTGACTTGGTGGTTACAATGATTCATCATCCATGTAGTCTGGTAAGATGGATTGGTTACCATAGGGGCACTTTGTATTTCACTATGATTTTATACATGAGTACCTGATCAAGCCTAATTGTTGGGACCCATCAGTCTCTTTGCTTTCTCTTTTTTCACTCCCTATTCTATGCTTAAAGGAGGGTGTTGGAGTAAAGCATGTAATATTATTTTGGGAGTTTGTTTATTTTTGGATATCTTATTATATTTTGTGCACATATTTGTTGACTGCACAATAATAACAGAAAATCTTGTTTTCTAGGTTGTTCATGCAGCAATGTTTTGTTACATGAAAAAATGTACCTTGTATATTAAATAGGCACTCCAATGTATTTTTGACTTGGTTTGTTTTGAAGACCCGCTTAGAGATTGTGAATACAATATAAAGACTTATTGTGCAATGTTTGTGTTATTATTTTTGTGGTAATGTTTTATAAGAGAGATCTTACTGGTTATGAATTCATTATGAATTCCAATACATTAGTCCATGACCCAAATCTAAATTCACTAGAGCTAAGGAAAATCAAAACCCAAAGGCATTTAGGCAGTTGCATCCTTTTACAAAATATATTCCATATAGGACACTTGCATCAAACCTAGATAGTATCATCAACACAACCATCCCAAGATTATATTAGTATTTATAACTCCAAAAGTGTTAGGTTTAGAATCTGACTATTGTTCTAGAATCTCCTTCTAGCCTATTCCAAACTCATAATTGCATTAGCATCAAAATAATCTAAGTACATTATTTATTTATCATTTCCATATCCAACATAGTTATTATTTCCATATTTAGACTATACTCAACATAATAAATTCAATGTTTGCTTATAACTGAGTTTAACATCTAATTGGCCTACTATAGATCTAATTATCACCCTTGTGCCATTTCATTTTTAATACCCATTTAATCAAATCTAGGGTTAACAACAAGAACACCTTAGATCATATTTTAGGGTTAAACAATTATTATGTCAGACCTATCATTTTATTATTTTGACAAATTATATTATATTTATAATAATGTTGTCTATTATTTTTATTTCATGGGCCTGTCATCACACTATTTCTCTCCCCCTTGTTGCCATTGTAAAATGATTCTTGACATAATAATAATAATAATAATAATAATAATAATAATAATAATAATAATAATAATAATAATAATAATAATAATAATAATAATAATAATAATGATAATAATAATAATAATAATTTATTATGTAAACATTAATATAATTATAAATAATATATATTAAATAAAGTATTATATTTAATACATGAATATATTATATAATATATAATAACTTAATAATATTATATATAATTATAAATTAGTATTATAATATATATTATGCTTTTATATTATATATAGTATCAATTTAATGATATAATATATTATATTATATTATATTAAATAATTATATATTCCAATATATAATTATATATTTTTAATATTTATTATTAAAATATATGTTTAATAGTATAAAGGTATTTATCTATGCTTTGTAATCTATATGTATAGGTTGCTATCTATATCGAGTAGCATTAGATGAAACTCAAGAGTTGAGAGCTTTACCTAGGCTAGGGAAAAAAATTTAAAAAATGAAATGTAGCAATGACTAATGGAGGCAACAAGGTGGCAATTGATAGTTGGAATAAATATGGAAAAATTTAAGGAGATTGATAACACAGTGTAATACACAAAATTTAGAAAGCAAGCTAGAAACTAATAATACCTATTAATTCATATTCTAAACTCAACCTAGAACCTAAAATAAATATTTAAAAGAACAAAAAGATAGTATATCTTAATCTACCAAGTACCAACTAATGAATATATATTATTTTCTAACTTGGATGTGCTCTTACAAATTTGGTGTGTGGATACTCAAAATGAAATCTCCAATACAAGGGGAATTTGACAATGTAGTAGTAGATGAATTTGGTCTCAAGAGGATGCACAAGGATAATTTGATAGCTCCATGATGGATGTCTTCAACATGGAGAAAGATTGTAAATTTATAGATTTATTAGATGAAGAATGGATGGTCATATTTACTCCAAAATTATTAAATAGTTTTGAATTTGAATTCTTGATCTTCGATCTTCAAGTCAAAATAATTCAATAAGGAATTTGGGAAGTTATGAGATTGGTTGTATGTTTTTAGGGAAGTTAAAAGAATCCATGAGTGATTCAAGGTATTTAGATGATTCATCAAGTTAGTTGAATGTTTGAGGGAGTTGGTTGGATGAGTAAACACCTTGGGTGAAATAATTAGGGAAATAGTTGGGTGACTCAACCTCTTCTTGGTTGAGATAATTTATGAAGTGGTTTGCGACTTGGAATTTGGAATTTTAATTATTTTTATTTAGTTATCTATTTGTTGAATCATATGTGAATGATTAATTATAAATGGATTAGTTGTTTAATATTGATTAATGATAATTTTGTTTATTTTTAGAGAAGTTAATTATGAAACTAATGTGATGGAATTTAGGTGTCTACATTTTCCCCTCTTTGAAAGGGTGTCGCAACTAGAATAAAAAATTCATTTTAAAAGAGAAAATAAAAGTAGCGTGGAGACAAATGTGAAAAGATATCCCAAGTGGCATAAGAAAGTGATTAGATTAGTAGATACCCCCTTGTGAGGTTGTGCAAGGATAAAAGGTTTAGATAGGTGATCAAAATTAATAAATAATTAAAGGGGGTTGAGTAGATAAATGGAATTACTGGTCTTGATTCAATTATTGCATGTTATGATGTCATGTTGGTTGGGTAAGATTTTACCCTAACAAAGATATATGAAAGGAAGCAAATTTGGGAATGATACATCTTGTTGGTCTGGATTAAAATGAGTTTGATTGATACGTAAGGAAATAAATAAAGAAAGAGATAAATCCAAGATATTAGATATGCGATGTGGGGTTAAAAAGATTGTATACATTTGTGAAATAGGCTAAAAATGGATTGAGTATGGTATAAAATCTTTATTGGAGTGAAAACATGGGTGGGTTGGGTAAATAAATAGGGGTTAAGGGGTAAATTGTAATCCATTTTTACTATTTTCCACCTAGGATTTTGAATTTTGCACTGGATTTATGAGTGAAATAAAATGGATTGTATCCCAACTAATGAGCATCCCAATGAGTGACTAAGGGAGCACAAAGACCATGTGAGCATGGGAATTTGGTAAGTAATGTTTTAAATTAGTTATATTAAAAAATTTATATCGTTAATGAATTTGAAATTTTGGTGGAACTATTTTTATACTAGGCTAATGACAATTTCATTGTCAAAAATAGTAAAATCATTAGGTTAAATAGTGAAATTATTTGGTCAAACAACTATTTTGTGTATTAATGGTGAATTCATCACTATAGTGGCAAGTTCATATTATATGTGACTAATTAGTTTAGTGAAGTAGTGAATTCATATTTTATGGTGGTGAACTCATTTGGTAGTAGTGAATCCATTAGGGCTTTGGTGAATTCATCCATAATAGCAGTGAATTCATTAGGTTTTGAGGTTAAATTAGTTGTTAGTTGAATGCTTAAGTGGTAAAGCTTGGTTTTGTGTTTTTTTGGTTAATTTGTTGATAGAAATTTAGTGATTATTGGTGGATTTATGGTTGAATATTAGACTAAGTATGCATCATTATGGATGTGTTTGTAAGAGAGATTACCTATTTTTATTGCTTGAGAGAGAGACATTTGACTATATTATAATTGATGGGCAGGTTTATGGATTATGAGATTGGGATATTATAGGTAGTTGGTTTATCATATGTAGCATATATTATAGATATCCATGTTAATAGGGGTTATTGACTACATTGGTAGAATGATGGCACTCATAGATGAGTACCTTCTATATATTCCTATAGGGGAGATGAGAGTGACATTGGAGGATATGTGGTAGATATGGTATATCCCAATATGGGGTATGACTATTTATTAGTGAGAGACATCACACACAATATCACTATATAGGGTATTTAATGATGAGATCCTCATGATGATTAGGCATGGGATAGATTTTAATTTTGGTGTAGTAGGTGAGGAGATGGAATAATTGATTATTATTTTGATGGATCTTGTTAGCAGCATATTTTTGCATAATAAGAGTGGGAGGTTATTTCTAATAGTATTAGAAATGTGGTTGGTGATATGGTGGAGTTTTCCACTAAGTTTTCTTTGGGCCTATGTGTGTTTGACCATTTATATAGGGAGATGTACATATTAACATACAAGAAGGGGAATATCATTTGAGATTACACATTTTTATAGGTATGGGAATGGGAGGACATATCTATAGAGAGTCTAGTTGGACATTGATAGGGGAGGTCATATGAAGATCCATTTTCATATAGATGGCATGTGATATTTAGTGGGCAATAAAGACATTTAGGCAACTTAGTTTATTATAGGAGAGTAATTGATGATATCACCCCTTAAGATATTACATGAAGGCCATATTGGGGGGATGATCCAATATAGGTTGATGAGATTAAATACTTTTATTTTTTGGCAATACCATGCTACATTATGAGTAGACATGAGTATATCATTGAGAAGTACATAATAGATAGGATTTTGAGATAGTTTGGGATTCAACAAGATGTTCTTCTAACAACTCATATTTTTTACTAATTACCAAAGGAGTGATGATAATGGGGACTAGGGATAGAACTAAAGGTAGTGTAGGTGAGTCAGATTCACCTATAGAATGTAACCTTTCATGTGAGGAGAGATGTTATTTATGTATGGGTGATTTATGAATATAAGGCATTATGGGATTAGATGCAACTAATGAGGATTAACATTGCACATCATAGGTTAATGACACACATTGAGAGGATTCACAGAGTCATGGGGTTATGACCATGGAGGGGAGGATGATAGAGGATGAAGGTATAGGTGGATAGACTAGTCAATGTTCATGAAGGAGGTATTTTGATGATTGAGATTGATAGTGATGATGAGAGAGAGAGAGGAAGGGATGGAAGAGATGGAGGACATATGACACAACCTATGATTATAATGATTGATGGATTAGGTCTATCATGTCCAGTGTGATCATTAGAGTATGAGGCACTAATTGATAACATGTGGTGGGAGATCACAATGAGATATGTAGAGATGGTTAGCTTGTAGAGTGATGGGGATGACAAGATGGTCAATTGGTCTCACAATCTATGAATATTTTCAAATTATAGAGAGTTAAATAGGTTAAATACAAATATATAGGGGAGAGATGGGTATTTGATCACTATAGATTCATGGACATAGAGATATGAACATGATATAGTACCAAAATATGCAAAAATATTATGGATAGAGTGGGATGTAATGTAGAGTGAGGCACAAAGGCTAATGATGGATATATATAGAGCTAGGGAGGTGATGACTAAACCTAACCTTAGAAAGGACTTATTAGATGTAATACATGTTATGGATTAGGCTACTTACTATAGGATCCTTAATGATCATGTAGTACCTGCTGACCATAGAGCACCCTTTTTTATGGATTATTTTAATAAGATAATAGGATCATCAGGATGGAAAATACATATGACATCATCATAGTGTTTGATATGAAATCCTTCATAGTGTGTCATGGGTCCACTATAGAGCACATCAAAGAGAGCACCACTATGATCACCTTCTTAGATTCCTCCAATAAAGGGACAAAATTAAAATTGACCAAATTTTGATGTATGTTTTTGATATATTATGATGATATGAGATGTATATATTGACATTATATATATATATATACATCTGTGTGTGTATAACACACACATATATACACATACATACATATATATATATATATATACACATATATATATATATATGTATGTATGTATGTATATATGTATATATATATATACACACATACATATATATATATATATGTACACATATATATATACATATATATATATATACATATATATATATGTATATATGTATATATGTATATATCTAAATATATACATATATACATACACACACAAACACATATATACATATGTGTGTATGTATGTATACACACATAACTGGGCTTATATGTATGTCACATGTATATTGTTATGATGATGAGGATGATGTTATGGATGGATTATTGATGTATATGTGTATGGATGTTTTTTATTTATGATGTTATGTGTAATTGTCTCTCCTACTACTTCATTTTGATGTATATTTAATCATTTATGTATTTAGTCATGGATGCTTCAAATTAATGTTATATTAAATAATTAGTATTAAATGGTTGGACTTACATTGTGTTGTGGATATGATGTATGTTTGTAAATGAGATAATGATATAAATATGATGAATAACTTATTATGACCTAGTAATATTAATTTCTAACCATTTTGATTAATTGAGGGTTGATTTCCAAATAATTACACAAATGTTGATTAACCTTGTTTAAGAATAATTGATCCAAATCAAGAGCTTAAGTGGATTTTCCATGAGAGTTGTTGAATATTTCTTTTTGGAAATGGATACTTATTAACTGCATCACCTATTGACATCATCATATGGGGTGGCATCCATAAGCCATAAATGCATAAAATATCAAGATTATGGGTCTCCCATGCCTCATGAAGGCCTTCCATGCATCTTAAAAGCTCCTCTATCCTAAATATTTATGAGGGGTATTTATGGATTTAATTATATAATTGGATTGATTGATGGCCACACATCTCAATCTTGAGGTGGATGGTCATGGTTGATCCTGATCAATCTGAGAAATCTATAAATAGAGAGGCCATGAACATCATTTTTAGGCTTGATTTGTACAAAATTATAATGCTAAATTATCTCTACAATCCTTTTTGTTTATCATTTTTTTCATTAGCAAGCTTCATTTGATAGGCTGGCTTGGATATTTCATCTACTTTGAGCCTAGGTTATGCAAAGAATTATTGAGACATGGGAGGAACTACCACCACTGTTGATGAAAACAAGAACTCTTGATCAAGGGAGAACATGCTTTTGAGCCACACTTGTATGGTAAATCCACTTGGGAAGGTAATAGATGTTACTTGCTTTCAATTGTTTCTTGCTATCTTTTGTAATTCCTGCATGAATAGATAGGCTAAGTTTTGTTATGTCTTTCATGCAATTTTCATAATTTCTTGACTAATATTTGATTAACTCTCTTTATAATCCTCTCTACATTTTGGCATGCCTAATGGGACCCTAGCCCCATAAATTTTATCACAAAGGATCTTTCAAGCAACTTACTAACCAATTTTATGTAGAATCTTGAAGTGAAGGAGTCAAAAGAGTGAAATTTTAAGTTAAAATTTTGTTTTTTTGGTAATTACATGTTTGTTCCTAGTAACATCAATTTTTCTCTCTATTGCAATATCATTGCTGTCACATTAATGATTTTGTACAAAAATCATTGTTTACTAAACAATAATTTTATAGCCCTAATCAATGATATCATTCTCTAAAACAACAGTTTCATTCACCTGAGTAGTGATTTTGTAAAAATAGTGATATTATTCACCCTGTACAATGATTTCATATTTGAAAATAATGATTTTGTGTTTTCTATCTAGTAATAGTGATATTGTGTTTTTTTATGATCTAACCCATAACAATGATATTGTTGTCTGGTAATTATGATTTTGTAGGGAAATAATGATATTGACTCTGTAAAAGCGACTTGGAAATAGAGAGCTTGTTTGAGAAGTTGATTCAATCATTTAAAAATTAACTTCAAAGCTAAAGGATATAATGACTTTTTCATTGTAGGATCAAACTTGCAATTTCTCAAAACATGCTTTTTAGAACTTTTTTTAATGTTTAAAATGGATTACGAACCTTTTTTTTATGCTTAATGTTAAAATTTAGATGCTTAGGTGAATGTTTTGAAAAATTATGCTTTCAAAGTTACAACTTAAGACCAAGATTTCAAAAGAACACCACCTAATCTTTCATTTGGTTCTTAAAATTGAACTCACTTGTCAAATTTTGTCTTCAATAGTTATTTAAACTTAGAATTTGATTGGAAAAAAGAGGGACATTACATGTATGCTCCTCCATCCATCCTCTTTAGGGAATTTTTGGAATCTAAAGCACCATCCTTATTGTAAACATTCCTAGTCCAAGGTATAGAATGAATTTGATTTAAAGAACTCCCCAAAAACTCACAATAGTATTGGGTGATCTTGAGATGACCCTAAAGTCTTTCTATTATGTATTTTATTTCATTTCATCTTAGCTTTCAAGGGGAACTTCATTATCTCTCATAAGTTCTATAGGGAAGATTTAACCTAGGGTTTCATCTTTCATAATTGAATTCATCACTCCCACTAGGATCATAGGTTTGAGTGGTTAAACCACCTTTTAGTATTGGAATTACACACGAGATGTATCTGCACTTTGGACATTGCACTACACTGAGAAAATGATAGATGTAGTGTTGAAAAAAAGGAAAGACCTTTTTACAACAAGCCAAGTGCCATGGACACCCAATTAAAGTGCACTTATTTTACATCATTTGGCATGAAATCCATTGTACAATTCTTCCATCTAGAAATGTTTTAAAACTTATAGTTTTTAGATAAATCCCCAATTGCCGTGGAAGTATTTTTGATACAAGGTGAGCCTCAAGGTCCATGCCACTATATTTTCATTTGAGAGAAAGGGGGGTGTAAAAATCCTACTATATAATGCACATTTACTTTTGGATGAACACTTAAAAATCCTCTCAAATTATGTATATATATGGACTCCAAAAATATCATGTAACCTTGTTAGTTTAGACTTAAGATGATTATTTTTTGTTATTAACTTACTTAGTCTTGATTTGTGTTTAAAACTACTTTTTAACTCAATGAACTTAACTAAAACACATTATCCTCAAAATTCTTGAGCAAGGGAGGCATTACGCTGTTCAATTGGAAAATTTATCTTTTCCTTGTTTAAAATTATTATCAAAAACTTTGTGTCATATCACCCACTTTGGTGCAGTTATGCTACCCATTTGAGTCTAGATCATTTACCTAATTTGTTTAAGTTCCTCATTTATAATTCACATTCAAAATTGAACCTTTCTAAGTTTTGAGGGTTGATGTGTTAAATTAGGTTTTCCATTTGCACACTAAAATTATTCTAACTTGGGCTTAATTTTCCATTTGAATTGAGGCTCATTTATTAGATTCAAAATTACATTACCATCTTGGTTGAATCAAGTCATCTTACATATCACCCATGCTTTGAGTCATAGAACATATTCTAGCCTAATAGAACTATGTGGAAACATTATGATACCCATTTGGTCTTAGCTTGTTCTTAGTGATTCATGTTTGTTTTTACATATTGAGTTGCTTAGTTCATATTATCTTCTTCATAATTCATAGAGATTTCCTATAATTTTCTAGGGTCAACTCATTGAAATTAAAACTATATTTTACAATATAGGTGTATCACAAAAATCTAGGCTTTGGTGTACTAGTTTTCACCTTAGATCTTTCAATTACCTTACCCTCTTCCAATTTGTATGATTTCAACTTTACCAAAAGTTGAGTAAATTCATGAACCAAATATTCTAATTAGGTGTGGTTCTAAGCCACCCTCCTTTATAGTCTATTTGGTACCTTATTCATTTGTTTGAAAATAAGATCAAACATCATATCTTGTTTAAACATTTGTCAAACATTGCCCAAATCTTATCAAATAGTGAGAACATTATTTTTAAATAATGACACTAAGGTACACTTAAAATAGGGTTTATTATGGCCTTAGTTGCAAGGTAGATAGTTTTTATGATGGACATGAGTAGTCCATCTTATATGTTTCCCTCTTTGGGCCTATCTATTGAAAACCAATCACATCCATGTTGATTGTTGTACGTCATCCTCATCCTTCCCCTTTGATTTGTGTTCCATTCTCAATGGTTACTATTTTAGGGTATCCTTCTTCTCCTTCATCTTATATGAGAAAGAAATATTTGTAACATGTGAAGGATACCATTTTAGGATCTCCTCCTTTAGTTTTCACTAGTAACCAAACTAAAAAGTGTCCAGTCGTTACCATTTTAGGACCTCCTCCTTTGGTTTGCACAAAGAACCAAACTAAGAAGTGTTTATTCATTACCATTTTAGGATCCCCTCCTTTGGTTTGTAGAAGAAACTAAACTAAGAAGCATCCAATCATTACCATTTTAGGATCTCTTACTTTGTTTTACATAAGAAACCAAACCAAGAAACATCCAATTATTACCATTCTTAGCCCATCACCAATTTTTGATGAACATATTGTTGAAGAACCTCCATTTGATAAACCAATTATGTTTGATCCCTTATTCAATAGTCTAATTTTTGAAGAGTCCATTTTGAACCACAAACCATTGTTCCCACTAAACCAAATGTTCCCCACTTTAGAAATTCTATGCCAATCTCTAATCCAAAATAAGAACCATTACCTTTTCAAAAACCATCTTATGAGGACCAAAATTGATTTTTTGCAACCAATTGTGAACCAAAACCATGATGTTATTGTCAAAACACCCTTTAATGATAAGTCAACCTATGATAAGTTACCTATTCATATTTTACCTATTTTTAAAGAGCCTCATCTCCTTGACAAGCTAGTCTCTACAGAGTTATCTCTTGATCTTTTCCCACTCATTAAGGAGTCTTACTTTGATAGACATGATTTTTTTGAGATGTCCCTTAAGTAGTTCCCTCTCTTTGAGGGGTTTCACTTAGATGAGCCAGTCTATGTTGAACCCTTCTAAGATGAATCAGTTTTTATTGAGCCCATTATGCCATCATAGGCCATTACTTATCAAACATTTAGCATTCAATAGAACATTATCAAAATAACCACATCAGATGAAGAATCAGAATTAGAGTTAAGTTTCATTTTTGAACCAACATTGGATTTATCATCAGAACTAGAATCAAAATTAGTTGTGACATTAGATTTAGAGTCCCTTACTTTAGAATTATATTTGAATATAGATTATAGTCATGTTTATTACAACATTATTTAAAATTGACTTGTAGATTAATTTGAATATATTTGTGATCCTTCTATGGTTTTTAAGGATGACTACTTTAGCATCGACATAAGTTGTAATATATTCTACAAGGATTGTGCTACCTTTCATCATCCCACCATTATTACCACCCAACATAGCCACTATATTGACATTATACCTACTACAAACATTGATTGGGACTGATAGAATCACACTTTGTTGAACTACATCCATAATGACACACATTTTCAAAATATCAGGGGGCTAAGACTACATTCATTCATTAAAAATAAAAATCTTCCAGTGAAACCTTTTCAAAGGTGTTAGGGGATGAACAAAGATCAAACTCAACATCTTTTAGTGAAATCTTGTTGCAGGCACTATAATATAATCAGGTTCAAAAGTTAGCATCTCTTCATGAAGCCTTCTGAAAGGTGCTATGGGATGATTAGAACAAGTTCATTGGTGAAAACCTCATTAAGGCACCAATAGCTAAGCATAAAAGTTCTTTACTATTTACTAAAGATATTATTCAAGATCAAATAAAAATAAATTCTAGTCTACATCATAATTAGATGGTCTCTACTCTTAAGATCAAGCAACAGAACAATCTGGTGGTCTTATCAAGAGTATCTTTAGAACAACCAAAATTATGTCAAATCCGACATCAACAAAATTATGTGTGACTAAAAGTTCTGATCTTTATTTGTTTCCCATTCATTATACATTCCATTATCATTCACCTATTCATTACCCTCTTATATCATTTATCATTGATATTACTTTCCTTTGTCAAGGCTATAAAGATATCTTGTCTCGATGTTTGAAGTAAGCATAATCAATTGCCAACGAAGATCACAACAACATTATTCAGGTCCAAATCAGCAATAAGTTCTTGATAAAACAAATTTACCATAAGGGTGTTGGATAGTAACTTTATAACTGATCATTTCTATTGTCTCACATATTAACTAGGACATACATCTCCATGTCAACAAGAGCAGAAAAACCATTTTTCACTTTTACAATTACCATTTTCCAGTACTATGCCTCATCTCTTAGGGGAAACCATATAAAACATTTTTAGGCATTATTATACCATTGTGTTCCATTTACCATATTATTTGAACTACATTGAATTGAGGTCCTTCTAGACTACATAGGCAACAGTCAATTTATATTGAGGTAAACTCGGTCACACCTTTTCCACGCTTTCACCATTTTGTAAGCAATTTTTAAGTTTGAATGCTCTTGCCATTTTGTGAGCAACCTAGGTAATTTTCTCACTATCTTGTAAGAAATATAATCGAATCATCACTTAGGGGAAACTTTTTTGCCATTATAGCTAGTTATCTTCTGATCATTTCATTAGACCATTTTTATTATACCATTTCTTTACTATTGACCAAGGCTTGTTTTTATCCATCCTACTTATCACATTTTGATCTAAGTTACTTTGGTTCATCTTGCACTTTATATGGGGGATTCTGATCTAGTTTCAACAATTTTTTGAATTTAGTGTTGAATGATAGTCTATGGTAGTAGTGTGACATTTGATCTAGAAAGTTATCTTTCATCTATCATATTATTTAGTATTACTAATTATAAATACCTATGGGAAAATTAATATTACTTTTGGTACCCCTGATTATAATACCTTTAGGTAAATTAGAATTATGACATTATTTCCTAATTATAACTACCTATGGGAAAATTAGGTATAATGCCTTTTTATCATTCATTTTCAAATCATCTATTCATTGCTATTATCATTTATCTTGTCATTTTCCTTTATTTGTGAACTTATTGTGACCTGGTCAAATTTTCACCACCTTTTGTGTGGGTAGAATTACTATGACTTAGGAATATTATGGGGTTATATATGTTGTGTACAATTCATGTCAAGGTCAATTCAGTCTCTTTAATCATATGCTCTCATCATATTGTGAGCATTTTAAATTGGTGTGCCCTCACCATTTCATGATATGGACTGTTATATTTCTTTTAATCCTCAATTGAGTTGAGATACTTAAAAAATTCCAAAAACATTCATAAAACTCAAAAACATTTTTTGTGTGTTTATTTGATTTTTTTTTGTCATGTTGGTCTTTTGTTTTCTTGTTTGATCTTGATTTGTTTTGTTTTCTAAGTACATCTTGATGGTTTACATAGATCTTGATTATTCATATCTTGGTCCCATTTCCTTAAGATGTTCTTGATTTTTGTTTTTAAACATTTTTGTTCTTACTTAAGTCTTGATTGATAATATCTTGATTTCAATTTAGGTTCATTTATGTTTATATTTTTCCTTATCTTTACTTTTTTGTTTAAATGTAAATAGCTGTAACTCTAGTTTTGGTCATTATTTTACCATTATCCTTAGTTATAGGTATTCACATTTTAATTGGCTTAGTGAAATTGGAATATTATGTTATTCTAAGTTATTCATACTTATGATGCCTAATTTCTTTTGATATAGCAAGCACTTTGTGCTTAGGTTTTAAAGTCTTAAATGTCAACATCACTTTGATGAATAGTTCTCAAGAACACTTTGAATAATCTAGGCTCATAATTAGAAAATAGGCATCTAGGTATCATGCATTTTAGCACTCAAATATATGCTAAAATGTCCATCTTTCACATACATTGTGAGTCTAATCAATTCTTTGTTATTTTCCATCATTCCTTATTCCATTCTCTCCCAAATTTGGGTGAACTAAATTATCTTGAGGTCTTATTGGATTATGTAAGTAGTGCTCAATTTCTATTGAGGTGAACTCAACCATCTCCATTCTTCTTTTTATATCTATCATCATTTTGTGCATTATTGTATGTTAGGTTTTATATGGATATATAAGACATTACCCCATCACATATACATTTGCACCTGCTCACTTTAAGATTTCTTTTGGGTTATAACCTTGAGCTATTTTTATTATCAATTGCCCATGTTGGGGCACAACATCTAAATAATGTCATAATCAAATCAGCTCTATAAGGGCAAACCATTATTTATTCATTTATCAAATGATCAAAATTTACCTTATTGGAGCAAAATTATTTTATCATGATCACATTTGCTCTACTGGGGAACCTATTATTATCTTATTTTTGGATACCCCATTTTAGTGGTGTTTCCCTTCCTGAAGTATAATGTTCTCTTTTCCTCTAAGTCCAATCTCTCCACACTACTACCCATGATGACAATATTTAGTGTGCAACTTGTCTTGAGATTGATCAATGTCATAAACATGCAACTTGTACCCTAAAATTAGGTATATTTATAGTTTTTACCTTACATTTATGAATTTTATCTTTCCAATTACCCCCATCTTTGGGGCCTATTATACCTCTAATTATATTTTGATCATTGATGGTAACCATGTGTATAAGCATTAGCTCATCTGGATGTGATCTATTCCATGGGTTAATCTCTCACTTTTTCTATTTTTTTGAGAGTCCATCATTCTCTTTCATCCTAGTATATCATTTTAAGGGGGCATCCTAGGCCATTTCCAATTTATTCTTGATAACTCTTTTATTTGAAAAGATGTTGCTTTGTCTGAATGTCTCGCTGTGGCTTCTCAAATAGGGGAAAAATGTAGACATCCAATTATTAATACCATTTGTTTTAAGATTATCAATCTTACTTGAATTACACTTAAATGCACATGTTAGGTCAAAATCATTAAAACACTCTAAATGGTTCGAAATTGTCATTTATAAGTGTTGATTTAGGTCAAAGCATCCCTAAATATGGAAATGCATTTTATGTAATACCTAACTTTGATCAATTCATTTCTAGTTAAAATGATGATTTTGCCTTTTTATACTTTGGATCACTCTTTTATTATAATTTATTGCTACACATCATGTACCATTGTTATTTCATTTTGGAAGCATCCTAAATGGGAATATAGTTCCAATGCATCTAACATTACCTTCCAATTCTTCACAAGTCAAATTATAACCCAGTAATATGTCTTTTTAACAATTTTGATTAATTGAGGGTTGATTTTCAAATAATTTCATAAATGTTGATTAACCTTGTTTAAGGCTAATTTATCCAAATTAAGAGCTTAAGTGGATTTTATATGAGAGTTGTTTAATATTTATTTTTGGAAATTGATTTTTATTAACTGCATCACCTAATGACATCATCATATGGGGTGGCATCCATAAGTCATAATTTATAAAATATCAAGATTATGGGTCTCCCATGCCTCATTAAGACCCTTTATTCCTCTTAAATTCCCCTCTATCCCAAATATTTATGAGGGATATTTATGGATTTAATTATATAATTAAATTATTTCATGGCCACACATCTCAATCTTGAGATGGATGGTCATGGTTGATCCTAATCAATCTAAGAAATATATAAATAGAGAGGCCATGAACATAATTTTAAAGCTTGATTTGTGTAAATTTATAATGCTAAATTTTATCCACAATCCTTTATGTTGATCATTTTTTTTTCATTAGCAAGCTTCATTTGATAGGCTGGATTGGAGATTTCATCTACTTTGAGCCTAGGTTATGCAAAGAATTATTGAGACATGGGAGGAGATACCATCATTGTTGATGAAGAAAATAAATATTGATCAAGGAAGAACATGATTCTGAGCCATAGTTGTATGGTGAATGCACTTGGGAATGTAATCAGTATTACTTTCTTTTAATTATTTCTTGTTAGCTTTTGTAATTCCTGCATGAATAGATAGGCTAAGTTTTGTTGTCTTTAATGCATTTTTCATGATTTATTGACTAATTATTAACTAAATATATTTGTAATAATATTTATAGGTGATACACCATGAATATCTCCACAATATCATCATACTCTTACACTAATAATCAAGACCTATAACACTAGCTTTAAAGTCCTAAGATGTTCTAACATTAGTATTTCAATATGGAGGTGATATGCATGAGACTACTCAAGATAAGTGGACAATAATTTATATTAGATAATTTAAGGACATTTCCAAACTCAAATGGATCTAAACACACTATCTATAATCCATATGACCTATTATAATGAGAACTTATTGTACCAAACATGAAAAGACAAAGATAAGACAAGGACAATTGTTTATCACTAGACCTCACCATACATCACTTTTAAAACTTATAAAATATGTTTATGAACTAAAAAATAGTTTTATTTTATTATTAAAAGGAAAATTACAACATCAAACTATCAAGGATTCTCCATACATGGTGTGAAATTAGAATACAAGAGCCAAAAAGGCTAATACTTATAAAATGTGAGAGAAGAGAGAGAAGTGCAGCTCAAGGGTCACAATGACACTTGTTAAGGCATGAGAATTAGTTATTTTGTAGAGTATTGGAGTGTCAAATGTACCATTAAAGGTATATATGTATAAATTTCCCTCCAATCATAAAAACTCCATGAATCTGGCATAAGACTCTTCAACTACCTATTTGGAAACTATTTTCATCATTAGCTTCTCTTGAGCACTCCACAATAGAAGAGGAATAAATTACATATGTGAAATATGATGTTTGGGTTAATAAAAATCTCCAATATGTATTTTATGTGTCTTTAATCACTAATCTTTTTCTAGACAAGTGTTCTCATTGCCTACAGTCACTGTCATCCTTCTCTCACACATTCTTTACACTCATCATTGAAGTGATCTTAAATTTTCAAAAAAAACCATAAAAGAGTGTTATGTCACTTTTAAATAGTACTCCTATCCATAAATCCATCAAGTAGACCTTAAAAGGCCTCCCAATTGGACTTATCACCTTCTCACTTGATGATCACCTCCCATTCACTCTTTCAATTTGGACTGCATGAAGTGAAGGTGTTTATAGAGGTAAATATATGATTGAATGAAGTAATAAATGGATATTTAAAGTTATTTTGGATAAAAATTTGTCTCACAATGTTATCCTCATCCTTTAACTCTCTTTTCAACCTAAAAAACACACAAATTTGTCAATAAAACTAGTTTTGTACCTAGTCCATATAAATAGGGTACCATCCAATATGATGGGAAGGAGACCAAGGGAGTTTTATACACATTAAAATCACTTTCCAAGGAATACTATCTCATTTGGATGCCTTTTCTTATTTTTATTTCCCATCAGGTCATTAGCAAGGGTTTTTGAGGGTTTTAGGATGTTTTGGCTCTTAAGGATTGTTCATATAATCCTAAAATGTAATCCTCTAAAACATTCCACTATAATAATTTTTAGGGACCTATTCAACATATCCCAACTCCTTAGGTCCCCATGATAAACGTTTGTACTAGTGTGAGCTTCTTAAGATGGATTCTCAAGCTCTTCCATGTATTATGCTTACCCTATCATGTTTCTAAGCATAAAAATAACTTATTGTGACCTCTTCTACAAAAAACATTTTGAAAATTACCTTATAACTCCATATTAAGTTCATATAGTGATTTTAAAGGATCATATAGACATATAAGTGGTATTATACCCCCTTTAGACATTAGGCCTAGTCTAGGTTTAGTGGACTTGACTATGTTTATGCACTCATCACCATATTTAAGTATTTTTATATGATTATGATGTATCCATTATTATTTTTAATTTTTAACTAACTATTATACATCTCTTTATAGTGATTTAATACCTCCCATCTCAACTTATTACCTTCCTAATGATAAACCTATAGGGTGTGGCTTTATGGGAGTACCCTCTATCTGAGACAAAACAAAGGAAAATTCCCCTATTGTCTTAGAAAAAACAAGGATATGGTAGGATATAAAAAGTCATGGGGATACTTTTTAAATCATTTTATATCTATCTCACACTCATATCATCCCCAAACAACATGAAACCAAAGGTAGACTTCTATAGAACTCACTGTGTGCAGGGTTGTTATGTTGACTATAAGTTGGGAATTGTAACCCTCATTGACCTATTTAAATTTGATGAGTAATAGGTGATATTTTAATTATAATATTAAATATTATTTCAAAAATTTATGATAACCATTCTTATTTTATAACTCCTCAAAGTATACTCACTTCCACTTAACTATGCTAGCTTGCAGTCAACTATGATTGTGTGCTCACTCAAAAAAG
This sequence comes from Torreya grandis, assembly GCA_037957365.1. Taxonomy (NCBI): domain Eukaryota; kingdom Viridiplantae; phylum Streptophyta; class Pinopsida; order Cupressales; family Taxaceae; genus Torreya; species Torreya grandis. The sequence goes on from JARHVA010001026.1 coordinate 3,522,712, forward strand.
ACATGAATATAAGTGAATTTTATATTAAACCATAGATCCTATGCTAAAATATCCCCTTTAATTCTTTGAACTCACTTCATACCTTTTTGGGTTTAGACCAACTATCCCTTGGTATTTGTCAATGTCCAAACTACTTGCTCCAACCTAATATCACACTATAGTCAGACTCTAGTTGTCATTTTGTGTCCAAAAGGAGACCTATAGGTAATGGTATACATAAAGTATTAAGTATTAATCCCCTTTGATTTTATTTTTATAATCATAGTGTCATTTCCAATCAAAATGAGTCATTTACCCAAAAGTTAGGCTTTTATTATATCTTAGTATATTGAAAGGCCATTTGAAACTAAAAAACTACAGAGAATATTGGGATTTTATAGAAAGAATGTGTGAAATGGAGGACTCATATAAATCACTTATTAGGTAAAAAAACTCACTCTCTTTGGTCAAGGCCTGACATCTAGGTTTGGAATTCATGATGAAACACTTATTATTATGTAGGCCCTAGTACATCTTACCATGAAAGGATCAAAATCAAGGCATGCTCCTTATTTTAGAGTTTTTAAGGTAATAAATCCCTTAAGTCACCCTCTCAACTTATGATGGGATAACATAGGTTTTTTATTTACTTCATGGATCCTCCATGGCTACTATGACACCTTATACACTTCAATACCTTAATAAAGGTCCAAACCTATCTCAAACACTTTCTCTCCAATCTTCATGGACCTCTATAGAGACTTATAGATACATATGCATGTCATAGGGTAGTGAGGATATGATATAGACAATGCATATGGTGGATGGTTCTACAACCAATCCTAGACCTCCTATCAGTATTTAAATTGATCCTTTCAACCTTTAATAAATTCAAACTAGTCATAATGCTCTCATTCCAATCATGATTAGTCTTCTATTAGGCACATATAGGTGCACATTTAGCTATATGATTGCCTTTATTAGAGAGTTAGTTATCTCAACTGATCTCAATCATTTACATACCTCAACTTGGTTTCTCACACTTGAAGAGTGTGTTCAAAACCTTGTAAAACTCTTCATTTCATCTTCATAATGTCTATGTAATCTTGAAAACTCTCATTCACCTAGCTGTAGATGGATACTTGTAGGAAGCATGAGTGTGTGCCATGTTCTTTGACTATGACCTTCATGTGAAACCTTTTAAAATTGAGCTTGGAAGCATATTTGACCATTATCATAAAATAGGCATGATCATAACATATAACCTTTTCTTGAAATAACTATAAGAAAGGAAAACCTTTATAGTTGATGAACATGTCTACGATATAGCAATGGAGTTCCTACCTAACAAAGTAAGATGTTTTAAAAATCAAATCACCTCCACACATTTAATTAAATATGGAAAACATGAGATAAGGATGTCCACACTTCTTAGAAACACTTTTATCAAGTGGGTTATATGGACCAGCTCAAACAAGGATGAAACTTGAAAGGTGTGGGAATAAACATGCAAAAAGGAGTAGTCATCTTCTTATCATTGGTTCATAAAGTAAATCTAGTCAATCCTTAAAATCCTACCATGAAATGGAAGTATACTAAGTTTATTAACATCCCTCAATGTCATTTGACCCAATTCCTCTCTTACTAGCCATACCATGAGAAAACTTGTTGACTAATTTTGCATGCCAAGAAGAGTGATGAAGGATCATAATGGTTTTAGGCCAATTTTAGGACTTTAAAAGCTGATAAAATGTATAATTAAACTTAGGGAATATAAATATTCATTTAAAAAGCTTCCACATGTGCCAAAACACTTGCATATGTTGTATAATTGCCTAAATTCTCCCTTTTTCAATTATTTTCTTGATATGACTTAGGAACCTACACATTTTCAATTATATACTACCACTTATGATAGGATAATAAAACATAAGCTTTTGAAATGCATATTAATACACTTTTATCCTTAAGAAAATTGTATAAACCTCATTAAATGGCCTAAACATGACTTTAAGTGACTAGAAATGACATAAGGGGATAAAATAGATGTAATAAAGGTAATGAAATATTAAATGACCCATATATATGAATATGAAACACCCTATAATACCCTAATAATCCCATATACAAGTTTTATACTATAGGGGGTTGACTTATTTTGACTTGTGGTAAAAATAGTCAACATTTTTTGTGATTTCTAAGGTGTGGTAAGCCAACTATGCCAAAGAATAATAGCCTATTCCTATCCATTGGGATATGGATTCACCTAGACATAGATATGACACTAAATTTTCCTATGAAAATATACTAAAACACAAGCAAAAATAGGTAAAAGACACAAAACAACACACCACACACTTGTACTTCATGAACATTTATGGAACATTTACACACAACCCAAACAAACTAACTAAAACACAAACTAACATAAAATAAAATATTATTCCTAAGTCAAAGGGGAAGTTTGAAACATATATTGATTTGTGAAATGAAGGAGTGAATGAGACATATTGTTTCTTAGGCCTTGACACTTGTATCTCTAACTCCTTCATGATGCTTTCTAGCCTCATTGGCATGATGTTTAATGAAATAAACGTAGCTATATGTAAATCACTTATGAAAGTGAAATATTATTTAATTTTAATAGCCTAAAACTTCCCATAAAACTCCTAAAATGAAACCTTCAATGGTGGTTCAACAAGGCATACTTTCTTGACTTCTATGGTGTTCTCAATAAGGTTGGGTTTCTTTTCAACTACAAGTACCTCAAGCTCATCAAGGAAATTTTCATAGTCCACCAAATCTTGGTCATTATCATCCATGGAGAAATTGTGATATATCTTCTCATGTACTTGGCCCTCAACTTTTAAAAATTCTTAAAGTTCTTAAAAAAGCTTCATTTGTTGTTGCCAATCGTCCTTGCTCTCTTTGTCCTTGAGAATTACCATCCCTTCCAATTTATATTCTTGGTATTAATGTTTTTGACATATGAGTTAATTAGGTTTGTATTCATTATGATATAATGAATATTTAAATGGTTCAACCTCAAGTGGAGGTGTTGAGTTCTCTTCAAACACAAACATATATGTTTTGGCTTCACTAGACTTTTCTAAAACTACAACTTCTTGGATAATAGCTAGATGTTCATCTTCATTAGTAACAAGACTTTATTATTTATTCTCGATAACACACTTAACTTCATGATTTTTAGGAACATAAAAAACCCCATGATTAGATATGTACTTATTAGGATAAGTAATATTCTTACCTAGCTACTCAAATTCTTGATTTATAGCATTAAACTTTTTCCATAAATCTTCTTCTTCATGACTATCATGTTCAAGGGTTGTTTCATCATGGACATCAACTAACTTAACAGATATAGAGTCTTTATCAAACACCTCTCCCTTCATTATTTTTACAAATTATTTTTAGATGGATACAACATGATCTTTAACATCTTTTCCTTCATTGAAGAATATGGAGTTGCACTTGTGTTCACCAAGAAGAATCCCTATAGTGATTTATTATTCATAGTCACTTGAACCATCATTTTGATTAGATATGGCTTTAAATTGATACTCTTCACTTGATTCCCACAAACTTTGATCTTTTTCAAGAAAGTATGAGGTGGGAGAGTGATGGATAGGCTCATGGGTTGAAGATGGAGCATAAGATGTGATGTAAGGATTGTGAATGGATTTGGGAAATATGACTTCTTGAGTGAGCTCATAGGGGAAACATAAGTTAATTTGGTAAATAGGAAATATTACTTCTTCAAAAAGAGTTTCACCTTTCCCATAGCCTCCTTTAGGCTCTTAAATAGCTACAGGTTCATTTTCAAACTCTTTGTCTTCCCATATCTTTAGCCTATCTATTAATCATTGGAAGCACTTATTTGCCAAGTGCAGCTACTCTTTGATATACCATTGAGTTTCATCAAAAAACACCTCCCACATTTCAATCCACCTTTGAACAAAATATCTTAACCATATCATGATATGGTTAGGGAGTACATCAAATTCATTATCCAAAGTTCCCATATTATCTTCACTATCTAGTAGACTTGGTGTGAGTGCCAATAAAGATTGGATATGATATGGGTTTGATGGAGGAGGAGGGTGGTGATGGGTATTTAGGCCATATTTAATTTTTGGATTTGAGCCTATAAAAATTCATATCTTGCCTTGTAATATCTTATTGTACAATCAATAGGATCATTTGATTCCTCATGGTAAAAATGATAATAATCCTCTTGAGGTTGATAGGCATCATGGTATGGTTGGTAAGGGTTGTATTAGGGTTGATAGGAATGAACTTATTGATAGGTTTCTTGATATCCTTCCTCATAAGGTTATATAACAAAATAATGTCCATATGTCGAAGAAAATGGATGACCTTAAGTTGATAGAAATTATGATAGGGTTTTCGATGGGTGTAATGAGGATCATAAAAAGGTTGATAGGGAGGTGCATATTAGGTATTTTCATCATATATATTCATATCAACCTCATGGGTCAAATGAAATAAAAGAATTGATAAAAAAAACTTAAACAAGATATACCTAGGCTGATTAAAACTAGAATATTTCATTTGGAGTCACCATTGGTGCTATCTTGCCTACTTCCAAAATATGATTAGAGGAAATACATACCAATAATCTTTCGACTCTATTGGACTATTGTCCCACTAGGTGTGATAGAAATATTGTCACCAAATATTTCACCCTATAGGATTTTTTTCAAGCCTATTTTAAGATTTAGGAAATATTAGAATATCTTTAGGCCTATGGGTTGCCTATAGTAGAGGTAGACCTCTAGGTTTAAGGGCTAACTTCTTGAATTGACCTTTAAGTGATTATCACCTATAATAATTGATTGATTGAGTGAAAAGGGGTAGAAATATACATGAAATAAATATATTCTCAGGGGGTGATACACCATGAAGATCTCCATAAGATCATCATACTCTTACACTAAGAATTAAGACCTACAACAATAACTTCAAATTCTTAAGATGTTCTAACATTAATATTCAATATGGAGGTGAAATGTATGAGACTATTCAATGTAAGTGTACTAGAGGTTATATTTCATAATCTAATAACACCTTCACACTTCAAGGGGATAAAAACACTAGCTACACTCCATATGACCTATCAGAATGAGAACTTCTTGTACCAAACATAAAATGGCAAAGATAAGAAGAGGATAGTTGTTTATCACTAGACCTCACCATACATCACTTTGCACACTTAGATAAGATGTTGATGAACTCAAAACTAGATTGTATGTATTTTTCAAAGACAAATTACAACATCAAGCTAGTAGGGATTTTCCATACATATTATGGAATTAGAATACAAGAGTAAGAAAGGCTAGTACTTATAAAATATGAGAGAGGAGAGAGAAAAGTGGAGGTCAAGGGTCACAATGACACTTATAAAGGAATGATAATTAGATATTTTACATAGGATTTGAGTATGAAATGGAAAATTCAAGGTCTCTTTGGATAAATGTCTCTCCAAGCATGAAAAATCTTTGACTTTGGCATAAGACTCTTCAACTGCCTATTTAGAAACTACCTTCATCATTGGCTTATCTTGAGTGATCCAAAATATACTAGGAATAATTTACATATATGAATTATGATTTTTGGGTTAATAAAAAGCTCCAAAATTCATTAGATGTGTCCCTAATCACTAATATTCTTCCATACAAGTGTTCTCACTGCTTACAGTCACTATCATACTTCTTTCAATCATTCTTTACACTTGTCATCAAAGTGATCTTCAATTTTACAAAAAAATACATATAGGTGTGGTATGACACTTTTTAAGAGTATTATTATCCTTAAATCCATTATCCATACCTTAAAATCCCTCTAAATTAGATTTATCACCTTATCACTTGATGATCACCTCCCATTCACTATGCTAGTTTGGACTACCTGAAGTAAACGTTTTTGCATAGGTAATTGTGTGATTTATTGAAGAAAAAAATAGATATGAGGAGTTAGGTTTGATCCCACTTGGTATCCCAAAGTGATCTTCATCCTTAAACTCTCTTTTGAACCTAAAAAACATGCAAATTTATCAATAAAACTAGTTTCATATCGTGTACATACAAATAAAGTACCATATAATATGATGGGAAGGAGATTGATGGATTTGTGATCAAGTTCCAATCACTTTACAAGGCATAATTTCCCATTTGGATGCCTTTTATTCTTTTTCTTTCCCATTAGGTCATTATCAAGTGTTTTGGAGGGTTTTAAGATGTTTTGGCTATTAAGTATTGATCATACAATCATGACATTCTAAAAAATTCCACTAGAATATTTTTTAGGGCCTTCTTCAACATATCCCAACTCCTCGTGTCCCCATGCTAAAATTTCATACTGGTGTGAGATTCTTAAGATGGCTTCTCAATCTCTTCCCTAAATTATATGTACCTTGTCATATTTATAAGTCAATAAATGACTTATATATGATCTCCTCTTCAAAATAAATGTTTAAAATAACCTTATAACACCCCATTAAGGTCCTATAGTAATTTTAAAGTCTCACATAGACCTAAAAGTGGTATTAGACCCCATTTAAACATTAGGCTTAGTCTAGGTTTAGTGGATTTGACTATGTTTATGCACTCATCACCATCTCTGAATATTTTTCTATGGCTGTGATGCATACCCTATAATTGTTCATGTTTAACTCACTATTTTACATCTCCTTATAGTTATTTACGTCCTCCCATCTCAACTTCTTACCTTATTTATGACAAACTTGTAGGGATGTGGCTCTCTTGGAGTGCCCTCTATCTAAAATAGAACAGAGGGTACTTACCCTATTGATCTAAAACTTAGAATTTTTGGATGAAATATATTTCAAGAACATGAAAATAACATAGTAACAATGATTTATTTAATAAGATATGTTTTAGTACTCATAAGATTGTAGATATAAACATATGCTTATCTCTAGGAAGAGATGTTAGATTTCTTCCTTAGGTTACATCTAGATTTATAAATACTTTGAAGGTAGAAGGAGGATATGGATGGTCACCAATATCAAGGAAGATGAAGTGGTTTGACTTCCATGATTTACAATAATACAAAAATCAAGAAATTACTATTTTTAGATAACACTATTAAAATTAAAATTTAGGGAACTTCCATTGGGTTCTTGAGAGTCAAAACACATTTAGCATATATTTGTGTCTTTGTTTGAATTTTACTCATTCTTAGCTTTAAAATGGTTAAAACAGGGAGTCAATCAGAGCTATGGTGCAAAAGTTATGGCTCCTAAAAGTTCTTCCACCAATTGGGGTAAAACTGTCACCTAAATTGTCAACCTAAAGTGTTGCCCAGATCATTCTTCCATCCTTGAAAAGTAATGTTACCCATTGCATTAAGATTAATAATCAAGTGTGGTAGTTATGTCTTGATTTGATTCTCTATGATCCACTCACCTTGGTGTCTAAGCTTGCCTCTTTTGACCACCTGATAAAGAGGAATCAAGTGCCCTCTTGTTGTCTTCATCTAGGTGTCCACAATCTGATCTTCTTCTAATGGAGAAAAACTCTATAGATCAAGCTCATCAATGTCTAGTTGTTATGCTAAAACTGAAGTGTCTAATAGAGGTGGATGATATGGTTTGAGGAACTCTACATTGAATATTATATGCAAACCAAGGTAGGCTAGCAGGTTCAACTCAAAAGCATTTTATCCAACTTTGTTGCTTTTACTACATTATATCTCCCATGAGGTGTATATTCCATGGTGGAGAATGGAATGGCTACATCTATTGGTGCCATGGGTTGTAACTTGAAGCATACTTGGAATGGATTATGCTTGGTGGAGCTATGTAGGGTGTGATTGTATCCATGTTATATGGAAAGAGGCCCCTCTTCCCATGTTTATGGATGTTTAGAGTGATACATTCAAAGCATGTGGACAATCAGGTGGTTCACCACTTCTATCTGACCATCAGTCTATGGATGGAAGGCCATGGAATTCATTAACTTAGTATCCATCATTTTTCATAGAGTAGACCAAAAGATACTTAGGAACTTGTTATCTCTATCTAAAATAATGGACTTAGGGAGACCAAAATGGAGCCATACATGATTAAAGTATAGTTGAATAGTTGCCTCAGTAGACATAGTTTTCTTACAAGCAATCATGATAGCCATTTTTAAAAAATTATCAACTACAATAAAAATATAGTCCTTACCATGTTTTGAAGTGGGAAAACTTGAGAGAAAATCCATTGAGATAGATTCTCAAGGCCTAGTTAGTTTTGGAAATGGTGTGTACAATCCTTTATTCTTATTTGATAGATTGTCTATCACACATGGGGTAAAATATTTGATGTACCTTTCCACATCCTTCTACATATGGGGCTATTATAAGTGCTTTTGAAGAACTGCCAATGTCTTTTCTACACCAAAGTGCCTAGCTATCTTGCTAAAATGTGCTTCCCATATCATCTTGTATTGCTCTATAGATAGAACATAAACATACCCCATGTGATAGAGGACATTATCTTGTAAATATAAATTATAGACATTTTTACCTTCTTAAATTTCCTGATATGTATTAGCAAAGGCAGGATCTACTTCATATAGAGCACTCGAGGTGGTAGTCTCATGTTTGCACAGATCAAGAACTATTGTGAGTGTAAAAATTGGTGGGTAAATAAAAAAATATTTAGCTACATTTGAACTCCCCTTTTTGTGTTTGATTATCATATGGAATTTCCATACATATGTGGCACACTTTTGGTGCCTTTCATTTCATAGTTTTCTTTACATTTGGATGAATTCCAATGGTTTGTGGTCAGTGTGGATGACCATCTCTTTTCCCAAAATGTAGTGTTTATATTGTTTGCAAGTTTGCACAATGTCATAGAGCTCCATATCATATGTTAGGTATTTCCTGATGTATCATTGAAATTTTTACTATGATATGCAATAGGATGTCCATGTTGCATGATGATAGCCCCCATGGCATATTCAAATGCATCTGTCATCAACTCAAAAGGTTGATGCAAGTCTAGCAAGGCAAGAATAAGATTTGAATAGAGTCTATTATTCAAATTCTCTTTGTTGTATTTTTACACACTAAAATGAATTTTTAGCTTCTCCTTTAGTCACTTGGTTTAGTGGCCAAGCAACATGTGAGAATCTAAGAACAAACCTATGATAGAAATTTGTAAGACCCAAGAAGCTATGAAGTTTTTTGAGGGTCCTTGGTGTAAGCCATTGTTGAATAAACTAAATCTTCTTTGGATTGACATGGACCCCTTATTCATTCACAATGTACCCCAGGTAATAAATTTATTTCATCCTAAATGTGCACTTGTCAATATTTGCATATAACTTGTGATCCTAAAGAGTTTGAATCCCCTTACAAACATGTTGCAGATGTTCTTCCCATGTCCTATTATAGATGAGTATGTCATCTAGGTAGACAACCACAACTGAGTTGATGAATGGTCACAAGATGTCATCCATCATCCTCATGAAGGTTGTAGGTGTGTTAGTCAAACCAAAATGCATAACCAACCATTCAAAGAGTCCCTCCTTGGATTTTAATGCAATCTTCCAGACATCAATGGGATCAATAGGAATCTAGTGATAGACATATTTGAGATCTATTTTGGTGAAGATATTTTCATCATGGATTTGGTCTAGTAGGTCATCAATCCTAGGGAGGGAGTAGTGATTCTTCACAGTGAATTTGTTTAGGGCTTGATAATTAATGTAAAGCCTCCATGTTACATCCTAATTTGATGATAGGATAATTGGGCTTCCATAGGGTGAAGAGTTTGGCTTGATGTGACCCTTTTGGATCAATTCTTGAATCTACCTTTTTATCTCATCATTCTCTAGAGCTGATATATGATACATAGGACTGTTAGGCAAAGGTGATCCTAGAATCAAATTGATAGAATGTTTTACTTGGAAGTGAAGTAGGACTCCCATGGGTGACTTGAATAAGTCATCATATTCTCCCATGATTTGGCCCATTTTATTCTATTGTTGTGTTTATTTTGTAGTTAGGATTACAACATTGGCCTTTTTGAATCTCTATGGCTTGACCACATTGAGAATGAATTGCTTTGTCTTCATTAATCTCTTACATTGCTTAGCACTAATCAGGGAGATAGATGTGGGAGGTGGTCCCTCTAGTACCTTGTAGCACTATGTTCCAAGAGTGAGGGTGATTCTTTAGACTTATGATTCATAGATTCTATGTTGATCATACATGAATGGTTGACTAAGGAGTACGTCACAAACATCTAGATTGACCACATCACACAATACCTCATCTTGGAAAGGTTTTATTGCATATGAAAGAAGACACTGGTGGGTGACATAGAGGTCTCTCCCTAGGCTCAACAATATAATATTGTATGGCTTTGGGTCAGGATTCATGAATATATTTATACTTTTAACAAATTTAGCAGACATTAAATTCTTTTGACTTCCACTATCAAGAATGAAATGCAGAGGCTTACCTTTCACCCATAACTTATATTGAAACAACCTTTCCTTGTCATCTAGCCTTTCCTCATGAGTTTGTGATGAAGTAACGATGGTATCAATCTCAACATCTATAATCTCTTATTGATCCTCTTTAACTACAAGGTGTGTATGAATCAAAGTAGTAGATGTCAATTATTGTGACTTAGAAAATAGGGACTTGATGAATTGACATTCTTCTTTAGAGTGAGTTCCAATTTTGTGGTAATCACACCATTTCCCAATCTTTGCCTTCTAGGGTTTCTTATCTTGGAACTAATTTTTATTCTAATTTTCACCTCGTGTTTGACCTTCTTTATCACTTTTCCATTTTAAAGGCTAACTCTTTGTATTCTTTCTTCCATACTTCTGCTCAATCTTCACCGTAAAGTTGTATGCATCACCAAGGGTTTCCAAATTGAAGAGTTCCATTTATCCTTATATGTAACATTTTAGTTTACCATGATATTTTAGATTCTTATGTTTCTAACTTTCCTGGATTCCTAATCTCATAGATAGAGAATGAAAAATGTTAGTGCAATCTTGAATAGATTGTTCCTTACCTTGGCAAAGTTGTTGCCACTATATGTATAGATCATCATATGCTCTAATGGGGTAGTATTATTCCTTTATAGCTTCCATGAAATCATCCCAGGTAGGTTCTACCTCAAGGATAATTTCATCCATATTTAACCTCTTCTTGTATACTTCCCACCAATTTTTGATGGTCAATGATGCTTTAAACAGAGCAAAAGTGATCTTCTCTCCATCGGTGAATTTATTTATAGAAAAGTAGGAAGATAATTGATTCAGCTAATTTTATACTAAATTAGAATTGATTTTTCCTTCAAATTTATGGATATGAAAATTTACCTAAACCTTGAAGGGTGTCAGAGCATTGAAAGGATGTTCCATGGATGAGGAGCTAGGGAGTGCAAATGAGGAGTTAGAAGTTTCCATCCAGATTTATTGGAGCATTTGGGTGAAATGTTGCAGCATCTATGCTTGCTACCATTAGAGGGATTCATTCACCATTTAATTTAATTTATTGGTGTCTCTATTTCATCTACCATTTGAGTTAATTTAGAGTGAATAGGTGGATAGTTTATGAGATCTTTTGTTTTCCACCCAAGATTCTTTTAGCCTGACTTCATCCTCGAGATCATACACTCTAGAGATAAATTGCTTAGATACCACTAATCTAAATCTTAGAAGTTTTGGTTAAAATATATTTTAATAACATGAAAATAACATAGTTATAATTATTTCTCTGATAAGAGATGTTTTAATATATAAATTGAGAAATTACTATTTTTAGAAACTTATTATTTTTAGATAGCACTATTAAAATTAAAATTTAGGGCAATTCCATTAGGTTTTCAAGGGTTAAAACCCAAAAATAATAAATACATTCCATTTAATCACATTATCATCATTATTATCTTTATAATGGTTCAAATGGAGAGTCAATCAAATCTATGGTGCAAAAGTTATGGCTCCTAGAAGTTCTGCCACCAATTGGGGTAGGACCATCACCCAAATTGGTGCTTGAAGTATTACTCAGATCACCTATTATATAAAAAATAAGGATGTTATAGGTTATTTAAATTATTTTATATTTTATATATAAAATTTTATAGATATATAACACTCCTATCATCCCAAAACATCATGAAACCGAAGGTAAACTTCTATAGAACTCACTGTGTGTAGGGTTAGTATGTTGATTACAGGTTGGGAATTGAAACCCTCATTAACCAATTTACATTTGATGGGAACCAAGTGATATGTTAATTATCATCTTAAATATGTTTTTAAACATGTATGATAACCATTATTCTTTTCCAACTCCTCAAAGTGTACGCACCTCTACTTGACTAAGCTAGCCTGCAGTAAACTATGACAGTGTACTCACTTAGAAAAAGACATGCCTATAGGTGAATTTATATGTTATAACTTATATCCTATAATGAAATATCCCATTTAATTATTTTAACTCACTTCATACATATTTGGGTTTAGACCAACTATGCATTTTAATTTTTCAACATCCAAATTACTTGTTCTAACTTATTGTCACATTACAGTCAGAATGTAGTTGTCATTTTGTGACCAAAAGGAGACCTGTAGGTGATGGTCTACATCAAGTATTAAGTATCAACCCTACTTTATTGTCTTTTAATAATTATAATTTCATTTCCCTTAAAAATGAGTCATTTATCCAAAAGTTAGGCTTCCATTGTATCTTATTATATTGAAAGGCCATTTGAACCTAAAACACTATAGAGAACATTGGCATTCTATTGTGAAATAATGTGTGAAATGGAGGCCTCATCTACATCACTTATTGGGACCAAACACTCACTCTATTTGGTCAAGGAATAACACCTAGGTCTATAATTCATGATTAAACAATTATGATTGTGTAGGCCTCAGTACATCTTACCATGAAATGATTGAAAGTAAGGCATTCTCCTTATTTTGGAGTTTTTAAGATAATGAATCCCTTAAGTCACCCTCTCAACTTGTGGTGGGATAACATAGGTATGTTTGTTACTTAAAGACTCCTCCATGATTACTATGACACCTTAAATACTTCAATACCTTAAGGAATGTCCAAACATATCTCAAACACTTTCTCTATAATCTTCATAGACCTCTCTGGAGACTTGTAGATGCATATGCAAGTCATAGGGTAGTGAGGATATGATATAGAAAAAGTGTATGGTGGATGGTTATGAAACAAATCCTAGACCTCATATGAGTACTCAGATGGATCCTTCAACCTTGAAATACTTAAAAACACTACCAATGCTCTCATTCCAATCATGATTAGTCTTCTATGGGGTAATTATAGGTGCACATCAAACTACATGATTATGTTTATTGGAGAGTTGTTTGTCTCAAATTATCTCAATCATTTGCATAGCTCAAATTGGATGATCACACTTGAAAAGTGTGTTAAACACCTTGGAAAAATCTTTATTTCATCCTCATCATGGATATTTATGCTTCAAAACTCTCATTCACCTAGTTGTAGATGGATACTTGTAGAAAACTTGACTATGTGCCATGTTCTTTGACCATGACCTCCATGTGAAACCTTTTGAAATTGAGATTGGAAGGAGAGTTGACCATTATTATAAAATAGGAATGAACATAACATATAACCTTTACTTGAAATCACTACAATAAAGGAAAACCTATGTAGATGATGAACATGTCTACAACATGACAATGAAGCTCCTACCTGAAAAACTAAGATGTTCTGCTCATAAATTCACCTCAACACATAACTCAAAAGTTTTGGTTGACAAATATTTCAAGAAAACAAAAATAATGAATTCTCTGAGAAGAGATGTTTTATTACTCAAGATCGTAATACAACTATATGCTTATCTCTAAGAGGAGATGTTTGATTTCCATTTTAGGTTACATATTCATTTATACACATTTTAAAAGTAGGGGGAGGATGTGTAAGGTTGCCAATATTGAGGGAGATTAAGTGGTTTTACTTCCATGATTTAAAACAATACAAATTTTGAGGAATTATTATTTTTAGAAACTTACTATTTTTAGATTGCACTACTAAAATTGAAATTTAGGGCACTTCCATTAGGATTTAGGGGGTCATAATCCATTGAGAAAATATCAATGCCATCTCACCATGTTCTCCTCATTCTTATCTTTCTAGTGGTTCAAACGATGAGTCAATTAGAGATACAGTGCAAAATTTATGGCTCCCAGAAGTTCTATCATCAATTGGGGTGGAACTGCCACCCGAATTGTTGCCTGAGATACTTGTAGAAAACTTGACTATGTGCCATGTTATTTGAGTGTGACCTTCACATGAAACCCTTTGAAACTATTATCAGAAGGAGAGGTGACCATTATTATAAAATAGGAATGAACATAACATATAACCTTTATTATAAATTAAAGATGGTCAAATCCAGCCTTACACCAGGGTTTTTTTATAGTAATATTTCAAATCCTTGAAGATAGAAAGTCTATATTGTGTCACAATAATTTTTCTTGGTAGGGCATATTTCCTCTTATGGCCAAACCTTGGCATAAGGATTTTAATCCTCTCTCAGAATCCTTTAACAATATCCCTATATGGGTGAGGCTCCCTTATCTTCCGATACACTTGTGGCAAGAGGCGGTTTTTAAAACCATAGGAAACGCTATAGGGGATTTTTTATATGAAGAAGATAGTATGACTTGTCACCACTCAACTTGTGCATGATTTTTGGTTGATCTGGATGTTTTTAAGGGCCTACCTGAGGTGATATGCATTGATTCCCCAAGAGGTACCTGGACACAAATCTTGGATTACGAGGGGATTCCTTTTTGGTACAGGATGTGTCACCAGACGCGACATATTGCTGCTCGCTATGTTGCTGGGAAATCCAATCCCAAAAGTTCACCTTCTTGGTGGCCTAAGTTTTTCTCCAAACATAGCATTGACAAACAACGTCTGGAAGCAACAATAGATTTTGAGACTGAGAATGAGGAAAGTTCGCAATCTGAATCGAAAGATGAAGAGGAACCATTGGAGAATCATTCTAATGAAGACCCTGCGAAGGCTATGGTTAGTGAAACAGCTGAGCTAGAGGAGGAGGTGGTGGTCTCTTCCCCTATTTTGGAGGATCATTCTAAGAGCCATAATGTGTTTGACTCTCACAAGGCTTTTATGCCTATGGGAGTCCAAAGATCATTGTCTTCTAAGGCATGGGTTGCTGAGGTAGCTAAGGTAGAGGATGGTTGGATAGCAGTTAGGAGAAAGAAGTCTAAGCCTTTGGTCCTTCCTCTAGATATGAATCTTCAGTCATGCAAAAAGAAAAATCTTAACTTAAAAGATTCATCTAAAGCTCCCTTTTGCTGACTGGTTTTTTGGGGGCTATAAACTAGTCACTTTTTTGGTTTACTGGTTACTGGTCTGGAAGGTTGTTCATCTTGCTATTCCAGTTGGTTAACTTTTAGATCAGTGTTTTGATAGCTATTTTTCATGGTCATATTTTTTGGTAATAGGTCCATGTAAAACCTGGTTTTGGTACTATGATGTAATCAGGTTCTTTTGCTAACCTGGTTGTGCTTTAAGGTCTATCTTTCTCCTTATGTAGGGTTTTGGGGTCCCTTTAAAACCTATTTTTACCTTAATCTAAAACATATAACCTTTACTTGAAATCAATACAAGAAAGGAAAACATAAATAGATGATGAACATGTCTACAACATAGCAATGAAGCTCCTACCTGAAAAACTAAGATGTTTTTCTCATAAATTCACCTCAACACATGAAATAAAATATTTAAACCATGATATAATGATGAATAAGCCCCATAAAAACACTTTCATCAAGTGGTTTATATGGATCAACTCACATAAAGAATAAACTTGTAGGGTGTAGGGATAAGCATGTAGAAAGGAGCAGTCAATTTATTAGCATTGGTTCATAAAGCACATCTAATAAATTATTTAAATCCTACCATTAAATTTAATTATACTAAGTTTATTAACATCCCTTAGAGGCATTTGACCCAATTCCTCTCCTACTAGCCGTACCGTGAAAAAACCTATTGACCAATTTTGCATGCCAAGAAGAACAATGAAGGAGAAATATAGTTTTAGGCCACTTTTTGGACTTCCAAATCTTATCAAACATATACATTAACTTATGGAATCTTAATATTCATTTCAAAACCTTCTAAACATGCCAAAATAATTGCATATGCTGTATAACTTCCTAAATTATCCCCTTTTCAACTATTTTTTTGATTTGACTTAGGAACCTAAACATTTTCAATTATATACTACCACATATGAAATTATTATGAAATATATGATGTTTAAATACATTTTTATGCACTTTTAACCTTATTAAAATCATAGAAACCTCATTAAATGGCCTAAACTTGAATTTAAGTGACTAGGAATGACATAAGGGGCTAAAATGGATGTAATCAAGGTAATTAAATATTAAATGACCCATATCTAGGACTATGAAACACCATATAATACCCTAATAAACCCATATATAATTTTTATACTATAGAGGGTTGACTTATTTTGACCTATGGTCAAAATAGTCAACAATAACTTTATATCAATTGATAAAATGGACTTAGTTCTAAATATAAGTGAATAAGGGGTCACCCCCATGGGTATGTAGATAATAGTGTGTTAAGTGCATAAGGAAAGATAAAATTTATAATTAAAATCATTTTCAACATGTTTTAGGATTTTAAGGATTTTCTTATTCAATGCCTTTACTTGGTGATTGCCTTGTAGATAGTATAGTGTGGACCATTGATGTTAGATATAAAATTGATTAGAAAAGGATTTGATTTATTTATTCTTAGTTGAATTACCATTGTGATCAATGATTTTATATGGGATATACTATTTTAAAATGATATGATTTATGATAAAATTGGATATTTTTTCTAGTTATATAAGTATGGGGGATTGCCTCCACCCATTTGGTGAAGTACTCAGTGGTGGAGATTATGGGTTTATGACCATCAAAATAGTTAGGATTTATTTTAACAATGAGATCGAACCCACATATAAACAATGGAAACTAAGTTATGATATGTTATACATAGTGAAATGGATAATAAATAATGTCCCCATGTTTTTGACATGCTACATAGCATTTAACATATTGGTAGGTATTTATCCAATAATATCCTACTCTTAGAAGTTTCTTAGCAAGGACCATTATAACAATGTGTGAATCAAAAATTCCATCATGATCCTCTTTGATATCTAAGGTAGTTTCATTTGAATTTAAACTTCATAATAGAGTTCTATCATATCCTCTACAATATGAGGTATTACCGAGGAGTTTAAAATGTGAAGTACATTGGATAAATGATATTTTTTAGTTACGGGATAATTTTGGAGGCATGATATTGTAATGGAGGTAGGTATAGATTTATTTATACAAAAGGGAGTTTGGACAAAAAATATCACAAAACATTTTATATTTAGGCATTTCATATGTTAGAACCATAAGTTGTTCAACCAAGAATTGGCTTTTCATAATGTCATGATGCATGTTGAGAAGAGAACTAATGGTGACCATGGCATCTATTACTTTATTATTTTGATGAGGATCATCATCAAATTGAATATGTTTGAAGGACTATTTCAAGATATCAACAATTATTTTGTAATGGAAAATTTTCTCATAGTTTCATTGATATTCATCATTAACTTGTTTTATGATAAGCTGAGTCACTATATATTAACATGTACTAGATATCCCATTGGATGATTATTTTTAAACTAGAAATAAGAGATTCATACTCTAAAATGTTATTTTTCAAAGGAATCCTATTTCAAATGATTTTTGGATAAGATAAAATTATGGATTAATGATCAAGATACCTTCCCCCAATCCATGATTGGTGAAATAACCATTAAAGTATAACTACCATTTTGATTACTCATCTTGACATACGAGACTCATCTAGAAACTTTGTGGTTAATGGTTACTTTTATGTCAAGGGTGTCTTTGATAATTTATATTCAAGGATTTATCATTTAATATCCCTTTAATTAACATACTAAATTTATAATTAACTCAACAACATGACCCATTTAGCCATACTACATGTAAGAGTTGATTTTAAAAGGAAGTAATTAAATGGATCAATTTTGGAAATGATCTTGGTTTTATTGTTAAGCATGTAATGTTGAATATAAGTGAAGACAACTGATAAACATTATTTTTTAGGTTGTGGATTAATTAAGTTCATATAATACCAAAGTCCTATTTAAGTAATAAATTGATCTTTCAATCCTTTATTTATAATGTTGTGCTAAGAATGCCCCCAAGGTAAATTATATAGCTAAAATGTATAATAGTAATGGATTCTCTAGAGTGGGTGGCATAAAAATATTGTATTGGACAAATATTGTTTGAGATTAGTAAATACTTATTAGAATTATTTATTCCAACTAAAGGCAGTGCCCTTTTTAAGAAGATGTGTAAATGGGTGACATTTATCAATAAATTGGGGTATAAATATTCAAATGGCCTAAATATTACCTTTCAGACTATAAATCTATTTGATTTTGTTAGGTGGAAGCATTTATGTTATATATTTGAATTTAGATGGATCTAATTTTATGCTTCTTATTGATATAATAAAGCCTAAGATCTTTCTTGATGTGACCCAAAGAACACATTTCTTAAGATTTAGGTGGACTTTGTACTCCCTCAACCTTTCAAAGATCTTGCATTATATTTTGGGATTATATGCCCTTGTTTTAGATTTAACCAATATGTCATATACATAATCCTCAACAATGTCATGAAACATGTCATGGAATATGAATGCCATATCACATTGATATGCTACCCCAGAATTATTAAGAATAAATAACATGACATGGTAACAAAAGGTTCCCCAAGATATAATGAATGTTGTTTTGATTTGGTCTTTAGGCAAAATATTGATTTGTTTATAACCCTATAAAATGTTGATTTGTTGATAATTGGAAAGTATGTGCACACCTTGATTCCTGATGGCTTTTTATTGAATATAACTATATTGGATATCCATTCTAAATAGTCGATAGGTTTAATCAAGCCTACCTTCAATTATTTTTGTAATTAATATTTCACAGGTAGTGCTACCTTAGGATGTATTTTTCTTAATTTTTGTTTGATGGGAGTGGTAACATGGACAAAAAGGTGATGTACTATAAGTGATGGGTCCAATCCAAACATATTTTCATATGAATAAACAAATATATCTAAGAATTATTTCAAAAGGATGGATAAGAGTAATCATTATGCAAGACTGAGAGATGTTGCAAAATTCAAAATTTTAGTTGCTTCATCTATGCCAATGTTGACATAAATGGTTTCTTCAATCAAAAATGTTGAGTCTTCCTAAAAATATGTAGAAGAAAGAGGAAGATTAATTTCCTATTTTTTGGCCTCTTGATTTTAGTTGTCTTTGTTTGATAGTGCTTCAAAGAGGTTTTCACTAAGGGACTAAGTTTTTTTTGCATTTTTTTTTCTTGTATGATCATAATATTTATAACTAAGGAATTATTCATGTTTCATGAATTACATTGAATTTTATAAATTGATTGATTTTTTTAATGGGAATCTAATGGAATGTTATCCTTGCTTCTAAAGAATTCAATAAGTTCCTCATCATTATGGAAGTGGTTAAGTGAGATTGGATCTTGTTGGTCCTAGTCTATGAGTTCAATACATTTGAGTTTAAGGGTTATGAAAGTTATGCCATTAAAAATATT